>JALDNG010000391.1:0-165086 GCA_024349245.1 Neodontobutis hainanensis | reverse complement strand
ACGGTGCGCCGGTGCCTTGACAACTACACACAGTCCCTACGGCAACGCAACCGGCCAATCCAAGACGTGCGCCACATCTTCACCCAGGTACAGCCAATCTGACATGTTTTTGTCTGGGTTTGACTTGCTCTTGACTAGGTTTTCCCTGGTTTTCCTCCTCAGACTGAAGAGGACTCAGACCGGTCTTTGTCTCCTGTTCCCTGTGAATCGCTGAGTCGGTATCACACCACAACCAAAACCATCCGCCGACACAACAACAGAGGTTTATGAACCTAACACAGACTGATTTTAGATTTCATCTTTGTTTAAAACTTAAAACTGGATTAAAACTGGTTCTGACTGGGGCGCAGTGGTAGAGTGGTTGTCCCTCAACTGGAAGGTTGGTGGTTCGATTCCCGCTCTCCTCACAATTCATACTGTCGTTGTGTCCTTGGGCAAGACCCTTAACCCACCTTACCTCTAGTGGTGTTCCAGTAAGTCGCAATGGATAAAAGTGTCCTAGTTCAAACCTGGTTCTGACTATTTTTATTCTAGTTCTGACTGGTTTAATTAAACCTGGTTCTGACTTGTTTTATTCTAGTTCTGACATACTTCTAACTTGGTTCTGACTTGTTTTAATCTAGTTCTGACTGGTTCTAACCTGGCTTGATCTGGTTTTATTCTAGTTCTGACTGGTTTTAACCTGTTCTGACTGGTTACATTCTAGTTCTGACTGGTTTTAACCTGGTTCTAACTGAGTTTTGACTGGTTCTAACCTGGTTCGGACTGGTTTTCCTCCAGTACAAACGGCGGTAAGGCCTTCCTTGCCAGTGTTTATTGTCGAAGATCCACCCTCTCTTGAAAATCCTGGCCCCCCGGAACAGACCCCACCCCCTGAGGTGGCTGATTGGCTGCTGAGGGACACCCCATACTCGGAAGGCGTGACCGAACACAAAAGGAGCGGGGCCTGTTCGGACTGCGCTCGTTTCCTTGGAGACGATAACGACGACGAAGCCATGGTCAGTTCATCTGGGTTTGGTTTAGTTTTCCCTAAAGGGGTTTTACAAAGACTATAACTGGTGTAACTGGGACTTTAACTCAATCTGGATGTTTTTAAGTGGTTTCACTTGGATTTGAGCTGGTTTTCTTCGGATTTGAAGTGGTTATAAATGGATTTTAGTTGGACTTGGGTTGTGTTTAACTGTTTTTCCAAGGTTTTAATTAGATGTTTTCTTTGAAAAGATCCCAGCACATGACCTTTCTCTGAGGAGTTGGTTTTGCATGTGTAGTAGTGGTGGCCAGTCAAGAGGGGGCGCTATCACTATGAGAAGACATAGAATAGTATGAAAATATTGTCAAATAAAAAATATAAAATACAATAAATAAATATTTGTTTGTTTTAATGGTTCGATGGAAGCCATAGTTTAGAATCAACAATCAAACATTAAAACATAAATGTATTTCTGATGTTGTTTTGGTCCAGTTCATTTCGGGTCCAGTCCCGGTCCTGGCTTCAGTCGAAGACCTGTCGGTCTCAGACCTCACCAACATTGGCTTCATCTCCCACATTGAGCTCCACACCTTCCTCCAGGCTCTGGGTCTGAGTCCCACCAAGACCAGGGCCCCAAGACGACGGAGCAGAGGTTAGAACTGGCTTAGTCCGTGTTTAGTCCTGGTTTAGTCTTGGTTTAGACCTGGTCCAGACCTGGTCCAGACCTGGTTTAGTCCTGGTTTAGACCTGGTTTAGACCGGTTGTAGACCTGGTTTCATTAATCCCTGTGCTTATATGATTCAGATGGTGGTGTGTTCGGTGTCCCTCTAAAAACTCTTTTGGAAAACGACCGGAAAAAGTTCCCGGGAATTAAAACCCCTCTTGTTTTCAATAAGGTACTGTTCCTCTTGTTCTGGTTCTGTTCAAATGGAGCTGGTTCTGTATATATATGAACGGTTCTGGTTCTGTTCAAACGGAGCTGGTTCTAGATAAATGAACGGTTCTGGTTCTGTTCAAATGGAGCTGGTTCTGTATATATATGAACGGTTCTGGTTCTGTTCAAACGGAGCTGGTTCTAGATAAATGAACGGTTCTGGTTCTGTTCTTGCAGCTGCTGTCGTTGTTGGAACAGAGCGGGCTTCAAACTGAAGGAATCCTCAGAGTCTCAGGATCCGTCGCACGACTAAAGGTAAATCTACAGTTTTCACTTTTGGGTTTTCATTGGATCTGAAGAGGTTTTAGATTGTCCTGACCCGGTTTTCCTCGGTCTTTCCCAGTCCCTGCGCAGGGAGTTGGACCGGTACAGCCTGGACTTGGACTGGTCTCAGGTGCGTCCTGTGGACGCAGCTGGTCTCCTCAAACTTTTCATCAGAGAACTGCCCACTCCTCTTCTGTACCTGCACCACCAGACCTACAGGGCAGTCATGGGTAAGTCCTGTTCCAGACCGCTTAGACCTACAGGGCAGTCATGGGTAAGTCCTGTTCCAGACCACTTAGACCTACAGGGCAGTCATGGGTAAGTCCTGGTCCAGACCGCTTAGACCTACAGGGCAGTCATGGGTAAGTCCTGTTCCAGACCGCTTAGACCTACAGGGCAGTCATGGGTAAGTCCTGGTCCAGACCGCTTAGACCTACAGGGCAGTCATGGGTAAGTCCTGTTCCAGACCGCTTAGACCTACAGGGCAGTCATGGGTAAGTCCTGTTCCAGACCGCTTAGACCTACAGGGCAGTCATGGGTAAGTCCTGTTCCAGACCGCTTAGACCTACAGGGCAGTCATGGGTAAGTCCTGTTCCAGACCGCTTAGACCTACAGGGCAGTCATGGGTAAGTCCTGTTCCAGACCGCTTAGACCTACAGGGCAGTCATGGGTAAGTCCTGTTCCAGACCGCTTAGACCTACAGGGCAGTCATGGGTAAGTCCTGTTCCAGACCGCTTAGACCTACAGGGCAGTCATGGGTAAGTCCTGTTCCAGACCGCTTAGACCTACAGGGCAGTCATGGGTAAGTCCTGTTCCAGACCGCTTAGACCTACAGGGCAGTCATGGGTAAGTCCTGTTCCAGACCGCTTAGACCTACAGGGCAGTCATGGGTAAGTCCTGTTCCAGACCGCTTAGACCTACAGGGCAGTCATGGGTAAGTCCTGTTCCAGACCGCTTAGACCTACAGGGCAGTCATGGGTAAGTCCTGTTCCAGACCGCTTAGACCTACAGGGCAGTCATGGGTAAGTCCTGTTCCAGACCGCTTAGACCTACAGGGCAGTCATGGGTAAGTCCTGTTCCAGACCGCTTAGACCTACAGGGCAGTCATGGGTAAGTCCTGTTCCAGACCGCTTAGACCTACAGGGCAGTCATGGGTAAGTCCTGTTCCAGACCGCTTAGACCTACAGGGCAGTCATGGGTAAGTCCTGGTCCAGACCGCTTAGACCTACAGGGCAGTCATGGGTAAGTCCTGTTCCAGACCGCTTAGACCTACAGGGCAGTCATGGGTAAGTCCTGTTCCAGACCGCTTAGACCTACAGGGCAGTCATGGGTAAGTCCTGTTCCAGACCGCTTAGACCTACAGGGCAGTCATGGGTAAGTCCTGGTCCAGACCGCTTAGACCTACAGGGCAGTCATGGGTAAGTCCTGTTCCAGACCGCTTAGACCTACAGGGCAGTCATGGGTAAGTCCTGGTCCAGACCGCTTAGACCTACAGGGCAGTCATGGGTAAGTCCTGTTCCAGACCGCTTAGACCTACAGGGCAGTCATGGGTAAGTCCTGTTCCAGACCGCTTAGACCTACAGGGCAGTCATGGGTAAGTCCTGGTCCAGACCGCTTAGACCTACAGGGCAGTCATGGGTAAGTCCTGTTCCAGACCGCTTAGACCTACAGGGCAGTCATGGGTAAGTCCTGTTCCAGACCGCTTAGACCTACAGGGCAGTCATGGGTAAGTCCTGTTCCAGACCGCTTAGACCTACAGGGCAGTCATAGGTAAGTCCTGTTCCAGACCTTAGACCTACAGGGCAGTCATGGGTAAGTCCTGTTCCAGACCGCTTAGACCTACAGGGCAGTCATGGGTAAGTCCTGTTCCAGACCGCTTAGACCTACAGGGCAGTCATGGGTAAGTCCTGTTCCAGACCGCTTAGACCTACAGGGCAGTCATGGGTAAGTCCTGTTCCAGACCGCTTAGACCTACAGGGCAGTCATGGGTAAGTCCTGTTCCAGACCGCTTAGACCTACAGGGCAGTCATGGGTAAGTCCTGTTCCAGACCGCTTAGACCTACAGGGCAGTCATGGGTAAGTCCTGGTCCAGGGCAGTCATGGGTAAGTCCTGTTCCAGACCGCTTAGACCTACAGGGCAGTCATGGTAAGTCCTGTTCCAGACCGCTTAGACCTACAGGGCAGTCATGGTAAGTCCTGTTCCTCATGGGTAAGTCCTGTTCCAGACCGTCATGGGTCAGTCATGGGTAAAACTCTTAGAACTGAAAATATCTTCCCTCATCAGTTCTTTATTTCTGTCTCCTCAGCTCTTGAGTCCGAGCTGCACCAGGTCCAGGCTCTCCAACTGCTGTGTCTACTGCTGCCAGAGGCTCACCGCAACGCTTTGCAGGTAAATCCACATAAAACTGGGTCAGAACCAGCTGGAACCAAGTCAAAACCAGATAAACCTGTTTAAATCCAGCTAGAGCCAGGTCATCCCTAACCTTGTGCTGCAGCTGGATTTTCACAAGATTTGGGAGTTTCCAAACTCAGGTAAATTCCTCCAAGCCAACCACTTGCGTCAAACCCTGGGCTCACCGGCCTCTTGTGTCCAATGATGTTGGAGCACGAACAGGAGGGGTTTTTAATTTGGCAGATGCAACAAGCGTTCTCTTCTCCTCTTTGTTATCAACACGGCTACGCAGAAACACTAACGCTACAAGATGTGGCAGCAAAGGAAAAGATGTTGGTGCTCTATTCCTACAGGCATATCCTAAATTAGACGCTACCTCGTCAGAACAAAAAGTATTTCTTTCAATTACATGCCTTCTAAATCCAGTTCGAGTCCTTCTGAATCCAGTTCTGGTCCTTCTAAATCCCATTCAAGTCCTTCTAACTCCAGGACTGGTCTTTCTAGATTCAGTTCGAGTCCTTCTAAATCCAGTTTTAGTCCTTCTAAATCCAGTTCTGGTCCTTCTAAATCCAGTTCTAGTCTTTCTAAATCCAGTTCTAGTCTTTCTAAATCCAGTTCTAGTCTTTCTAAATCCAGTTCAAGTCCTTCCAAATCCAGTTCAAGTCCTTCTAACTCCAGTTCTGGTCCTTCTAAATCCTGTTCAAGTCCTACTAAATCCAGTTTTAGTCCTTCTATATCCAGTTCAAGTCCTTCTAAATCCAGTTTTAGTCCTTTTACATCCAGATCAAGTCCTTCTAAATCCAGTTCAAGTCCTTCTAAATCCATTTCGAGTCCTTCTAAATACAGATTTAGTTCTTCTAAATCCAGTTCGAGTCCTAAATCCAGTCCGAGTCCTTCTAAATCAAGTTCAAGTCCTTCTAAATCCAGTTCGAGTCCTTCTAAATCCAGATTTAGTCCTTCTAAATCCAGTTAGAATCCTAAATCCAGTCCGAGTCCTTCTAAATCCAGTTTGAGTCCTTCTAAATCCAGTTTGAGTGCTTCTAAATTCAGTTCTGGTCCTTCTAAATCCAGTTTGAGTGCTTCTAAATTCAGTTCTGGTCCGTCTAAATCCAGTTTGAGTGCTTCTAAATTCAGTTCTGGTCCTTCTAAATCCAGTTTGAGTGCTTCTAAATCCAGATTAAGTCACTGTAAATGCAGTTATGGTCTTTCTAAATCAAGTTTCAGTCTAAATCTGGTGCCTCTAAATCCCTGGTCTTCAGGCCCTCCTCTTGTTCTTGTCGCAAGTCGTGTCGAACCAGGACCAGAACCGGATGTCTGTGTGGAACGTTGCCATGGTGATGGCTCCAAACCTGTTCCACGGCAACAACAGACAGGAAGTGACCCGGAAGTTGACACAGGAAATGGAGGAGGCGGTGGGCGGGGCCAAACTGATCCGGCTGCTGATCCGTCACCGTGACCTGATGTGGACGGTGAGACTCACAAAGACCTGGTTTCGTCCTGGATTTGTTCTGGTTTTGGCCTTTAACCCCTTTCTGCTCTGTGTTGTTACTCAGGTGCCCAGCTTTCTGTTGGCTCAGGTGAGACAGATAAACCAGGCATCCAATCAGAGACGAGGACTGTCTCGGGCCACGAGACGACTGCAGCGGAAGAAGAACCGGGACCAGAACCAGGTCTGGGTCAGTCTCTCTTTAACACATGTAGTCCTGTTCTGGTCCTGGTTCAGCTCAGTCTAACCCTGGTCTTTGCAGGTCCAGGATGATGACCTTATAAGGGTGCGTGCTCCACTGCTGGTGAAGGTTTCCATGGCAATGAAGCTCGACGCCACAACGACAGCCAGGGATGTCACTGAAAGGTTCCAGCAGAATCACAACAGGTCTGGACTAGACTTTAGACCTGCTCCTCAGTTCCTTCTGCATTTGCCTAATTAATTTGGGTTTGGGTTTGAAAACCTGTTAAAATTGGTCTATGTCTGTTTCAGTGGAACAGCTCTGCGTCTGTACGAGGTTGGAGGAAACATCGGTGAGACTCAACAGGTTTAAGACAAGAAAAATGGATTTGAACAGGTTTTAGATGGATTTGAACATGTTTTAGTTGGATTTGAACAGGTTTCAATTGGATTTGAACAGTTTCAGTTGGATTTGAACAGGTTTTAGTTGGATTTGAACAGGTTTTAGATGGATTTGAACACGTTTTAGTTGGATTTGAACAAGTTTTAGTTGGATTTGAACAGGTTTTAGGCAGATTTGAACAGGTTTTAGTTGGATTTGAACATGTTTTAGTTGGATTTAAACAGGTTTCAGTTGGATTTGAACAAGTTTCAGTTGGATTTGAACAGGTTTTAGTCTGTTTTCAGGTGAACGGCGGCTGCATCCTGACTGTTTCCTGTTGGATGTCTACAGAGTGAATCCTGGCTGTGATTGGCTGATAAAGCCCTGACACCAGTCCTTGGCTTAGTGTTGGTTTTATTTCCATTTTTTTACTGAATATTTATCAAAGACATTAAAATAAAAACATAAAAAAGTGCTTTGTGTTTTGTGTTAGTCTTAAACTCCAAGTCACTTTTAAGTGCTCAGTAATCAAGTCCAAGTCCAACTGCAAGTCCGTGTCACCAAAGAAAGGTCCAAGTTGAGTCCAGGTCAAGTCCAGGTCGAGTTCAACATTAAAAAAGTCAGTAATAAAATAAAGTTTGGTCTGCAAATTTCCAATTTATCAGGGATTTTCTATCAACTGAAGCTCCTAAGACATATTTATTTGCCATTTTTTTCATATTACATATTTTTTAAAGGTGCATTGCAGATGTTTAAGTAATTTCTAAACACGAGCGACACTTGATGTTGTTAATGGCATTTGCAGCCTGCTTACTCGTTCTTGTCGCACAAGCTCGTACTCGTACACCAACAACCGGCAGAGACTCCACCACACGCAGATGCACAATGTTTACAGAGGTAAGAAAAAGTACAAATCCACAAGTTTATTGTTACCGTTAAAAAAATATATTTATGTATTATCAGTGAAAACCGTTGTAAAGTAAAACAATCGGCTCACTTATCTGAAGAGCCGACTCTATTTTTTTAAATAGCCTATAGTAATTAAATCATTATGTAACAATAAATTATTTAAATTTAAATAAAAAAAATACTATTAATTTAAAGAACACAAAAAATATAATTAGATAAGCCTCATTCGTTTCAACTGTCTATTCCTGTCAATCATACACGCGGTGTCAGCCAATTATATTAGGAGGGAGGGCTGAGCGCATGCATGTGTGTGTGCACACACATACACACAATTTGCCAAAACAAAATCTCATATAAAGCCGGTTCTATGCACAAACTACACCTTTATATCCAACGCAGTCTTCTATAATGGACCATTTTTTTGCAAAAGTCAACGTTTGTAGCAAAAAAATGCGAAATGTATATTTTATTGGTAAAAATGTTTAAATGCAAATGTTTAATTGCATTATTTTTTATATTTATAACAAACCAATGCATTTTTAAACAAATTGTGAGACGTTGTGAGTATAATATAATTTAATAATTTAATTAGAACTGTTTTCACACGTCTCACAGTCAAAGTCATAAAACATTTATTATGGAGCCGTTTGTCAGCCTCTTTTAAGTGAGCTGAGTCAAATGAGTCGGCTCACGAAAATGAGCCGGATTGCCCATCACTAACTGGAATCAGGTACCCGCGTTTTTGCAACACTGCTGGAAGCACAACCTATACTGAAAGATTTGAGGGTAGATATAGCTTTGGAGAACAGAGATGTACTCGAGATGGAGATGGCACATGAAGCCTGGACAACGCAGCCCAACGGGAGGAAAAACAAAGAGATTATTGTGTAGCTCTAAGAGAGCTGGTGGCTTAAGTTTACCCAATTTTAAGCTGTATTATTGGGCTGCACAGTTATGAGCAATAGTGGAATGGGTGATTCAGGACATGGATACAAATTGGTTATGGTTGGAGACTATCTCAAGCCCATCGGTTCCCTTGGAGACAGCATTATTTTTGGAACAAAAGAAATACAAATTGAATGGATTGCCTGTACCCATCGCATATTGTCAATGTTAAGGAAGAGACTGGTTATTCCTTTAACAACTTTACGTGCACTCTAAATAGATAAATATAGTGACTTTCCTCCAAGTAAAATAGATCCTGGTTTTTCGGGCAGAGAAGGGACTGAGGGAAATCCTAAAATCCTTCACACAATTACAGGACAAATATGGACTATCCTCCAAAGAGTTCTTCAGATATTTGCAGATACGGGAATATATAAGATCGAGAGGGGATTGGGAATCCTTGAAAAGATTGGATTTGGGATCCAGTCATTCAATATTTTGGCTGGACACAATAAAATATGAATGAAGAGGGGGGACTTGCCTCTTGCCTCTTTCTCTTGCATTTCTCTCTTACATTTTTATTTTTATCTGATTATTTATTTTATTTTAAAGCAGTAAAATGTAGATAAATAATACTGAATTTTAAGTGTATGCTATGGGACAATCTATCTGACCTAAAGTTTTTAAAATATTTTTTAAATTTTTTTTATTTAATTTTAATTTTTTTGTATCTTTGTAGGACCCTGCCGAGTTTGCCGTTGTTCTTTTGTTTTTTTTTTTTTTTAAACTTAAATAAAAAATGTTAAAAAACAGGAAGCCAGTGCAGAGATTTTAAAACTGGACTGATGTGGTCGTACTTCCTTCTGAATAAGCCGCAGCTGTCTTAACCCTCGTTTTGAGAGACCAGTGAGCAGGCCGTTACAGTAGTCTAACCTGCTGGAGATAAAAGCATGGATAAGTTTCTCTAAGTCTGGTTGAGACATTATTCCTTTGACTCTGGAAATGTTTTTAAGGTAAAAAATGCAGATGATGTAATTGACCTAATGTGACTCTGGAAATTCAAGTCTGAGTCCATAATGACGCCTAGATTTCTAACCTGTTTTTTAAATTTTAGAGAAACAGACTCAAGGTGACTGCTGACACTTTCTCTTTGTTTCTGTTCCAAAGATTAGTTCACTACAAATTTCTTCAATAGTTTAAGGCAGTCCCCAGACCAAAGAGCAGGAATCCCACTATCATAAATCCAAAAATAAATACGTCCTCAACGCCCTCAACGAACAGAACTTCTAAACACAGAACTTGCCAGTTCTTCCAGGCGTCCTGTGAGTTTAGCCTGCTGCAAAGGTCCTGCCAGGGGAAATGGGTTCTCCTGGTGCACCCTTCTTATTGGAAAAAAATGTATCAATTGCGCTCAGAGACCAGGTAATCAGATCCATTTCAGTTCTAAGGAGTCCAGCAAGCCGTAAAGAGAAATAAGAAATTTTTAGTATGACGAGACGAAACAAAAGAAGCATACACCAGAGGAGCAGGAGGAGCAGGAGGAGACATCCACCTTGTCCGAGGTGGCATGAAGGCAGTAAAAATAACTAGGACACATACATTGGGGGAAAATGAAAATGTCCACTTTGGAATGGACAACGAGGACGTGTCAGAATGATTTTTACTGACACACGAGGAGGAGCAAGTCTTAGCAGATATACCTGAGGGATTATGGTCTAAAGGTCCTGCTGATGTGGGGTTAATTAAAGGAGTGGACCCATACAAAATCACACCACTTCAACGACAACATTCCTTAAAAAAGGAGGCTGAAGACGGCATTGCACCTTTAGTGGAAGCACTAAAGAGTTCAGGTGTGGCTGAGGAGTGTCCAGACTCTCCGTGTAATTCACCTTTGTTTCCTGTGAAAAAGGTGGAACCAAGAATGACACAGGATTTACAGGCGCTTATCAACGCTGTAATTCCAAGGGTTCCCCTGGTGCCAAATCCACATTTATTATGACTTAAATTCTACAGCTAAAGTTTTTAAAGTCATTGAACTAGTGAATGTTTTTTTTTATTCCAGTGCATACAGATTCTCAATTCTGGTTTGCGTTCCAGTACAGGAACAGGAAGTTGACATTCACACGCACGCCACAAGGGTACTGCGCATCACCAACAATATCTTCACAATCAATAACTGCAAATCTGTCCAAATTTGACCCCGCCCCCCCCAAAGGGCAGCCAGTTAATTGTGTATGTTAATACCATTTTAATGGCCTTGAAAACAGAGCAGCAGTGCAGAGCAGACACTGTGTCTCTGCTCACATTCCTTTTTGAACAAGGCCAGAATGAGTAAAAACAAGTTGCAGCTGTGGAAAACACAAGTCAAATATTTGGGTTACCAACTCATACACAATGGAAAACAGTTTAATCGGTTATACTTATGCATGGTTTGTAATCAATTAAGGGATGTTATATTAATACATCTAGGAACATATTAACGTAAAAGAGAAAATATAATGTGAGAAGAGTATGGTTTAAAACATGATAAGTTTAAAGCACACACACACACACACACAGTGAAGACCAAGATAGAGACGTAGGTGCCCGTTACCCAAGGTTACAGATGAAGGAGAGGTCCAAGGAGGAGGGGGTACTCAAGGCCTTACAGAATGACATCAGAGAGTTAATGAGGAGATCTTCAAAGGCTCTTCAAAACCTGATAGAAAGAGTTATTACTAAACTGTTATATCAAAACTGTACAATAGCTTACGTCTACTGTACATCATAGAGCTGGGGATGGTCTGCTCGGGTCATTATTGTGTTGGTTGTGAAACAATAAAGAGTCTATGGCATTGAAATGGCTGTGCTTTCATAACTTACTCCATACAATTGTGCCAAAGGCTGAGGGGTCAGTATTGGGCACAACACAAACAGTCATGTCTGTCTTCGTCCTCTGACACAGTACTGACAGTCTTACCGAACCAGACTTAAAGGAAATGCCTTTAGTTTCATTGGACATTGTAATGTTTGTAGACGGCTCATGTATGAAATAACAAGACGGGACTAACACATCAGGGTTTGCAGTTGTAACCTCTGGCAGAGTACTCAGAGTACTTCATTACCAGCCCATTACTCAGCACAAGCAGCTGAACTAATTGCTTTAACTGAAGCATACTCCTCCTCCTCTTCCTCTTCCTCATCCTCCTCCTCCTCCTCTTCCTCTTCCTCCTCCTCCTCTTCCTCCTCCTCCTCCTCCTCCTCCTTTTCCTCCTCTTCCTCTTACTCCTCCTCCTCTTCCTCTTCCTCCTCCTCCTCCTCTTCCTCCTCCTCCTCCTCCTCCTCCTTTTCCTCCTCTTCCTCTTACTCCTCCTCCTCTTCCTCTTCCTCCTCCTCTTCCTCCTCTTCCTCCTCCTCCTCTTCCTCCTCCTCTTACTCCTCCTCCTCTTCCTCCTCCTCTTACTCCTCCTCTTCCTCCTCCTCCTCTTACTCCTCCTCTTCCTCTTCCTCCTCCTCTTCCTCTCCTCCTCCTCCTCCTCTTCCTCTTCCTCCTCCTCCTCTTCCTCCTCTTCCTCTTACTCCTCCTCCTCCTCTTCCTCCTCTTCCTCTTCCTCCTCCTCTTCCTCCTCCTCTTCCTCCTCTTCCTCTTCCTCCTCCTCCTCTTCCTCCTCTTCCTCTTCCTCCTCTCTTCCTCCTCCTCTTCCTCCTCTTCCTCCTCTTCCTCCTCTTCGCTGAGTCTGGTCCCTGAAGTTGGTCCCAGTTGGACCCGAGTCTGGTCCCAGTGAAAGCAGTGTCAGAGCAGAGCGTGCGAGGCAGTGTCAGACTGAAGAGAGTTCGAGAGAGAGAGAGGAGCACAACTCAGACTCAGGTCAGTTTTATTTAATATTTACATTTTTAATCTGTACATATTTATTTAATCAGCTTCATCAAAGAGTTACAAATGTAAGAAGTCATGTTTAGTTCTGTTAGTTTTAGTTCATTCTTTGTGTTGTTTATTCAATCAAGCAAAAGAGAAAAAAAGAAAAAGAAAAGAACAGTAATTTCAAACAAAAGCTCACTTTGACCAAAAGGATGTAGGCCGAAATCTAAGAATTATTATTGACTTCCCCTTTAAACATTCAAATCAAAAGATCACATAATACCACAAAACAAAACAAGATAGAATTTATATTTTTTATTACAAAAATAGTAAAAATTATATCTACTGTATGTTTTATTGCCGCTGTGTTATTACCGTCTCTTCAGTGAAAATCTTCTCTACTGTATGTTTTATTACCGCTCTACAGATACTGGCTGTTTATTGTTGAATGTCTTTTGATTACAGTGTTTTTAGTGATAATGAGTCTTTGGGGAAAAAGTCTTGAGAGAAAACCAGCCTCACAACAGTTTCATCTCAAAACAAACACTTTCCTTTTATCAGACTAAGTTAATTTGATTGGATCAGGGTTTTAGACCCTACCCTGACCCCTGACCCCTATTCTAACACAAAACATGAAACTGAATCTTCTCTTTTTTTTCCAAGATCTTCCTGGATTTAATTGAAATCTGAAGAAAAACTGAGACTTTAGAGCAGGTCAGTGACAAATCCAAATAAAAACCTGTTCAAATCCAACTAAAAGCTGCTCAAATGTTAATGGGGACGCAGTTGTCCTATAACCGGAAAGTTGGCGGTTTGATTCTCGCTCTCCCCACAGTTCATTCTGTTGTGTCCTTGGGCAAGACCCTTAACTCACCTTGCCTCCAGTGGTGTTCCAGCTCTAACATCTAACACTGGTGAATTCAACAGGTTCAGAACCCACCTCAAATTCAACTAAAAACCATCTCAAATCCAACCAAAACTTGTACCAATTCCAAAAAAACCTGTTCAATTCCCCTAAACCCAGTCTGGTTTCAGGACTGATGGGGTGTCTCGGAGGAAAGACCGAAGAGGAACGTCTCGATGAAAAAGCAAAACGAGAAGCAAATAAAAAAATTGAACGTCAGCTTCAAAAAGAACGACAGGCTTATAAAGCCACACACAGACTCCTCCTGCTGGGTGAGACTAGGACCAAACCAGGACCAGAACCAGAACCAGAGCAGGACACGAACCAGACCAGAACGAGAACCAGAGCAGGACCAAACCATGACCAGGACCAGACCAGGACAGAAACTAGATCAGAACCAGGACCAGGACACAAACCAGACCAGGACATGTGGAAATTGTTTGTTTTTTTGTGATGTATGTGTTTTTTGTGTTTTTGTGTGTGTGTGTGTGTGTGTGTGTGTGTGGGGGGGGGGGGGGGGGGGGGGACATGGATCTGACACTTCTTAAACTTCAAAAATTTTGTTTTTTTGGTTCTTTATTAAACTCTGCACAAAACAAAGCAGAGGACATTGATTACACTCACTTTTTTCTGCATTTAAATTTTATTTGCTGCCATTAAGTTTTATTATAAAATGTGATGAAAATTTATTTGATTCATTATTTTCATATTGTTTTGTAACATTTTCTATGGTTTTACGCAAAACAATTTAGACTTAGTGTGAAACTTCCCAAAATATGTGATTATTATTATTATTATTATTATTACATAATATTTGCCATAAGTTTTTATGTTGGTCCATCATCAGAGTAAGCCAATTACAATTACTGTTGTAAAACTTATACAATCCAATTTTTTCCTGTTTTTGGCTGTGACCATGTTGCTTCCTGTTTATCAGCCGAAATAGCCCCGCCCCCTTTCTCTCCAGGTTGAATACTATTGGCTGTTCACTGTACAGCCCACTAATCATTGGTTTAGGGTTTAGTTGGGAGAGAACATTGAAAGAGCATCATTTAACAAATAAACCCAAAGGTCCTCAGTTTGGATTTGTCTGGTTTTATCAGAACTTACTCTTACTGGTTATTTTTTGGGATGTTTGGTTGTTTTTATAATGTTTGGTCATTTTTGTAATGTATGGTTGTTTTTGTAATGTTTGGTTGTTTTTAGGATGTTTGGTTGTTTTTGTAATGTTTTGTTGTTTTGGGGATGTTTGGTTATTTTTTGGGATGTTTGGTTGTTTTTATAATGTTTGGTCATTTTTGTAATGTATGATTGTTTTTGTAATGTTTGGTTGTTTTTATAATGTTTGGTCATTTTTGTAATGTATGGTTGTTTTTGTAATGTTTTGTTGTTTTTGGGATGTTTGGTTGTTTTTATAATGTTTTGTTGTTTTGGGGATGTTTGGTTGTTTTTATAATGTTTTGTTGTTTTTGGGATGTTTGGTTGTTTTTGTAATGTTTTGTTGTTTTTGGGATGTTTGGTTGTTTTTATAATGTATGATTATTTTTGTAATGTTTGGTTGTTTTCTGGGTGTTTTGTTGTTTTTGTAATTTGGTTCTTTTTATGTTTGTTTGTTTTTGTGATGTTTTGGTGTTTTTGTGGAATTTTCTTATTTTGTGGCATTTGGTTGTTTTGAGGATTTTTGCTTGTTATTTTTTAGATTTTTGGATGTTTTGTGGCTTTTGTTTGTTCTTGTGGCCTTTGGTTGTTTTTGGGATGTTTTGTTGTTTTTGTGGATTTTTTTTTTTTTGTGGCATTTGTTTGTTTTTGTGATGTTTGTTTGTTTGTTTTTGTGATGTTTGGTTGTTTTTAGGAGCAGGTGAGTCCGGTAAAAGTACGATTGTGAAACAGATGAGGATCCTCCACGTAGATGGTTTTAACACAGAGTGAGACCTCTTCTTGTTTAGACTCCTTTGTTTACTATCTTTGGGGGTTGAGTCTGGACTAAAAACGTTTTTTGTTTCTGTTTTAGGGAAAAGCAGCAGAAGATCCAGGACATCAGGAAGAATGTGAAGGATGCTATTGTGGTGCGTTCACACTCATCCATCTTTTTACTCTCTTATTTCAACAATTTTCCATTGTTTTTTCCTATTTAAACTTTTAGTCTTGTCTAAATAGGCCTAAATTCTTTGTGTTAATTTTCTTTCCCGGTTTATCTTAAATGTGGCTTTCAGCCTTTCCTTTTAATTCAAACAGCCGCTCACTGTTGCAGCAAACTTTTAAACTTTTCTAACCCTAACTTTCTGCATCATTCAAACATCAAAGGATTTTAAATAAATATTTTTTTTATATTATTAAACTTTTCATAACTTCAACGGTTTATTCGATAAATCGCAGAATATGTTTAAACTTTATTGACATGTTCAGTTTTAGAATGAGTTATTGTTGCTTTGATTTGATAGTGTTCTCAACTTCCACTAACGTTACTTAATTCCACACATTTTATATAAATTTTTTGCACTTTCAGAAAATTAAACTTTCTAAGCTCTGTGATTCTGAAATTTTGAAATAGAGCTTCAGCAGTTGAGGAATGTCCCCCCACTTCCCCAGTAACGTCCATTTTAAAGCTTTTCCTTCAGTATTTCTTCATTAACATACATTTTTTCTCAGATCTTCTATCTATATTTTATCATTTAGCAGAGTCTCCTGGCACTCACAGTTCAAATCTTTTTAAAATCTGATAATCATCATATTTCAGCTTTTTTTTTGCGTTTGTGATTCTTTAAATGGAATTCAACATGTTTCAGCAAATTCTTCCAGATTTTTCTTCCACCAGCTGCACAATGAAGCTATATTTTTAAAGTGACCTGAGCAACTAACTGAGCGTCAACTGTTTTAACTGAAACTAAAATATAATTTGTCCCTGTACGTCAGCCACCATTTTTTTTTCCTTCGGACTCAGTCCTAGGACTAGGCCCAGACCCCAGACTCTGATGGTTCTGGTTCTGTTGCAGACCATTGTGACGGCCATGAGCACCCTGACGCCTCCTGTTCCTCTGGGAAACCCCTCAAACCAGTTCAGGCTGGACTACATCAGGAGCATCGCCCCACTGTCGGATTTCGAGTACACAGAAGTAAGACCACTCAAAACCAGACTTAAACCTGGCTAAAACATGGTTAGATCTGAAGAAAATCTTTTCAGACCCCTCTAAAACCTGTTCTGATCCTTAACCCTAACCCTGCTTTTGATGCTGAAACAGTGTCTGGAGCTGTTTGTGTTGGCGTTGTTAGCGTGGATATTGTCATTAAAGCGATAATGACCTGATGTAAGCCTCACCTGGAACTCACCTGTGATCTGTGATGTCACTTGAGGCTCATTAGTGTGACTCTCGGGGCTCTGTGATTGGTCGACAAGAGACAGGTGTCAGACGTGAGTCAAACAGAGCAAACAGAGCAAACAGAGCGAGGCCAACAGGAAACAGACACATCATTAAAGAACAATATCTGGTTTAAACCAGGTCTAAACCATATCTAAACCAGGACTAAACCAGGAAAAAACAGGACTAAACCAGGATTTAACCATGACTAAACAGACCTAAATCAAAACAAACCTGGACTAAACCAGACGTAAACTAGGTCTAAGCCAGGTCTAAACCAGTTTTAAACCCGTTTTAAACCAGACCTGAACCAAGACTAAACCAGGACTAAACCAGGTCCAAGGCAGGTCTAAAGAAGGACTAAACCAGGAAAAAACAGGAGTAAACCATGACTAAACCAGACCTAAACCAAGTCTAAACCAGTTTTAACTCAGGACTAAACCAAGACTAAACCAGACCTAAACTAGGACTAAACCAGGTCTTAACCAGAACTAAACCAGGACTAAACCAGACATAAACCAAGACTAAACCAGGTCTAAACCAGAACAAAACCAGGACTAAACCAGACCTACACTAGGATTAAACCATGTGTAAACCAGAACTAAACCAGGACAAAACCAGAGCTTAACCGGGTCTAAAGCAGGTCTGAACCTGGACTTAATTAGGTCTAAGGCAGGTCTAAACACAGGACTAAACCAGGATTAAACCAGGACTAAACCAGACATAAACCAAGACTAAACCAGGACCAAACCAGTTTTAAACCAGGACTTAACCAGGACTAAACAGAGGCATCCAGTAGGCATCCAATATTGATGCCGAGCCACCTCAGCTGGCTCCTCCCGATGTGAAGGAGCAGTGGCTCTACTTTGAGCTCCTCCTGAGTGGAGCTCCTCACCTTATCTCTAAGGGAGCGCCCCGCCACCCTTTCAGCCGCCTATATTCTAGATCTTTTTCTTTTGGTCATGACCCAAAGCTCATGACCATAGGTGAGAGCAGGAATGTAGATCGACTGGTAAATTGAGAGCTTCGCTCTGCAGCTCAGCTCCTTCTTCACCACGACAGACCGATACATCGACCGCATCACTGCAGAAGATGCACCGTCCTTCCCTCACTCGTGAACAAGACCCCAAGATACTTGAACTCCTCCACTTGAGGCAGGAGCTCTCCACCAACCTGAAGAGGACAAGCCACCCTTTTCCGACTGAGAACCATGGTCTCAGACTTGGAGGTGCTGATCCTCATCCCAGCCACTTCACACTCGGTTTCAAACCGTCCCAGTGCACACTGTAGGTCCTGGTCTGATGGAGCCAACAGGACAACATCATCTGCAAAAAGCAGAGACGAGATCCTGTGGTCCCCAAACCAGACTCCCTCCGGCCCCTGGCTGTGCCTAGAAATCCTGTCCATAATGAACAGGACTGGTGACAAAAGGCAGCCCTGCCGGAGTCCAACATCCTCCAGTGGTGTTCCATCTGTAACACTGGGCAGAAAAGCCATATATATATATATATATACACACAAACCCCCCCTCAGTGGAACAATGGAGTCCTCGGTCAGAGCACTTTCCATGTCATTTGGCCCATAAGCACAAACAACAGTGAGAGACCTATCCCCAACCAGAAGGCGCAGAGACGCAATCCTCTCATTCACCGAGGTGAACTCCATCACACACCAGCCTGTAACAACTCACCGCAAGCAACTCCAGAGTAGTGGAGAGTCCAGCTTCTCTCGAGGATTTGGGTTCCAGAGCCCAAGATGTACATGAAGGTGAGCCAAACTATCTCTAGTTGGTATCTCTCAACCTCCAGCACAAGCTTAGGCCCCTCCCCCACCAGTGAGGTGACATTCTATGTCCCTAGCCCCAGATTATGTGTCCGGGGATTCGGTCGCCAATGCCCCCGCCTTCGACTGCCACCCAATTCACATTGAAACGGCCCCTTACGGTTCCTCCTGCAGGTGGCCAATGAGACTTGGCCACCAGGCTCTTGCAAACGAGCCACAACCCTGGGCCAGGCTCCAGGGCGGGGACCCGGTTGCACCATACCAGGCAATGTAATGGTCCTTGATTATTTAATCTCCATAAAGGGTTCTGTGCCCCTCTTTGTCTGTCCCGTCACTTAGGACATGTTTGCCTTGCGAGACCCTACCAGGGGCATATAGCCCCCGACAACTCAAAACTCAAACACTCAAAACATTCCACCACAATAAGTGGCAATTGAGGCGCAGACTAAATATACTATTTTAAAGTAAATTTTATTTCAGCATGAATTGTTTTTTTAAGCTTTCTGTTTAACAGGTTCACAATAAATAATAAATAAATAAATAAACTGAAGTTAGTCAAAGTTATGTGTGAAAATTTATTAAATATAATTTGTTGTTTCCTCAGGAGTTCTTTGAGCACGCTCAGAGGCTGTGGGAGGACGACGGAGTCAAGGCTTGTCTTGAACGATCCAACGAGTATCAGCTTATAGACTGTGCCCAGTAGTGAGTTATTATTATAACATTAACTCTACAGACTTTTGTTCATGTTTTTTTCACAAATCCATTTTCTTTAATGTTGAGACAGTTGAACATTTACAGAGGAATATCTTGGCCCACTCTGGCCTTTCTTAAGTCTGCATGTCCTCCCTGTGTTACCTTGGGTTGTCTCTGGGTACTCCGGCTTCCTTCCACTGTCCAACCACGTGCATATATAGGTCAAGGCCTGCAAACACTGTCTAGGGTGTACCCCACCTCATACGCATACCTCATAAGCTGCTGGAAAAGGCTCCAGTCACCCACGACCCCTAACAGGACTAAGCATAAGAAAATAAATGAATAAATGAATGTATGAATTAATGCCTCGGCCCTTTTCTTTTTCTCAGACAGAGGCTCAAAAGTTTGTTATGGGTTTATGTTTTTATTGTTTATAATAATACATTTTCTACCCAAAATGCACCTCTGTCTATAGTTTCCTAGATCGACTGGACTCTGTTCGAAGAAACGACTATACCCCCACAGACCAGGTAAGACCAGGTCTAAACCAGACTGAACCAGGACTAGACTAAGACCTGTTCTAACACGGTCTAACCCAGTCTAACCCCGGTCTCTCCAGGACCTGCTGCGCTGCCGAGTGCTGACTTCAGGGATCTTCGAGACCCGGTTTCAGGTTGACAAAGTCAACTTCCAGTGAGTCCAGACCTGGGTTTAGTCCAGTTCTATTTCTGTTTGTTTTCTGTGTAACATAAATAATAGTTTAACTACGCTCTAACTCTGGTCTCTCTCTGGTCTAACTCTGGTCTCACTTTGGTCTAACTCTGGTCTCACTTTGGTCTAACTCTGGTCTAACTCTGCTCTCGCTCAGTATGTTTGACGTGGGAGGACAGAGGGACGAGCGACGGAAGTGGATCCAGTGTTTTAATGGTGAGTCTGATCTAGGCCTTGTCCAGACCTGGTCTGGACCTGATTTGGACTGGTCTGGGCATGGTCTTGACTTGTCTGTGCCTGGTCAGGTTTTATCGTACTTGTATAATCCTCAGATGTGACGGCCATCATCTTTGTTGCTGCCAGCAGCAGCTACAACATGGTGATCAGAGAAGACAACTCCACCAACCGCCTACGCGAGTCTCTGGACCTGTTCCAGTCCATTTGGACCAACAGGTACTGGACCAGGTCTGGACCAGGACTAGACTAGTGTTTCCTTTGAGGACTGGTGCTGGTTCACCCTGGTCCTCAGTAATCCCTTGCTGCTCCAGAGAGTAAACCTTACTGTAAACCTGCTCAGTGTTGCTGGCTCCAGTTTGGACCTGTGTGGACTCTCTGGTCCCTCTGTGGTCTAACTCTGGTCTAACTCTGGTCTGTCCCTGGTTGCTATGTGTCCCTGGTTGCTATGTGTTCCTTTTTGACATATTTATGTACCAACCTCAATGGGATGAGTAAATTGACACATTTACCGTTCACCGTGGTCGCCTGAATTAGCCGGTATGTTCAATTACATTTGGGCATTTGGCTTTTAAATTTCCTGCAAAAAATCTGCAGCTGTGACAGAATGTGTGCTCATGCTTAATGATGGATGGAAAGAGCACAACTACAATCACCTGTGAAGTGTTAGTTGAGATGGATTCTGCAGTTCGGAAAGAAGCAACCAGCCTCCGGCACACTTCTCCCAAACATAAAAAACACAAGCATGTATTATCAAGTGTGGTCAAAAGAGCAAAGTTGGATTCTGATCAACAATGGACAAAGACAAGAGTCATTTGGGTCTTGCCTTTGAGCCGTGGAGGCAGTTCAGATCTGCGTTTTATTACAAAAAATGTAAAACTGAGTTGTAGACTATTTCATGTGTGTTAGCTGTCTAATGCTAAATAACTTTAAAGCTATATCAAATTGTGGATGCTAATATCACAGTAGCATGCAAACCAAATCAAACTGCTAGATCATAGGCGGCCAAAAACATTTCAAACAGTTTTGGAAATATCATGACTGCATTGTGATTCTGACTTGAGATGTAATAAATCGGTACAAGTCTTTTCAAATTACATGAATGTATTTTCAAAGCAGTGCTTTCTGAATGCTATGTTTAGCCTTGCATGCTAATGCTTTGACCATGGTATTTATTTCTGGATTTCAAAAAGGGACATGACAACTGTGTTTACATAAATAAACACTCCATCTGTTGTAATAATGTAGGAGATGGCCTGTTTACTTTATGATTATGCTATTGGGTGTGTACATAGTATGTAAATGCCACTCATAAGACATTCATAAGGCATTACTAAAAGACATTCATAAGACAATATGAACAAGGAGTATTTGCTCTTGTTCCACTTTTTTACTTTACGGCGGTCATTACTAATAGGTAAATATAACGTTTTACTGCAGACATCGTAAGTCTCCTGAAAGTTGCGGAAGTCTTCTGCATATTGATAGCGGCTCCCTGATGCCCGCAAATTAGTTAAAATCTTCCGGAATCTAACAAGAGCGCGCATGCAAAAGTGTTTCAAATCGTGTAGTGCGTGCACGGCAGAGAGGGAGAGGGAGCGAGAGACCTTGCGTGTGTGTGCTAGTGTGTATATGTGCGAAGCGCTTGTAAGACAGAGAGCATCCCATCTGGTCTGTTTCCGCAAATCAACCAATCAATTGTCAGTGTGGGCGGGCTTTTATCTCTTCTCCCAAACCAAATTAATCAGTTATGTCTATCTAGAAACAGGAGCACAATGGCAGAGGGAGAAAAAAAAAGTATAAGACACATTTTACGGCAGACTACACAAAAGTGTACAACTGTCTGTGTCAAACATAATGACAGTCTTGCTCGCATGCACTATTTTGTAACAGCGACTTCAGCATTGCTCATGGCGGGTTAAATGATTGCAAAAGGCATGTTGAGGTGAGTTGAAAAGTTTAATTTCATGTGCATATTATTCAGGCTGAAGGTGCTATTGGTGCTGCCAACTTCTAACTGTGATGTGGAAAGGGCATTCAGCATTGTGCGTCACATCAAGACAGAATTTAGGAATCAGATCAATGTCTCACCAAACACTTGTGAATCTGATGTCTTGCAAGATAAACAAATTCATTGACACAGAGTGCTATGAGGTTGAGGTTTTTGGAAAGTTGCTCAAATTTGCAATGCAAGCATCAACAAAGTTCAACAAACGCTTACAACAAAAGTAAAAGGCATAGGAAATAGGCCTAGGCCTACATGTGGGCTACATTTGGTGTGTGTGTAAATAGTTACTTCATTGTTCTGTTATATTCAGCTGTATTTCGGTATAAAAGTAAAGTCATGTTCTGTGGTGAAATGTCATATCCTTGTCCTACTTTGGGTTACCTCCCTGAAATTACTTTTTGCAGGTTGGGATGTCTGTTACTGTAACAATAAACTTGTAGATTTGTACTTTTTCTTACCTCTGTAAACATTATGCATCTGTGTGTGGTGGAGTCTCTGCCGGTTGTTGATGTGCGTGTACGAGTTTGTGTGAAAAGAACGAGTAAGCAGATTGCAACTGTCATTAACAACATGAAGTGTCACTCATGTTTAGAAATTTCTTAAACCTCTTTAATACACCTTTAAATATGCTCTTTTTTAAACCTCTCCTCTGTGGAGGTCCTCAGTCATCCAGGACTGACTTATTTAAGCACCTCCTTCTTTTCTGATTGGCTGGTCTACACCCCACCCCTCCTCTTATTGTCAGGTTCCTGAAGACCATCTCTGTGATCTTGTTTCTGAACAAACAGGACGTTTTAGCCGACAAGATTTTGGCAGGAAAATCCAAACTGGAGGATTATTTCCCTGAATACGTCAACTACACCGTCCCCCAGGACTGTGAGTAAAACCGGACTGAACCAGGACTGGATCATGGATGTATTATAAGAGCTGGAAAGTGGATTGGGCAGCAGTTGAGCCTTGGCGACCCAATCCCCAGACACGGAATCTGGCTCTAGGGACATGGAACGTCACCTCGCTGGGCGAGAAGACTGAGTCCCCCCAATCTAAACCCAAGCAGTGTTCTCTTATTGGATTTTTGTGCTAGCCACAGTTTGTCCATAACGAACACCATGTTCAAGCATAAGGGTGTACATCAGTGCACGTGGCACCAGGACACCCTAGGCCGGAGGTCAGAAAAAACTACAAAGTCGATCATCGACCTCCTGCTGTATGTCTTGGACACTCGGGTGAAGAGAGGGGCGGAGCTGTCAACTGATCACCACCTGGTGTTGAGTTGGATCCAATGGTGGGGGAGGAAGCTTGACAGACTTGGAAGACCCAAACGTACTGTGAGGGTCTGTTGGGAACATTTGGCTGAGTCTCCCGTCAAAGTGATCTTTAACTCCCACCCCTGGCAGAGCTTGAACCAGATTCCGAGGGAGGTTGGAGACATTGAGTCCAAGTTCTCCAAGTTCTTCCATGTTCTCCACCTCCATTTTCAACGCAGCCGCTCTGAGCTGTGTCCGTAAAGTCTCCGGTGCCTGTCGTGGCGGCAACCCTTAAACCTGGTGGTGGACACCAGAATGTAGTAATGCTGTCAAGCTGAAAAAGGAGACCTATCGAGCCTGGTTGGCTTGTGGGACTCCTGAGGCAGCTGACATGGACTGCAGCCCTTCTGGTTGTGAAGGCAAATATTTGGGTCTAGGAGTTTGGTGAGGCCATGGAGAAGGACTATTTGTCGGCCTCGAAGAAATTCTGGCAAACCGTCTGGCACCTCAGGAGGGAGAAGCAGTACCCTGCCAACACTGTTTACAGTGGAGGTGGGAATCTGCTGACTTCAACTGAGGAGATTGTCGGGCGATGGAAGGAAAGGCCAAATCAAACCCCTTGGTGGGCTAATTTTGGCCCCCGGGCCCCACCTTGTGCACCTCTGTAGTAAACGCTATAAAATTTAGGTAGCCTGTCAGCCAAATACCAACCATTTCTTCAGGGAAAAGGAACGGCGCCCTATCCAGTTCTAATAATACATCCATGGACTGGTCCAGGACTGAACCAGGACAATGAGTAAGAACGGACTGGACCAGGACTGTGTATGTGATGTTCCTTCCTGTGTGTGATCTCACGTCCTGCAGCGGTACCAGACACAGATGAAGATCCAAAAGTGACACGAGCCAAGTTCTTCATTAGAGACGAGTTTCTGGTAAAAACATTTAACTGTCTCTTATCTAACCCTGGTCTAACTCTGGTCTAACTCTGGTCTAATCCTGGTCTAACTCTAGTCTAACCCTGGTCTAACTCTGATCTAACCTTGGTCTAACTATGGTCTAACTCTGGTCTAATCCTGGTCTAACTCTAGTCTAACCTTGGTCTAACTATGGTCTAACTCTGGTCTAACCCTGGTCTAACTCTGGTCTAACCCAGGTCTAGCTCTGGTCTAACCCTGGTCTAACCTTGGTCTAACTCTAGTTTTGTGTGTACTCAGAGGATCAGCACGGCGAGCGGTGATGGGAAACACTACTGTTATCCTCACTTCACCTGCGCCATTGACACCGAGAACATCCGCAGAGTCTTCAACGACTGTCGGGACATTATCCAGAGGATGCACCTGAGGCAATACGAGCTGCTGTAGACCCAGGAAAACACTAGTAGACTGGCTAGCACCAACTATAAACCGGCTAGAACCACATGTAGAACGGCGAGAACCAATTGTAGACCTGCTAGAACCACCTGTAGACCGGCTAGAACAAACTATAGATTGGCTAGAACCAAATGTAGACCATCTAGATTGGGTTGCCCAAACTATTTACCTCAAGGGGCCAAAATGGAAATGTATTTGTGGGCCGTGAGCCACGGGCCAAACACAAAAATAGTTTGCATGTAATTGAAAGAAAATCTTTGCTCCTTGCATCGTAAATTTAACCTTTTTGACCCAAACTTGTGCTGTTTTACCCAGTCTTTTCAAAAATCTTGTCAAAAAGGTTATGTAAATGTGCACACATGCACAATCCTACCTAAACAGTCTTATTTATTGAAGAGCCTTTTAATGTTTGAAGCTCATGTGAGCATCATGAGTGAGGGTACCAGGCTGTTTCTGAGATATATAAACCCAATGGCTTCTCTTTAATTTATTAGGTCATTACCAAAGTTTAAGTATACTGGACCTTTATTGCAGATTGATCCAAACACTGGCAAGTCAAATCCTTGCCTGGACAATTTTGGCACCCAGGCCCCACCTTTGGCACCCCTGGGCCAAAACCACTTGTAGACTACTATCCAACTACAAACCAACTAAGACTAATGTCACCTTTCTTGAAAATGAGACCATGTATCTCAATGACACAAACTTGTATAAAATAAAGGAATAACATCACAGAAGATGCACCAGAAACGTCTAAAACGAGGTGAACTACTAAAACCAGTTGTGGACTGCCTAAAACTGGTTTTAGTTGGATTTGGACAAGTTTTAAATGGATTTGAACAGGTTTTAGATTGATTTTAACATATTTTAGGTGGACTTGAACAGGTTTTAGTTGGAGTTGAAAAGGTTTATTCTTTCATCTGTAAAATGTTAATACTCATTTTTAATCTTCATCATCAAAGTAATAATATATTTATCTAACCACATTTTAAACTTTGTTCATATAAACTGTACAATTAAAGAAAATGAAAAACATAAATCTAAAAAAGCCTCTTGTAGTGTCTTTTATTTAGACTCTATATAATGTATTTATATTTATTAAATGTGTGTCATGTGTCTGTTCAGAACTGTATTTATTCTCGTCTGTTTAAGAATAAAGCCTTTGAACACTTGTTTCTCAAAAGATTTATTAAACACTTTATTTTGATAATAATAAACTGAACTGTTTTAATGGGATTTACTTTGAGATACTTCAGCCAGTTTCAAAACAGTCAGAGTGCGGACTAAGACCAGGAGAACATTACTCAGACTATCTGAGAGACTTTTAGTTTATTTATTTTATTGTTTAAATTAGTTTCACACCTCTTTTTTTTCTGACTGAAACAAAGCCACCATTGCTTTTAAAATGTATTCTGGTATTCTGTAAAGCACCTTGAGTTGCATTGCGTTGTGTGAAAAGTGCTATAAATAAAATTTGATTGACTGAGCAGAACAGAAACAGGTGAATAAACAGGTCTCATAAATTATTAAAGTCTGCGTGTTCTGGTGAAAGAGCGTCCCCTTGTGTTAGTGGAGGCTATAGCTGAGATCTGTCCACAATAAACTGAATTAATTTCATCGGGGACTCTGAGGAAGTGCTTTATGTGAACTTTACTGAAGAAAAGAAAGTAACTTTAGTGAGGATTCCAACAGAACTTGATTTTGTCTGCAGTTCTCTTCCAGAGCAGCTCAGAGCGGGTTAGAGATTGAGTAGGCCTACAAAAGGACATTAGGCTATTGCATGTTTCAAGGCTTTATTTTTTAAGCAAGTATTTAGTGACTTTTGTTGCTTGTTTGATTACTTTATTTTTTGTTTGGTTTCTTGATTTTGTGTTAAACCCGGTTTAAAAACACTGTAGATGACTGTTTGGTTTCTTTGGTTTGTATTTAAATACTTTGGTTAATTGTTTGTAACTTGTGTTTAAAGCCCTTACTGAACATTCAAATACTTGAGTGTGAGACTATTTAAAGACTTTAAATTTATTTTATCTTGTCTTCAGCGCCATTTTAATTTCTATTTTCGCGTTAAATCCATCTGAGAGAAACTAAAGGCTTGAGTTTATATTAAAATACTTCGTTAATTGTTCGGTGGAACTTGCGAGTTCCGATTATCAGCGCATGCGCAGTGCTGTTCTGGAGCCTGTGTTTGGCCCGCTGCCTGCGCGCTGCCGCTGCTCGTCCTCGTCTCCGTTAAACATCGTTAAACCGGACCCTGCCTCCCTCCGAGCCGGACCGGACCGAGCCGCGCCGGTGTTACGGTAAGCCCCGCTGCACGCGCCGCTCCCGCTGTTCCCGCCGTGCCCCGGGTCCGCGCCGCGCTCCTCGGCCCCGCTCGGCTGCGCGCACTCGAGGCTCCCGGGCCCGCGCCTGCCGTGACCCAGTCGAGCCTCCGCCGCGGTCTGCGCCTCTTCTGCTTCACGATCCGCGGCTCGGACCCTTTTAACGCCATTTTGTCTCTGTTCTCACAGTTTAACGCCGTTTTCTCCGCCGGTTCTAGTTTCTAATGCGTCTGCGCCATTTTGTGGCTGTGTTTTTAGCCTCTGTTAGCTTCTTTTCAGCAAAAATAGACAATTTTCGCTTGAAACAAAGGACTGCATGGCTCCCCCTTTGTTATTTTCAGCTTTAGCTTCATTACTACTGCGTTTTACATAGAAACCTCCACATGTACTATTATTAAATTCATATATTTTTTTAGAAACCAGCCTTAAATTCTTTGGACCGAGGCTTTTTTCAGACTCAGGCCGAAGTCCGCCATTTAACAACAACTAAGCTAGCACAAATTTCACTAAAAAAACGCAATGAAACAAGAAATAATCCGCGGAATCTGATTGAAACCAACATAAAACACATATAAAATGCGGAAGACCTTGAAAACGCGTATTTATATTATGTTAAGATCAGGCGGTTTAGCTTTTTATCTTCTCCTAATCGTTCACTTTCAGTTAGCATTAGCCCGCAGCTTCCCCTTAGCTTCTCGGGTTAATAGTGATTATTTACTTCTGTAAATTGCTCTTCTGTTGTTCAGAAGAAAGCGAGAGAGCTGTCAGTCAAACCCGACCCCTTGAACAGAGAGAAACGGATAACGCTACTTCCAGAGCAGCTGGACCTTAAAACCAGCGCTACTTTAGCCAAACCTCACAACTAACTGGTGCTATGTTCACCGCAGTAACTCCTTCACCAGGAATAAAACCCCAGATAACACTAAAAGTCGTTTTGTGGTTTAAGGGCTGTTTGTATCTGTCTTTAAACCAAAGCATTGATCTGAAGACGGTTCTAGAAACTGTTGTGATGGATTTATAAATAAATGTAAAGTCTGAGTTTAGGTAAAAATAAAAGACCTAAAATTATGTCCAAACTTGTTTATTCTGCTTTTAATTAATAGTTAGTTCCTAGAAGTAAATTTGTTGCACTTTATTTTCCAGCTCAGGTAATATCATGGTAATATAATAATGTAATACTATACAGTAATTATGGTTATTGAGTAATGCACAAAAAACACTAGGCAACCACTAGACTTGTGTAGGGCTGGGAAATACTCAGCTGTAGCACTTTACAGCTGTAATGTAACTGCTATCAGTGAATCTAAGGGTGGCTCTACATCCTCAGATGAATGGATGCAATAAAATCCCATTGTACACTAAATTCATTAGAGCTCTTGTATGTATTTGTCCCAGACCAGAGTGTCACAGAGGAGTTAATAAAATGTCATGTTGCAGAAAACACTGTCTCAGTCTGTCACTTTTATTTTTTATTTGTCAAGGAAAATAACTCTTGAGTTTATCTGAAAACCTGCAGAATCAATAAACTGACCCTAGACTTCAACACAAAGGGATGATCTTCAAAACTTTCCTCAAGAAAGGATTATACCTCAAAAAGTGGAGTAACACTGTTGTCAGGCTGTTCATAAATACTCAATTATTTAGGATAAATTAGAATGAATATTTTAAAAAGGCAATGCCCAATAAATCATAAATATACAGTTCTTTTGGTTTATTATGTAAAAAAAGTGGTTTAATTTTGGGAAATATAGGAGCTCAAAGTAAATAATTTCTACATTTGAAGAGTTCATTTGCAAAAACATAACTGTTTTTATATTAAAAAAAACATTTTTATAATCAAAGTTGAGTGGCTTTGACCAATTAGTACCCCTAAACTAGATTTGGAAAAGAATAAATTACAAGCCTCAGTTAAAGAATGTTTTCCAAAATGCCATTTATGTGTTTTTGCAAAAAAATAAATAAATAAAAAAAACTCTTCATTTACTGTTTTTGGACATAACCTGGAAAACAAGTCTTTATTCATTTTCAGGAAATATCTCTGTTTCACTCAAAGCAAGATTCTCTGAGAGAATTTAAACCTTTCTTTCTCTCATAGTTAGCGGTTGGTGAAGACATTTACTGTCAAACAACTGTGTTTACTCTTTTTAAATAATTAAAATAATGACAACACAAACTACTCAAATGACCCTGATCTAAAGTTTACAGACCCTGGTGGTGTTGGTCTGAGAACATGCACAAGTGACACAAACAGGTTTGAATGGCTCCTAAAGGTAACCCTCCTCACCTGTGATCTGTTTGCTTGTAATGTGTGTATAAAAGGTCAGTGAGTTTCTGGGCTCCTGACAGACCCTTGCATCTTTCATCCAGTGCTGCACTGATGTTTCTGTCTGAGTCATGGGGAAAGCAAAAGAATTGTTCTGCGATAAAAGGTAACTGAACCGTATAAAACAAAGCTATGCTCTTGGCCTACAAGACCACCACTGGCTCCGCCCCCTCATATCTTCACTCACTGATACAGACCTATGTTCCTACCAGATCCCTGCGCTCTGCTAATGAAGAACGTCTGGTGGTACCATCCCAAAAAGGAAAAAAATTACTCTCATGCACTTTCTGTGGATCTGTTCCACATTGGTGGAATGATCTACTGCTGCTTCAAGATCAGCATATTCTGTAGCCATCTTTTAAAAACACCTGAAAACACACCTCTTCCGTCAACACCTGACTGACAAACACTGAATTCTACTTCCTTTCTTTCGATTCTTTTTCCAAAAAAAAAAATTCTGATCCTTGGCTTTGATTACTGTGCTAGGTTTTTAACTGACTAGTTTTTTGTGCACTTATGCTTTTTGTTACCTTGTGTTGTTGAAATTGCTTCCATTGTTTTTCTCACTTGTAAGTCGCTTTGGATAAAAGCGTCGGCTAAATGACTAAATGTAAATGTTTTCTCTTTTTCTTGTTCTGACAGATGTGCGAGACGGTGAAATACGTGGACGACGAGCACAAGAGCGTGTTCCTGAAGCTGTTGAACGAGCAGCGTCTGGAGGGAGAGCACTGTGACATTGCCGTCGTGGTGGAGGACGTTAAGTTTAGAGCCCACCGCTGTGTTCTGGCGGCATGCTCCAACTACTTCAAAAAACTCTTCAAGAAGCATGAGGTAAGTACAGATATATCCAGGTTAGACACAGACTCATCACTGGGTTCTAATCCAGTCCAGTTTTATTGTCAGAGCTGTTTAAAACAAAATGAGAAAAAACGCACAAAAGTAAAAGAATTGAAGTCCCAAACAATTTCATCCAAAAATGTAATTTTTGGTCTTCCACAAAAGTTTACTTTTTCTTACTGTGTTTTTAAAGCCGTGACATGTTTTGATGCTTCTTCAGAGTCACTGATGTTTCTGTGACGCTTTTGGAGCTGGTTTATACCATAGATTGTAAACATAATGGATGTTGTCTACATTTAAATTTACATTTATTCATTTAGCTGACACTTTTATCCAAAGCGACTTACATTGTTCTACAGTAATTACCAGTGTTACAGCCACTGGAGGCAAGGTGGGTTAAGTGTCTTGCCCAAGGACACAACAACAGTATGAACTGTGGGGAGAGTGGAAATCGTAAATTACACCCGGGCCTTTCTGACTCCTGCTCCAGGGAGGGCTTTTCAAACACACCCTCAGTAAACACACCCCCTCATCTCAGAGCCCGAGCTGAAAAAGCAAGCGCGAACAGCTAATGTCATGTAACTGCTGCTAACGGCTGCGGAGGCCTCTCCACTCTCGTCTTCTCCCGTCTCTAAGTCTGGGGTAAGTCTGACAATCTTTACAACAAAGTTTCTTTCAGCTCCTGCTGTTAATGTCAGATCATTATTATCAATATTACAGTTTGTTTATGATAATCTTTTATAATTTTAAGTAAGAGCACATTTTTATCTTGGTCTGATCACATGTCTCTTATAAAAGCGACAGTGGGTTCTGGACACAGTTGAAGATTTAGACGACTCTCAGATCCACTTTTAATGTCTATTTCTTTTAGTGTCACCTGCATGACTGTTAGTTTTTAAATTAAGAAACATACAAGTATTTAGTCACGTGTAAAGTCTCAATGTCTGGTTACTTACTGTAGAAACATGTATTTCTCTGTTATAATTTCTAAAACATTAATGACTGTATTGTTTTTGTCCCTGTCTCTGTGTGGCCTGTGAGGAATAGCAGGACGTCCTGTGAACCTTTGTGGAGCAGTTACATGAAGATTAAACCTGTGTCAAACTTGTGACTGTGACAAAGAAGAACCTGGAGCAGGTTCACCTGCAGCTCCTAAAATTAAAGATCATATCTGCCACACCAAATGCGTTTTTTTTAAATTATCTTTATCTACAGTGCCAAGAAAAATTATGTTAACCTTTTGGAATTTTATGGTTTTCTGAATAAATTTGTCTTAAAATGTGATCGGATGTTTATCTACGTCAAGGACCCTGACAAACATAATGGCCCTCATTTATCAAAGGTGCGTACGGCGAAAAATTAGGAGTACAACCATTTCCACGCAGTCGTTGGGATTTATCAATCTGAACACGGGTGTACGCTCAAATCCCACAACAGGTCAGGAAATGTACGCAAGTTTTTAGATGAGAGTGTGTGTATCATTCATACAGGCTATAACAGAGTCTGTTTATTTAGTTTTTTTATCAGGGGCTGCTATTTATTTCAGGAAACGCTAATGCTACGTAGGTGTATATATTACAGGTATTAACTCTCAGGTGTGTATATTACAGTTAATAACTCTCAGGTGTGTATATTACAGTTAATAACTCTCAGGTGTATATATTACAGTTAATAACTCTCAGGTGTGTATATTACAGTTAATAACTCTCAGGTGTATTTATTACAGTTAATAACTCTCAGGTGTATATAATACAGTTAATAACTCTCAGGTGTATTTATTACAGTTAGTAACAGGTGTATTTATTACAGTTAATAACTCTCAGGTGTATATAATACAGTTAATAACTCTCAGGTGTGTATATTACAGTTAATAACTCTCAGGTGTATTTATTGCAGTTAATAACTCTCAGATGTATATATTACAGTTAATAACTCTCAGGTGTATTTATTACAGTTAATAACTCTCAGGTGTATATAATACAGTTAATAACTCTCAGGTGTGTATATTACAGTTAATAACTCTCAGGTGTTTATATTACAGTTAATAACTCTCAGGTGTATATATTACAGTTAGTAACAGGTGTATTTATTACAGTTAATAACTCTCAGGTGTATATAATACAGTTAATAACTCTCAGGTGTGTATATTACAGTTAATAACTCTCAGGTGTATTTATTACAGTTAATAACTCTCAGGTGTGTATATTACAGTTAATAACTCTCAGGTGTATTTATTACAGTTAATAACTCTCAGGTGTATATATTACAGTTAATAACTCTCAGGTGTATATATTACAGTTAATAACTCTCAGGTGTGTATATTACAGTTAATAACTCTCAGGTGTATATTACAGTTAATAACTCTCAGGTGTATTTATTACAGTTAATAACTCTCAGGTGTATATATTACAGTTAATAACTCTCAGGTGTATTTATTACAGTTAATAACTCTCAGGTGTATTATATTACAGTTAATAACTCTCAGGTGTATTTATTACAGTTAATAACTCTCAGGTGTATTTATTACAGTTAATAACTCTCAGGTGTATTTATTACAGTTAATAACTCTCAGGTGTATTTATTACAGTTAATAACTCTCAGGTGTATATATTACAGTTAATAACTCTCAGGTGTATATTACAGGTGGATAACTCTCAGGTGTATATATTACAGGTGGATAACTCGTCAGTGATAGAGATAGACTTTATTCGGGCTGATATTTTCGAGGAGGTGCTGAACTACATGTACACGGCTCGTATCAGCGTCAAGAAGAAAGACGTCAACCTCATGATGTCTTCGGGTCAGATTCTGGGAATACGTTTCTTAGACAAGCTTTGCTCTCAGGTAAACACACCTGTATACATCTGTACAGGTGACTTTTACACACCTGTATATTTCTGGAGACAGAAAAAAATGGTTTTAGTCTAATCCAACTTGTTTTTTCTTCAGAAGCGGGACGTGTCTGACGACAAAGAGAAGTTTCCCTATGACATTGTGAAGTTGGCTCTTCCTCCAGAAGCTCAGCTGCCGCCGGACTCTGAGGTAAACTCACCTCAGCTGCCCCTAAACCTCACTTGATCCTCACCTGAGCCTCTTCTGAGCCTCCATTGAATATTTATCTCTGACCTTTGCATTTACCTGTATATTAAACTGTATCTGAACCAGGTGCTGGGGGAGCATGAGGACCCGCCCCCTGATGACCTGGTGGAGGCCTCGTCCAATCAGGAGCTGGATAAGTCTCCAACGGCGGCTCTGAGAGTTCAGGAGGCAATCCTCAAAGAACTGGCCAACGACGACGTTCACAAGGTCTGGGTCTGGACCAGGATTCACCAAGACCAAACCAAACCAGACCAGACTGAAACCGACCTTGAATAGAGCACAAACATCGTTTCCTTCCAGAAAATCTTCTAGTGCCACATTTTTTAGCGTTAACATCAGTGCTAACGTCTTTCAGTGTAGCCATGTTGATAACAAAGAGAAGAAGAGGACGCTTGTATCATTTGTCAAAATAAAAACCCGCCTCTTCCTCTTTGTGCTGCCACATCATTGAGGCCGGTGAGCCCATGGTTCAACTCAGGCGCTTGGCTTGGTACAAGATGGATTTACCAGAGTTTGGAAAGTCCCAAATCTTGTGAAAATCCATGAGCAGTGTAAGGTTAATGGTTTCATAAAGCTTATCAGCTTAATGTACATTGTACACTGTCCTAAAAAAAAAAAAACCTTCCTGGACCAAACTTCAACAAGACTGAACTTTACCGGGTCTTGGTCCAGTTCAGTCTTGCTGGGGTTTGGTCCAAGTGAGAAGTTTAAGCTACTGCCGCCAGTTGGTAGAGCACTTGCAAAAACACAGGAGACCCGGTTTGAATCTCAGACAGGTCTTTTGCCCAAAGTCACCCTCTCTCTGTTGCCCTCTTTCCTGTCAGCCCGTTTAATCTTGTGTCTTTCCCCCTGTGACCTGCTGGTGGCATGTTACTCCTCTTTAGTTTTAAATAAAGCCAGAGACGGCTGGTGCATCCTTAAATGACCTTAATGCAGTGTACAGGGTTAGATGTGGCATTATAGCATCCCAAGGAGAAGGACCAACAGGTTTAAAAAGTCCCTTGTTCTGAATTTAATTCTCTGTTTAAATGTCTGTTTTTAATGTATTGTATTGTTCTCAGTCTCGTTTTTATGTATGTTATGTGGTCACTGTAAATCAAATTGCCCCTTTGGGGAAATAAAGACACCTTGGTACCCTGAAAGACAGTCTGTAGCTCATACTGGTTTTATTTTTTAAAGCTGTAGTTTTTACTGTCTCCTGCAGGTGGCGTGCTATGACCAGGACATGGACATGGAGGGTGGGTCTAAGGAGCTGGAGTCTGAGTCCGGAACTCAGACTCTGGGCTTCGGGAGCGACCTGGGGGGGGTCAAAGACGAGCAGCCGTCTTGGAGCAGTGACATGAAGCTGGAGTACCTGCTGTATGGAGCCAGGGAGGGGCTAAGCTGCAATATATGCGGAAAAAACTTCTTAGATGACAATAAACTGAGGTGAGAATCACTAAAATCAGGTCTAGACCAGATATTTCCAGGTCTAAACCCTCTGTATGGAGCCAGATAAGGACTTAGCTGTAATACCTGTGATTAAAAAAAACTGAGGTAAGACCTGGTTTAAACCAGGTCCAGACTAGAGGGTGACACGGGAGTGGATTTTCAAACACACAAAAAATAATCTCATTCCATCCCAATCCCACAAAAAATGGGGGGAAATCAGAAGAAGAATGACTCCCATTCCCTCCCAGTCCCATGTTGTTTTTTCTAGCTGGAATCGGTCAGTCCCAGTAAAAAATACAATAGAGAGCCTTTAATGTGTGTCCTTTAGCAGACACTAAAGCATATATTACAGAGGTCAACTCAAATTATTTGATTTATTCAAAATTTCATCTGGAAAGTTAGGTTTATTCCTTTTATTTATTTTTATGTTTAACTCTAAAGTACAGTCTGTGCACTGACCTAATCTAATTTACTGTTAAACCTGCTGTGGATCAGCTGCTGTTGAGGGGAAGCTGTCTTTTGTGAATTCAGATAAAGTTGTGCAGCTCTAATGCTGTGTACATATAACCCCTAACCCTAACTACACAGCATTAGAGCTTTTTCCACTAAATTAAAGTGGTTTTAACTGGAGTCAAATGACATTGCTTTTATTTTGACAGGATCAAAGAATTGTGGAGTTGTCGTAAACAGTAACTTAACATCACTATAGAGGAACTTGTTTGTATAGTTTCTCCACGTAAAGAAAATGTTAATTTAAGACATGCTTTAAATAAGCAGGTGTTTTTAGGTCCAAGACAGAGCGGCGCTGAAAGAGAGCACAGGGTTCACAGACACTGGTGCTTTATCTGAGTCTGGAGACACTCAGACCACTCAATCTCCTCGCTGTCGGCACTGCTCATGTTTGATTTTCCTGTCAGTTTTACCCTTAAATTTGTTTTGTATTTAATTTGTTTTGTATTTAATTGTAAGCCCACTTACATTTGGAGTTGAAGACACTGAAAACCCGCTTAAAGATGCCACTGTGTATAGTCTAGTGTTATTATGATTCCTGGTCCCTGCTTCCCCATCACATGATTCCCCAAAAATTGTCAGTCTCTAGTCCAGACCAGATAAATCCAAACTAGGGCCAGAAAAAGTTTAGACCAGTATTAAACTTTGATTGTATGTTCGGATTTCAAATATCTTTTTAAAGATAAAATGAAAAACATAAATCTTGGGAAACAGCAGAGGGGCAGATTTCAACAGGTTTTAGATAAATCTGTTTAATATATTTTGTAGGAAACATGAGAAGCTTCACTCTGCAGAGCGTCCTTTTGGCTGCGAGATCTGCACTAAGGCCTTCACCACTCACGCTCACCTCAAAGGTAGCTGCTACACCTGTAATAAACACACCTGCAATAGTCACACTTCTGATACACACACCTGTGATACACACACCTGTGATACACACACCTGTGATACACACACCTGTGATACACATACCTGTGATACACACACCTGTGATACACACACCTGTTATAGACAAACCTGCAATAGACACACCTGCAATAGTCACACTTCTGATACACACACCTGTGATACACACACCTGTGATACACATACCTGTTATAGACAAACCTGCAATAGTCACACTTCTGATACACACACCTGTGATACACACACCTGTTATAGACAAACCTGCAATAGTCACACTTCTGATACACACACCTGTGATACACACACCTGTTATAGACAAACCTGCAATAGTCACACTTCTGATACACACACCTGTGATAGACACACTTGTGATACACACACACATCTGTGATAGACAGCTGTGATACACACATACTTGGGATACACACATCTGTGAAAAACTCACCAGTGATACACCTGTCCTGACCCGGGTTTCCCCGTCACTCTGCAGAACACCTGAAGATTCACACCGGGTTCAAACCCTATCGCTGTGAAGTCTGTGGGAAGTCTTTCATCCGAGCTCCAGATCTGAAGAAACACGAGAGGGTCCACAGCAATGAGCGGCCCTTTGCCTGCCAGATGTGTGACAAGGTAGGTCCAAGTGTGTGTAGCTAGGTCCAGGTGGGGCTCTGGGTCAGCTGCTGTCATCTGAGCCTTGCACTCATATTTGTTCTGAAAGCACCAGGGTTTACTTTGAAGGAGGCAAGTGTTGGGGAATTTATCACAAGTAAAGGGACTCTAGACCTGATTCAATCCTAGTTCAGTCTAGTTAAAGTCAAGGTTGTGTCCAGTCCTACTGATGTTTTCTGTTTTTCCTGTTTCTAAAGGCTTTCAAGCACAAGTCCCACCTGAAGGACCACGAGAGGAGACACAGAGGAGAAAAGCCCTTTGTCTGCCAGTCCTGCTCCAAGGCCTTTGCCAAAGTACAGTATACCACTTTACTGTGTCAATACTCCTCTATACTGTATCTATATGTCTCTATACTGTGTCAATACTCCTTTATACTGTGTCAATACTCCTCTATACTGTGTCAATACTCCTCTATACTGTGTCAATACTCCTTTATACTGTGTCAATACTCCTCTATACTGTGTCAATACTCCTTTATACTGTGTCAATACTCCTTTATACTATGTCAATACTCCTCTATACTGTATCTATACTTTGCTATACTGTATATATCCTCCCCTATACTGTGTCAATACTCCTCTATACTGTGTCAATACTCTTCTATACTGTATCTATATGTCTCTATACTGTGTCAATACTCCTCTATACTGTATCTATACTCCTCTATACTGTATCTATACATCTCTATACTGTATCTATACTCCTCTAAACTGTATTTAAACTCCTCTATACTGTATCTATACACCTATACTTTATCAATACTCGTTTATACTGTATCTATACTCCTCTTTACCGTATCTATATTATACTCTAAAAGGTCAGTGAGTTTCTGGGCTCCTGACAGACCCTTGCATTTTTCATCCAGAGCTGCACTGATGTTTCTGTCTGAGTCATGAGGAAAGTAAAAAAAAATGTCAAAGGTTCAGTAGGAAAAGGTAATTGAACTGTATAAAACAAAAAGGGATATAAAAAGATAACCAAGGAATTGAGAATGCCATTTATGGTTTTAAAAAAGTAAACACAATTGTTGTGACAATAATTGGCTTCACCCAACCACTAATTATGAGTGAAACAAGTGTTTTGTGTTATCATTCATATTCTCAAAAAAATGGCTTAAAAAAGAAATCACAAATTCTTCCAGGGTGTAAACTTTTGAGCACAACTGTATATACTCTTATACTGTATCTATACTCCTCTATACCACAATTACTGACACTGTGGCTAAACTTGACTCAGTCGGTCCTCATTACTTCATTAAGAGTTATTTTTGACTCAAACCAAAAGTGTTTGAAGCATCGGAGGTCATTAATTTTAAACACAAGCTGGGTGGCAGTAGCTCAGTGGGTAGAGTGGCCGTCCTTTGACCGATGGGTGGGCGGATTGATCCTCACTCAAAACATCACAAAACATCATAACATCCCGCTCTCTCCCACATACTATTGTTGTGTTTTTGGGCAAGACACTTCACCCACCTTGCCTCAAAGCACTTTGAGTGCCTACTAGGTGGAATAGCGCTATACATATACAAAAAAAACAGCCATAACAAAAGTTTAAACTGAAGCTGAACTTCATGTAAACCATGACACTGAAGCCTCCACAGCATGAGGCTTATTCAAAATCCTCTTTTATATACTTTTTTCCACTAAACCTTTATATATTCTGGAGTCTGACCTGGATGTTTTATATTTTTTAAATATTTAAATATATATTTTTATGTTTTTAGGCGTCGGATCTGAAGCGTCATGAGAACAACATGCACAGCGACAGGAAAATGTCTGTTCACAGTGACACTGAGGCGTCTCTGCAGGCCGCCGCTTTAGCAGCAGAAGAGTCTCAGCTGGAGCAACACCTGGAGAGCATCACCTGCACTTGACCTCGCCCCTGGCCCCTCCCACAGAGGCCTGACCCTGCCTATAGAGCCCTGGTCTTGCCCTGGTCCTGCCCATAGTTTCTTATTACAAACACCAGACCTTTCTACTGCTGCATTCATGTTTTCCTCTGAAACTCACAAACATGCTTGTTCCAGTTAAAAACACATTCTGGTCAAATGTGAGAAAAACTTATTAGGTTATATTTTGTCACGTGTTCAGACCTGAGTCGTATTCATTATCGACATGAATCAAAGTAGTTGTTTAATGATTTGCTCTTTGACTCTTTGTATAAAGAGGGTTACTTAGGGTTACTTTTGAAACGTGGACGTGATCCCAGAAACACAGACTGTAAAGCAGGTCTAAACAAGTTCCATTGAATCTCATTGAAAAGATGAACTGTTGAAAGACTTGAATTTATGGAGAGTTTTTTATTTGTAGTTTTTTTGTTTCTTACATTATGTACAGGTCATGTGACCCTGTTGTAAATAAAGTGTATAAAGCTGTAAATAAAAGCAGGTTGTGTTCAGTTTCATGAACAGAATCTTTTTACCCCCTATTCATGCTGTTTCTGTCTCCTGCTGAATAAAAATAAACACAGGATAATTCTTGTGTTAATATGAGATTGTGTGCAATTGAATTAATGTTACATTTCATTTAGACGCTTTTATCCAAAGCGACTTACAAGTGAGAAAAACAATGGAAGCAATTTCAACAACACAAGGTAACAAAAAGCATAAGTGCACAAAAAACTAGTCAGTTAAAAACCTAGCACAGTAATCAAAGCCAAGAATTATTTTATTTTTTATTTTTTTGGAAAAGAAATCGATAGAAAGGAAGTAGAATTCTGTGTTTGTCAGTCAGGTGTTGACAGAAAAGATGTGTTTTACAGCGTTTTTTAAAGATGGCTACAGAATCTGCTGATCTTGTAGCAGCAGTAGATCATTCCACCAATGAACAGATCCAGAGAAAGTACGTGAGAGGGATCTTTTTTCTTTTTGGGATGGTACCACCAGACGTTGTTCATTAGCAGAGCGCAGGGATCTGGTAGAACATAGGTCTGTGTCAGTGAGTGAAGATATGAGGGGGCGGAGCCAGTGGTGGTCTTGTAGGCCAAGAGCATAGCTTTGAACTTAATACGTGCCTCAACCGGGAGCCAATGTAACCTAATGAGGAGAGGAGTTATGTGCGCTTTCTTCGGTTCTTTAAAGACCACTCTTGCCGCTGCATTCTGGATCAGCTGCAGAGGTTTGGTTGTGCAGCAGGAGTCCAGCCAGAAGAGCATTGCAATAATCCAGTTTGGACAAGACAAGAGCCTGGACTAGGATTTGTGTAGAGTGCTCCGATAGGAAAGGTCTAATTTTCCTAATGTTGTAGAGGATGAATCTACAGGACTGGGTGGTGCTGGCAACATGACTTGTGAAGTTTAGTTGATCATCAATTACCACTCCCAGATTTCTGGCAGTGCTGGACGGTGTAATGGTTGATGAGCCTAGTTGAATGGAGAGGTTGTGGTGGGTCTTTGGGTTTGGCAGGAATCACTAGCAGTTCTGTTTTTCCAAGGTTCAGCTGCAGGTGATGGTCCTTCATCCAAAGTGAGATGTCACTCAGGCCGAGACACGAGCAGAGACTGTCAGATCATCAGGTTGAAATGACAAGTGGAGTTGAGTGTCATCTGCAGCAGTGATAGGAAAAGCCATGCTTCTGAACGACAGATCCAAGAGAGGTCATGTTTGTGGAAGTCCAAGCACCGAGCCCTGAGGCACCCCTGTATTGAGATGTTGGGACTCAGAGACCTCGTTTCTCCAGGATATTCTGAATGACCTTTCCGAGAGGTAAGACTTGAACCATTGCAACGCCATTCCAGAGACACCCATCGCACTGAGAGAAGACAGGAGGATGTGATGATTAACAGTGTCAAAGGCAGCAGACAAATCCAGTAAGATGAGGACAGATGACTTGGATGTTGCCTTTGCCAGTCTCAGGGCTTAGATGGCTGAGAGCAGAGCAGTTTCAGTGAGATCTTTTGACTTGCGCCATTTTCTCTCAGCTGACCGGAGGCTGGTGCGATGCTCGCGTAGAACATCGGATAACCAGGGGGCAGACGAGGATGTACGGGCTGGTTTGGATGTAATGTTTGTACAAAAGTGACTTTTTTCTGACAGTGGACCTTTATTGGCGTTTTATTCTGGAAATTTATTCTGTTCATTCAAATCACCTAAGCTACTAAAACCCATTTATAATAATAGATTTGATTTATATAGCACATTTCAAGGCTTTCAAAGTGCTTTACGGAGTCCATTTTTCATTCAAGACAAGGTGGGTTGATGGTTCAAGGACACAACAGTATGAACTGGGGAGAGCAGGAATCAAACTACCAACCTTCCCTTTATAGAATGACTGCTCCACCTCGACCCACTGCGCCCCCCGGTTTAGTCCAAACAGCTGTCTCCTCTGAGGCCTGAAGGTGGCGCTGAGCCTGACAATGGTTCTCTGTTTCTATGGAAATGGCTACAATCGGCCATGACACTTTTCCACAAAGCCTCTGCTGCAGAGACAAGACAGAATCTAAATCAGATTTTTCTTTGTAAACTTTATAAAACAGAAAAGAAAAAATATATATACTATATATATATGTTAAATAAAAAACCTGAAAACCTGAAAAACATTACAAAAATAATATAATTCTTTGTTTAACAGTTTCATTTAAAATTATTCATGTTCCTTGAATTTCATCCATCATTCTTTTATTCCAGAGACTTCCTTCCCTGGCTCCTCATCTCCTGCCTCCTCTCCTTGTATCCTGCCTCCTCTCCTCATCTCCTTGCTGCAGTGCTGTTTCCACGGCGACAGCTACAGTCAACTGTGAGCCTCCGATTCAAACAGACCAACGATACAAGACACAAACGAACGAAGGAGAGGACTCACTGAGACCGGAGTTAGACCAGGACCTGGACCAGTCTAGGACTGGACTTGTGGTTTTGAGCTGGATCTGGTGCTAGATCCTGTGGATTTGCTGCAGTCAAGAATTTCGTCTACAGCAGGACTCAGAGGTACTGCAGCAACAGACCAGAACTGACCAGGTCTGGACTGAGTCCAGACTGGAACCAGATCCAGAGGAGTCCAGAATGTGGAGGAATCAGTGGGTAAGATTCTGAGGGATACGTTACCGCAGAGTCCTGCACCGGACTCAGACCTGGACCATGCTCAGACCTGTACAAGATTGAGACCTGGACCAGACTCACACCTGGACTGGGTCTGAGTCTTCTTAAATCCTACTGTATAAGAGCTATAAAGAACTTTAGAAGAGCATTATATCATGTTTTGAAGTCTCTGAATGTCAAGAGTGGGTCCGACCTGGTCTTGTAGAGTCCAGATCCCTCTGAGACCAGACTGGACCGGATCAGGACACAGTGGTCCCCCTGAGACTCTGGTCCAGACTCTCTTTTAAAATTTTTTTATTAAGACTATTAACCGACTGCAATTTGTTAAAGTCCAGTCCATGAGACTGTCTTCAAGTCTGGACCTGCACCAAATCTAGACCTGGGCTTGGATCAGATCTGGTTACAGTCTGAGTCCTTTTACAAATGAGCCCATTGATCCAGGACTCTTTTAGTCCCACCAGGGCTGGTCAGGACTAAAGCCGAGTCCTGGTTCTGACTGGAATACTCGGTACTCGGTACTGCATACACAATACTCTCCTGAGACTTATGTTTTTGCTTTTATTGAACTTTAATCAACAATAAATACAAGCCAGTCTTTTTAGAGCTCAAAAACAATTTAAATTTATATTCAACTATGCAACATTCCAGTAGTTTAAATTATATTTGCAAATAGACAGCAATGTGCAATAATTAACAATGGAACAGCATCTTTTTTGACTTAAGATTTTTATTCCATCCCATGAATGCAAATGAAAATAAAATTTTGGAGGTTCCTATCCAAATCTCGGAGTGTCCAAACACATAAATTCTGATTGAAAACATTTTTTGCTCAAAGTCACTTTGACAGAAAGAGGGGGAAATGATCATGAAAATACATAATCTGCATCAACACAAAGTTATGGAAAATAAAATTAAACTATTAGGTTTTACATTGGCCACTTTTTCCAGCACTTTCCAGAAGACCAGTCTGGACATGTTTGTCAGAAAACAAAAAACTGTGCCTTTTTTTTTGTTTAAATTTGGTCTTTTCTGCAATAACCTTTCTTTTTAGACAAATCCATTTTCTGCCTGGGACTTACCTTCTCTACATGCACTAAAACCATTTTTTTCATATTTTTGTCAGTTTTAGTGTTGCACAGTGTATCGATACTTCAAAGGCATCGCAATTCCTTGGTATTTAAATTGAAACAATATCAAGTTTTTTAGGTATCAATGCTTAATTTATATACTTGACATTAGTGCCGTTTTAATGAGTAGTGTACTGTTCTGCTGCTGCACTGCTGCCAGCTCACCGCGAACAGAGAGAGGGCCAACTGCAGACAGATATGGTCTAAATGTCTTTGCTTAAACAAATCAAAAATGGAAAAAAGCTGCTATTTTGTTTTCTTTCACATAGTCTCTGTTGTGTCATGCCTCACTTGAGCTGATGGAAAGGAGCGAGCGCATGGAAGCTGGACTTTAGCACAAGCTGTGTCCTGTTCACATCTCTGTTGAGGACACGTTTGTGTCAAAAACCCAAACTAGTTCTTGTATTGATTGATCGATGTCTTATTTTTGACACAAAAGTGTGTAATAGGTCTGTATTATTGTAATAACAATCATGAGAGCGGCTCATTGAGCAGCTAATGAGCAGAGGAGCTGTAGCCGACCACTGGAAGAACCCAGCTCAGCCTCAGGAGAGGCTCACTTTACAAGAAATACAGGAGGTTTGCTCAGAAAAAAACAAAAATGTAAATGTAGTTATGTTCTCAATGTGAGTTTTTGAGTGTAATGATGATAATAGTTTATCTCAGGTGTGCTGTGAGTCCTGAGACTCTGGCAGTGACTCAGGTTTGTGTAAGTGTGCATATTGCGGGACGGCTAATTTGCATAATTAACAACAATGTTATTAAATAGTTTTGATGCGTCATTAAAATATGCATTTTAATGTAGTTTTTCACTTATAGACAGTCAGCAGAGTCGAGAGTGAGAAATACTATGACAAATGTAAATTTTCTCAAAGGAAATGTGTGACTACATTTTTTATTCCCATTTTTGTAAGGATTATTCCCTTGAGATGAAACATTTGGTTTTCGAGGGGGTTCTTCTAAAGTCACTAGGAACACTTAAGAGTTGCCAATTAACCTATACATGCATTTACATTTACATATTGTCATTTAACAGACTTTTTTTTTATTTTTTATTTAGGCTTTACTTGTTTTAAGAAGGTCATTTTTTTCTTCTCTTTACATAAATAAACAAAAACAAATAAATAAAATTCAAAGTGGAAGGGCTAAATATTTTACCTGTTTTTAATTAGAGTCTAATTGTATTGTTCCCCAATTGTTGCATTAATAGGGTCTGAGGTTTTATTGTTTTATTGTTTTATTTTTTCTGTTTATTATCTGTTTATTATTTTTTACATTATTACAATCAATCAAGAATACAAGAAGAAAAGAAGAAGAAAAATAAATAAATAAATAAAAAATACAAAAATACAAAAATTAAACAGAAATAGAATAAGAAAGGGAGGGGGTGAAGACCGCCACATCATGGGCGGCAGTAGCTGAGTGGGTAGAGTGGATGTCCTTCAACCGGAAGGTTTGATTCTCACTCTCCCCACAGTTCATACTGTTGTTGTGTCCTTGGGCAAGACACTTAACCAACCTTGCTTCCAGTGGCTGTAACACTGGTAATTACTGTAGAATAGTGTAAGTCGCTTTGGATAAAAGCGTCTGCTAAATGAATAAATGTAAATGTCATAAAGTTTAAAACATTTCCGAGAGCGGCCACCACTTGCCTCCAAACTTACTCAGGCAACCAATCCTGGAGTATCTGGTCCTCTCAACTTTAAAAAATGACATGACTTTCTGGAGTCACTGGGTGTTGGACGGGGCTGTTATTGACTACCAATGTAGGAGGAGATGACGTCTGGCAATTAGGAAGGTAAAACTCAGGTGAAGCAGGTGACAAACATGTGGATAAGGTGTAGCGGCACAGTGGCAAAGTGGTTAGCACGCCTGCTTCACAGCAAGAAGGTCCTGGGTTCGAATCCCATCCAGGACAGGGCCTTTCTGTGTGGAGTTTGCATGTTCTCCCTGTGTCTGCGTAGGTTTCCTCTGGGTACTCCGGTTTCCCCTACAACCAAAGACATGTACAACAGTCCCCCCCAAACACACATGGGGCCAGGACTCCCCTGCAAAAGAGATTTGTAATCTCAGTGGGACTATCCTGGTTAAATAAAGGTTAAATAAAATAAAATAAAGTGACGTCACGTTCCTTGATTTAACGTTATCCATAAGTGGTTTTGAACTGCTCTTTGTCTGGCCCGTCACCTAGGAGCTGTCTGTCTTGGGCAGTGCCTGAAAGTGATTATGTAACCAATATCACTATTGCAGGTACCATACCGCACCAGATGAGAGCTAAAGAGGCCACACGTGACAATATACTTAAATAGGCTACATAATGGGATACCTGTGAAGTCAGATTTTACTAAGCTTAACTGTGCTGTGAACCTAAAACAAAAAACGAGGAGAATAATAATTCCATTTTCTCTTTTCAAATCATGATTTATTTGTTATGTTACCTTCACAGCCCTACCTTCATTTAACAAATTTGGGACAGGCCTTCTGTATGCATTTAATTTTAATAAATAAAACTTTGCAGTATTAATACAACAGCAGCTTATTATCGACCCTCACCTGATATAGATCATATAGGTGAGTAAAGGCTGGATCTCCACTCTTCAGAGGGAAGAGTTTGTGAAACTCCCCAAAACTTTCCTGGTTAAATAATAAACTTTATTTTATAAAGCGCCTTTAAAGGCAACTTCTCAAAGCGCTGTACAAAAACAAGCAATACAAAGCTCAAACAATAAAAATAACATCAACAATCAAATGCTAATTTAAAAAAAATAAGTCTTAAGTCTACCTTTAAAAATGTCATAGCCCTGTGCTTCCCTAAGATCAGGAGGCAGAGAATTCCAAAGGACAGAAGCAGATGAAGAAAAGGCCCTGTCATAGATCTTAAGCGTGTTTGAGGAACAGACAAGTTGGATTGTGCAGAACGCAGTCTCCGAGTTGGGGTATAGGAGGTTAACAACTCAGATAAATAATAAGGGGCCAAGCCATGTAATGCTTTATATGTCAGCATCATGATTTTAAAATCTACTCTGAATCGGACTGGGAGCCAGTGTGATGTGATCGCTGACCCTGGTCCCAGTCAATATCCTGGCGGCCCAGTTTTGTACATATTGTAGTTTTTTAAGTGTGGCTTTAGAGACTCCGGCTAGAAGGGCGTTACAGTAATCTATCCTAGAGGTGACAAAGGAATTCATCAGCTTTTCAGCTACTGAGAAATTTAGCATAGGACGTAGTCTAGCTATATTTCTGAGGTGAAAAAAGGATGATTTAACTGTGCTCTGGACAAAAGAATCAAATGAAAGCCTGGTATCAAAAATAACGCCAAGATTCCTCACTTCAGCTTGAGTAGCCAAGACAGAGCCATCAATAGTCAAAGATAAGGAACCAGCTTTTGAAATTTGTTGACGGGAACCAATAAGCATAATTTCGGTTTTGCCACTATTCAGACACAAAAAAATTGTACTCATCCATTCTTTATCTCAGAAACACAGCCGGACATCAAGATGTTCACCAGGCTTTGAGTGTATATAAATCTGCGTATCATCAGCATAAAAGTGATAATAAAGGCCAAGCGATCGCAACAACTGTCCAAGTGGTGCCAGATAAATATTAAAAAGCAGAGGGCCCAAGACGGAGCCCTGAGGAACCCCAGTGAGAACAGAGCTAATCTCAGACTTGAAACCGCCCATGGAAACAAACTGAGAACGGTCAGTGAAATAGGATTTAAACCACTTCAAAGCTGTCCCTGACACCCCAAAATCTTGTTCAAGGCGGGCGAGTAATAGATTATGATCAACCGTATCAAAAGCTGCTTTTAAATCAAGAAGGATAAGAATGGAAGTTACACCAGAGTCAGAAGCCATCAACAGATCATTAGTAACTCTGACCAAAGCCGTTTCAGTACTGTGGAATTTACGAAAACCTGACTGAAGAGGATCAAAAGGTTATTAATTGCTAGATGGTTACGCAGATGAAAGGCAACAACCCGCTCAAGTATTTTTGCCATGAACGGAAGGTTGGAGATAGGTCGAAACTTATTAAAATCCTCCAGAGTAGTATTTTCTTTTTTTGGTACTGGGGTTACAGCAGCAATCTTTAATGCTGCTGGAACCTCTCCCGTCTACAATGAATCATTCATAATACTGAGGACAATAGGGCTGAAAACATTGAAGCAAGATTTAAATAAGCTCGAGGAATAGGATCAAGCAAGTGGTAGGTTTCATGCTTGAAGTAAATAAAGGTTAAATATAAAAAAATTCAGCACCTCTATGCCAAACATCCACTGTACTAGGAAACATCTGTGACAATCTTGTTCTTTAGAAGTGACAGCAATTTAAGCAAGGCAATTTTATTTATATTGCACAATTCATACACTGGGTAACTCAAAGTGCTTTACCGGAATAAAAGACAGTTTACAAGATTTAGATTTAGAAACATGAGAAAAATTTATAACATTACAAAAGAAGAGTGTTGGCGCCCTTTAATAAAACCAGTCTGCTCCTTAGAAATAATAGTTGAAAGCACCTTTTCCAGATGGTGGGCTATGGCTTTTGCAAGTATTTTAGTGTCTACATTTATTAGTGTCTAGTGTCGTTTTTAAAGCAACCCGTCTCTTTAAGAGATTGTCTGACGGAGTTGTTGCCATCTACAGAGGCTAGGTCAGAAGAGAGCCTTTAAAAAGTTGATGCACTGTGCCGAATACGAGATGATCTGGTTTCGTAAATAGGCTTTTAAAAATTCCCACGACAGTGCAGCTGAAATTGGTTCAGATTCAGACTGATTAAGATGATGAAATTATCCATCACATTTGTAATGAATTCATGGAATTTAACATCTGCTAATAGCAATGTATTAAATCTCCATTGGGTGGGATATCGAGGTCCTTGTGAAAGTTGAATGTCTATAGACACAGGAGCATGGTCTGATATAATAAGAGGGTGATATGTAACATCAGTTACTTTAGGCATTAAATTTGCATCTATAAAGTAGTAATCTATGCGGGAGAAAGTTTGATGCACATGTGAGTAAAAAGAATATTGTCTGCCTGTAGGATTACGGAACCTCCAGGGATCAACACAGCTGTTCCCGCTCATTAAATTGCTTAGAGTTTTAGCCATTAATGATTGAGTAGAGCCTGGTTTAGAACGGTCAATTTGATGATCTATAACACAGTTCATATTGCCTCCAAAAATCAGACAATGATTCGGAGAAGGGAGATTTTTGAACAGCTTATTCATAAAGGTAGGGCTGTCAAAATTTGGAGCGTAAACATTTACCATTAAAACAGGAACATGAAATAGAGTCTCTAAAATAATCAAATACATCCCCTCCTTATCTTAGATCATGGACAGTGTGAATGGAGATGCTTTACCAATCAGGATAGCGGCCCCTCTGGCCTTAGAGTTGAAACTAGAATGGAACAGCAACCCAGGGACAATTCAGTCTGACTTGATTTTGGTTTTCATTTGGGTTTCCTGTAAAAAAAACAACATCAGGCTTGAATTGTTTCAAAGCCACAGTCTCCACCCCTCAAGGATGAAAGGAAAAAGAATAAGAAAGTAAAAAATAAAAAGATGAGCACAATGTAAAAAAATTTAATAAAAGATAAGTAGAACATTAAACACCAAACACAAACTTGTTCCCCACCCCACCCTCCGTAGCACCTACCACTGTCCCATCCCCAAAACATTGGGCAACAGTGCAGTCTCCACGAGTCAAATTGGAGGAACAGTCCCAAGTTCAGGCTTTAGGCCCAACTTACTGCAATAAACTCAAACAGGGCTCCTGCAAAACACTAATATACATCACATACAGGGCATTTATAAAATACTAGTTAAAAAAATTAAGATAAGGAACACCTGTGAACATATACATTCGCTTAATCAGTTGGTTAATATGCCAACAGGCAAACTATTTAAGAGTTTTTACAAAACGATGGCCTCCCCTGGTGATGTGAATTCCTTGATGACATCTCCACTTGTTATCCGAAGACGGGCTGGATACAGGAGACCATAACGCACATTTGGAATTTCCTGAAGCTGGCGGTGGATGTTGTTGAAAGCAGCTCGGGCTTTAGCAATTTTTGTTGTCAGTTCAAGAAAAACAGAGATGAACGTGTCTTTGATCTTGACCTATTGCTGAGTTCTGGCTTGTCTTAGAATGTCCACACAGTCTGCATAGTAGTGTAATCATCCAATAATAGGCCGGGGGCGTTTGATAGGTTTAGGTTTAGGTTGTAGGGAGTGATGTGCGCGGTCCACAACAGGCTTGTCAGCAAGGTTGAAGGCTTCCTTAAGCAGGACGGAAACCATGAGCACAGTGATTATAATTCTAATGTTACTGCGGCGGGACCTCGCCTCTAGGTCTTCACATTTATTCTCTAGAGAAATACACTGGGCTGAAAGTTTCTCCACTTTATTTTTTAAGTGAGGTTACATCATTCGTGCAGGCTGATAAGGAGCCTTCCATGTTACTTACAGTGCTCTTTAATGTGTTGATAGCCGATAAGCTAGCACCAGGTCACCCGCAAGGAGCACTTAAGGCATGTTCTAAAAATAGCACTGTTCAAATAATAGCGCCACAAAAAATGTCTTGCTGTAGTTTCTTTTATAAAAAGGGGCGGCAGTGGCTCAGTGGTAGAGCGGCCGTCCTTCAACCTGAAGGTAGTAGGTTTGATTCCCGCTCTCCCCACAGTTCATACTGTCGTTGTGTCCTTGGGCAAGACACTTAACCCACCTTGCTCCCAGTGTCCGTAGCACTGGTGTATGAATGTATGTTTGGTGGTGGTAGGAGAAGGTTGAGTGCCGTTTGTGTAGCAGCCCCCCTCTCTGTCTGCCCCAGGAGTGAATGTGTGTGAATGGGGTGAGTGGAAGCACAATGTAAAGCGATTTGGGTGCCCGAGAAGGGTGCAGGAAAGCGCAACATAAATGCATGCCATTTACCAAAAAACACTTGCATTAATGTAGATTTTAAAATGATATTATTTTATTTAATTTTATTTAATAAAAAAATGTAAATAAAATGTTTTAAGTATATAATGAACTCTGGCCTTTACAGAAGTTGAGTATGTACCCACAGCTACAGCCAGTGTGAGTGTGTACCCACAGCTACAGCCAGTGTGAGTGTGTATCTACAGCTACAGCCAGTGTGAGTGTGTACCTACATCCAGTGTGAGTGTGTACCTACAGCTACAGCCAGTGTGAGTGTACCTACAGCTACAGTCAGTGTGAGTGTGTACCTACAGCTACAGCCAGTGTGAGTGTACCTACAGCTACAGCCAGTGTGAGTGTACCTACAGCTACAGTCAGTGTAAGTGCGTACTTACAGCCAGTGTTACTGTGTACCTACAGCCAGTGTGAGTGTGTACCTACAGCCAGTGTGAGTGTGTACCTACAGCCAGTGTGAGTGTGTACCTACAGCTACAGCCAGTGTGAGTGTGTACCTACAGCCAGTGTGAGTATGTACCTACAGCTACAGCCAGTGTGAGTGTACCTACAGCTGCAGTCAGTGTGAGTGTGTACCTACAGCCAGTGTGACTGTTTACCTACAGCCAGTGTGAGTGTGTACCTACAGACAGTGTGAGTGTGTACCTACAGCCAGTGTGAGTGTGTACCTACAGCTACAGCCAGTGTGAGTGTGTACCTTCAGCTACAAACCAGTGTGAGTATGTACTTACAGCTACAGCCAGTGTGAGTGTGTACCTACAGCTACAACCTGTGTGAGTATGTACCTACAGCTACAGACCAGTGTGAGTGTGTACCTACAGCTACAGCCAGTGTGAGTGTGTACCTACAGCTGCAGCCAGTGTGAGTGTGTACCTACAGCCAGTGTGAGTGTACCTACAGCTACAGACCAGTGTGTGTGTGTACCTACAGCTACAGACCAGTGTGAGTGTGTACCTACAGCTACAGCCAGTGTGAGTATGTACCTACAGCTACAGTCAGTGTGAGTATGTACCTACAGCTACAGACCAGTGTGAGTGTGTATCTACAACTACAGCCAGTGTGAGTATGTACCTACAGCTACAGTCAGTGTGAGTGTACCTACAGCTACAGTCAGTGTGAGTGTTCACCTACAGCTACAGAGCAGTGTGAGTGTACCTACAGCTACAGTCAGTGTGAGTGTGTACCTACAGCTACAGCCAGTGTGAGTGTACCTACAGCTATAGTCAGTGTGAGTGTTCACCTACAACTACAGTCAGTGTGAGTGTGTACCTACAGCTACAGTCAGTGTGAGTGTTCACCTACAGCTACAGCCAGTGTGAGTGTACCTACAGCTACAGTTAGTGTGAGTGTGTACCTACAGCCAGTGTGAGTGTGTACCTACAGCTACAGCCAGTGTGAGTGTGTACCTACAGCTACAGACCAGTGTGAGTGTGTACCTACAGCCAGTGTGAGTGTACCTACAGCTACAGCCAGTGTGAGTGTACCTACAGCTACAGTCAGTGTGAGTGTTCACCTACAGCTACAGTCAGTGTGAGTGTATACCTACAGCTACAGTCAGTGAGTGTTCAACTACAGCTACAGTCAGTGTGAGTGTATACCTACAGCTATAGTCAGTGTGAGTGTTCACCTACAACTACAGTCAGTGTGAGTGTGTACCTACAGCTAGTGTGAGTGTGTACCTACAGCTACAGCCAGTGTGAGTGTACCTACAGCTACAGTCAGTTTGAGTGTGTACCTACAGCCAGTGTGAGTGTGTACCTACAGCTACAGCCAGTGTAAGAGTGTACCTACGGCTACAGCCAGTGTGAGTGTACCTACAGCTACAGTTAGTGTGAGTGTGTACCTACAGCCAGTGTGAGTGTGTACCTACAGCTACAGCCAGTGTGAGTGTGTACCTACAGCTACAGACCAGTGTGAGTGTGTACCTTCAGCCAGTGTGAGTGTACCTACAGCTACAGTCAGTGTGAGTGTTCACCTACAGCTACAGTCAGTGTGAGTGTATACCTACAGCTACAGTCAGTGTGAGTGTTCACCTACAACTACAGTCAGTGTGAGTGTGTTCCTACAGCTAGTGTGAGTGTGTACCTACAGCTAGTGTGAGTGTGTACCTACAGCTACAGCCAGTGTGAGTGTACCTACAGCTACAGTCAGTGTGAGTGTGTACCTACAGCCAGTGTGAGTGTGTACCTACAGCTACAGCCAGTGTGAGTGTGTACCTACAGCCAGTGTAAGAGTGTACCTATGGCTACAGCCAGTGTGAGTGTACCTACAGCTACAGTCAGTGTGAGTGTGTACCTACAGCCAGTGTGAGTGTGTACCTACAGCTACAGTCAGTGTGAGTGTGTACCTACAGCTACAGACCAGTGTGAGTGTGTACCTACAGCTACAGACCAGTGTGAGTGTGTACCTACAGCCAGTGTGAGTGTACCTACAGCTACAGTCAGAGTGAGTGCACCTACAGCTACAGTCAGTGTGAGTGTACCTACAGCTACAGTCAGTGTGAGTGTGTACCTACAGCCAGTGTGAGTGTGTACCTACAGCCAGTGTGAGTGTACCTACAGCTACAGTCAGTGTGAGTGTGTACCTACAGCTACAGACCAGTGTGAGTGTGTACCTACAGCTACAGTCAGTGTGAGTGTGTACCTACAGCTACAGTCAGTGTGAGTGTGTACCTACAGCTACAGAGCAGTGTGAGTGTGTACCTACAGCTACAGACCAGTGTGAGTGTGTACCTACAGCCAGTGTGAGTGTACCTACAGCTACAGTCAGTGTGAGTGTGTAGCTACAGCTACAGTCAGTGTGAGTGTGTACCTATGAAGATTCAGTCTCCATACGTTTGGTGAAATTAGTATGTTTTGAGTTTGCTTTTGAAAACCTCAACAGAGTCAGCTCGTTGTATTATGCAGCATTTGTAGTCTGTGTACTTTTCCTCGGCAGTCCAGAGAATCACGCAGTAGTCCAGCCTGGATGTGACAAATGCATGAATGAGAATTTCAGCATCAGCTAAAGAGAGGCAGGAGGGAGTTTTTGAGATATTCCTCAAGTGAAAAAGCCCAGTTTAGTGACCTCACTAATGTGCTGCTGCAGAGATAGTGTGGGGTCAAAAATTATATCGAAACTATACGGGCAAAACGTTGTGATAACGCAAACAGAAAACCCCGACCTGCACGTGCTTGTCTTGCACCAGATGAAGGGCATGAACCCTCGTTGACTGATATGTTCAGTGAAATCCTAAAGAGAGTGCCTCAAATAATAATAATAGTTTTGCTAATCCGTTCTTCTTCTACTATATATGTGACTGTATATATAAGATTGTCATATTTCTCCTAGATTTTTTTTATTTGATAAATTTTATTTATGCACTGGCACTATTTAAATACACTCTAAAATCTTTCTCAAATGTCAGGCAGATGACAAGCTCAACCTCAACAGCTAGTTATCTGTCTCAAGTCCCCATCCCAAGAAGTTCCTATTGGAGAAGTTTATTGTTTTTATTTTTATTTATTTATTATATATAGCGCATTTCCAGTAGGCACTCAAAGCACTTTTTAAATGCACTTGACCTAAATTCACTTTGTTTTTATGAAAGATAAAGTACTTTTATAATCTATCTGCAGGCGAGTAGGCCTGTGCATTATTATTTAACGAACACTTGAGTGGAATCATTAAACATTTTAGTTTAATAATTTTATTTTATATTGTGCATTGTTGCAATGTGCTAAGCAAATGTTTGCATAATTTGTAATTTATAAATTTTTTTGAATCTTTAATATTAATAATAATATCTGTTTAATATCTGTGTTTCGGTTTTTGGCCTTGGTTTTCTTATTTTCGGTTTTCGGTTTCGGTCAAGAATTTTTATTTCGGTTTGTCCCTAATAGTCATGTTAAAAAGGTTACTGGAGTGGCAAAGGTAAAATTACATACTTTTAGACTGATCAGAAACCTTTTAACCTTTCATGCAGCAAACACATTTGTAGTGGCTAATCTTTGTTTTGTTTCTTGTCGTTTTTATTTTTAACCCCTTTTTATAATGAATGGACGATAGACTGTTTTAGGGTTGAACAGCAAAGAGCGCTGCCGCTCAGTAAAACGACCGTTTGCCTCTGTTGTCCATCTTTTATATGTGTACAACATAATCTCTTCTTCTACGGTCAATTCAGTCACGTAAATTACATGCACAAAACCAAAGGAAATACAGGGGTCTGCTGTCCCCCTAGTGTACAAGGAAATAAATAACTTTCTATTGTCTCTTGTGACTATGAATTATTGTTTTGTCTTTTTACCATTTAAACCAAATATTCATATAAAATGCATATAAACCAAAATACCATTTCAAATTATATCAGGGCCAATAATCCGAGGCAACAGCCATCTTAGTAAAAACACTAAGAATGATTTACAACAGAGCCATAAAGGTTCTAGAAAAAATAAATATTCAAATGCACTATTGTCAGGTTTTGCTAAAGCTAAATATGGTTGGTTTTGGATGTTAAGTGTTGTCAGTTCAAATGAATGTATACGTTTTTGAGGAGCAGTCGGCTTCATCACATAAGGAGCGACCAATGGAAACTGTAAAGGGCCTCTGAGAAAAACGTCTTTTGGACAGTCAGTGTTTTTGGTACATGGCACTGCTCTGTGGAACTCCCTGCCTCCTGAACTAAAACAGAACTTAGATTGGAGTAATTTTAAATATGAACTTAAGCATTCTTTTAAGCGAGTCCAGTTCTTTGATCATAACTGATCTCCATCAAGTGTTTTATGGTTTGTAAATTGTGACTATATTTGTAAGCTATGAATGTTGTAGTATGTTACACTAAGAATGGGTCATACTTGTCCCTATTAAATAAACTTAAAATAAAATTAATAAATGTTGTATGTTGTATAATCAGCAGTAAACTGCTCCAGGATCCAGTTCTGTGTTTAGCTCTGACCCTGTATTTTAGTTCTGAAAGTGTCTGAAGAACTCCCTCTGACTCTCCTCAGGTTGGTACTGAGTCCAGGTGAGCTCCTGTGGGCCGAGCCTGCAGCGGAGAGGGGCGGGGCCTGCAGCGGGGAGCCGTTGTCGTGGTGATGATAGCGACAGGAGGCTTGCTGAGGATCAATGCGCGGCGCCAGGACTCACTCCGGTCCAAACCTCAAACCAAACCCAAGAAGAAGAGTCGAAAGAAAAGGTGAGCGTCACCTGGGCGTTTATTCAAATTTTCTAATCAGACATAGTGCAGTAAAGTCACATTTTAACTTTTTACAGAACTTTTACAAATCTTAGTGTTGATGTGTGCGTGGTGGTGATGGGGCGTTATCCAGTTGTGTCTAAGTATATTCTGGTTTATTCTGCTCAAGCAGCTGTTTGTGAACTTTCAGAGAAGCTCATGAACCAAACTATCTATTCAGTTTAAAATGTGGAGCTGTCTAATGGTGAAGTGCACTCTGGGAAAATGGAGTTTGATGTGTATTGTTTACTGTAATCTGTGTGCTTCCTTCAGGAGGCAGGAGGTGGTGGTGGTCAAAGGGAAGATCCAGTTCTGCTCGGTCTCGGGTCTGGTCCTTGTCCTGGGTCTCATGGTCCTGGTTCTGGGAGGTGTCATGGCCGCTGTAGGATACTGCCCTCGAGATGCTCTGCTGTTCACACAACAGCCTCAAGGGGTTGCTACCACAGGCTCTGAGCCCACACAGGTGACCTTTAGGACCAGTACCAAAGACCAGGACTAAAGATTAGACTAAAGACAGGACCAAAGACAGGACCAAAGACATGACCGAAGACCATGACCAAAGACCAGGACTAAAGACAGTACCAAAGACTGGAGCCAAGAAAGGACCAAAGAAAGGACTAAAGACCAGGACGAAAGACCAGGACTAAAGACCAGGACTAAGTCCAGGAATAGAGACAGGACTGTCTTTGCTTAGCTACGTTTGTAAGGAGAAGTAACTTAGCAACAGAAGCCTACAGAACTGTGTAAGTGTTTGTGATTTTTGTCTGTTTGAGCTTAGTGCCGTGTTATTGCTGAGTTACTATGACTCTGTCACGTGGTGCACCGGCGTCTACTCTCACCTGCTCATGGGCTGGTTTCGTTTAATTTGTTTGCGGCCCATCTAGAGGCGTGTCCTGCTGAATTCAATTACTTGAATTTGATGGGTATTTAAGTGTGAACCACCACGGCAGCAGTCATCGTCGTGAAGACCGAAGAGAGAAAGACCATCAACTCTACCTGCACGCAACTCCACCGAGCAAGGACTTACCGACACTAATTGTTTGCACTTAAAAAATTTTATTTCTACTTCTCAACCCTACACTGTTAGAAAACTACAGACTGGTTTCCCTCCTTCCCTTCACTGCCAAAGCTCTGAAGAGAGTTGTGTTTAACCAGCTCTCCTCCTTTCTCACCCGGAACAACCTCCTGGACCAGAACCAGTCTGGATTCAAGAGAGGACATTCCACCGAAACTGTGCTGCTCTCTGGTCGTCCTTCAACAGGAAAGTTGGCGGTTAGATTCCCGTTCTCCCCACAGTTCATACTGTCGTTGTGTCCTTGGGCAAGATACTTAACCCTCCTTGCCCCCTTTGGTGATAGTTGGAGAGTCCATAGGCACGGAATGGCTGCCATGTCTCTTACAGTTGGCCCCAGGGAAGCTGTGGCTACAGATGTGCAGCCACCAGTGTATGACTGTTGAAGTAAATGAATAATAATATGTAAAGCATTTATATACAATATATGTAATACGGGATTTGTCTGCTGCCTTTGACACTGTTAATTATCACATCCTCCTGTCTTCTCTCAGTGCAATGGGTGTCTCTGGAATGGTGTTGCAATGGTGCAAGTCTTACCTCTCGGGTAGGTCATTCAGAGTATCCTGGAGAAACGAGGTCTCTGAGTCCCAACATCTCAATACAGAACTCGGCCTGCCTGCTCCATCACCTGCAGCTGAACCTCGCAAAAACAGAACTGCTTGTGATTCCGGCCAAACCCAAAGACCTGCCACAACCTCTCCATTTAACTAGGCTCATCAACCATTACACCGTCCAGCACTGCCAGAAATCCGGGAGTGGTAATTGATGATCAACTAAACTTCACAAGTCATGTTGCCAGCACCACCAGGTCCTGTAGATTCATCCTCTACAACATTAGGAAAATTAGACCTTTCCTATCGGAGCACTCTACACAAATCTTAGTCCAGGCTCTTGTCTTGTCCAAACTGGATTATTGCAATGCTCTTCTGGCTGGACTCCTGCTGCACAACCAAACCTCTGCAGCTGATCCAGAATGCAGCGGCAAGAGTGGTCTTTAAAGAACCAAAGAGAGTAACTCCTCTCTTCACTAGGTTACACTGGCTCCTGTTGACGCCCGCATTAAGTTCAAAGCTATGCTCTTGGCCTACAAGACCACCACTGGCTCCGCCCCCTCATATCTTCACTCACTGAAACAGACCAAATGAACGTCTGGTGGTCCCAAAAAGGAAAAAAATCCCTCTAACGTACTTTCTCTAGATCTGTTCATTGGTGGAATGATCTATTGCTGCTACAAGATCAGCAGATTCTGTAGCCATCTTTAAAAAACGCTTGAAAACACATCTCTTCTGTCAACACCTGACTGACAAACACTGACTTCTAACTTCCTTTTTTATATATTAATTTTCTTCAAAAAAATATATATTTTTTTCTTTTTTCCTTAGCTGTGTACACTGTGCTAGGTTTTAACTGACTAGTTTCTGGTGCACTTATGCTTTTTGTTCCTTGTGTTGTTAAAATTGCCTCATTTGTAAGTCGCTTTGGATAAAAGCGTCTGCTAAAGGACTAAATGTAAATGTAAAGACAGGACTAAAGACCAGGACAAATGTTATTATTGTAATATTCTGTTTTTTTTTTCTTTAGGCTCCACTCGAAGATTTAAAAAGGACTAACACCAACTTCACTCTGAGTCTCATCCAACTCTTCCTTCAACGGTTAGTCATGGTTTAGTCCAGGCTTAGTCCTGGTTTAGACCTGGTTTAGACATGGTTTTGTCCTGGATTAGACCTGGTTTAATCCCAGTTTAGTCCTGGTCTAACCCAGTCTTTGTGTTGCAGGTTCCTGGACTCGGACCGGCTGAAGGTCTTTGGTCCTCTGGTGATGGGCGTCGGGATTTTCCTGTTCCTTTGCGCCAACGCCGTCCTCCATGAAAACCGCGACCAAAAAACCAAAGTTATCAAGCTCCGCGACATTTACTCCACTGTCATCGACCTGCACCGGAACCAGGACCAGAACCGGGACCAGAACCAGGACCTACAGAACCGGCAAAACCACAGCCTCGAGTCTGGGTTAAAACCAGGCGATGAAAGCCCAGAGAACGGAGGAATAAAAACAACGAGGAATGCACAAAACAGACAACAAGAAGAAAACAACGGCAAGCTAGATGGAGGAGGCAGTGTGAAGGAAAGAACGGAGGAGACGACGGAGCAACGAGATGAAGGATTCAACAATGAAGACAGAGGACCAAACAGACAAAATGGTGGACAACAGACCATTCTCTCAAAATGGCTGCTGAGGAAAGGAGGCAGCGTGAAGGAAAGGAGAGAAGTATACGAGGAAAAGTGGGAAGGAGGAGTCTTCAGTGTTTTTCATGAGCAACGCTTCTCGCTGCCTTCGGGATTCAGCTTCTACCGCGCGGCGTCAGACAAACATCAACAACAACAGTTGGAGGACCAGGAAGAGGCGGAGTCTAAAGAACTGGACACAGTAAACACATCCTTCTCTCTGATTGGTTCACAGAGACTGCTGATGATAATGTCACACTCCTCACTAAGCCCCGCCCACACCACACCTTCAGCAAATCAGAGAATGAGCATCTTATTTAACCCTGCCCACTGCATGTCCTTAGCCAAAAGGAGGAGCAGCTGGATCTGAATAGGTTTTAGTTGGATCTGAAAAGACTGAGTCACTGTGAAAACTCCAGTGAACTTGTTTATTTTCCCTGAACTGACTTTAATTTTCTTTACTTCCTTTTCTTCATTTTCTGGTCCATGATGACTTTTCCAGTATCTGTTTCTTCAGTGTTTTATAATTGTTCTTTTACTTTCAGAGCACAACATTAACCAATCAAATTGAGGGCCGGTTACCCAAAGGCTGGTCAATTCAATTGCCCATCACTCGTACCACTGTAAACTCTGTAAACAGTGCAGCGGCACAAATACCCATATACAGCACATGATCCGTTAACTGTGTTCTCCGAGGTATCGGGATTTTCATTGTTTCTTTGCAAAACTATTTTTTTTTATTTTAATCACTGGCTGTGGAACAATAATCAGAACAAAATTATGCTGGACTAACAGTGGGATCCCAATAATCAAGACCGTTTTTCTGCTGTTAGCGGAGAAGCTAATGCTACATGCTAGTATCTGCTGCTGTAACACTGTCACGGATCAGGTTCATTAGTTTTGTCAGACCTTAGGACCTCTTTGGACCCAAATGGTCTGTTCTGTAGGTTTATGTGCGTTCAGAGCGCCAAAAGAAAATATATTAATATCTGGAAACAGATGGAGTCAGATAAAGTAGGACAAAGAGGGCTTGTCTGGTGCTATATGTTTTCTGGATAGAGCATGCAGTAACAGCAAGGTAAACGCAAATATGTGGGTTTTCTACCAAAATGAATGTCTGCATCGTGAGAAAAGGAGAGCACGTTACACACTGTCTGGTTCTGACATGTTCTAGAAAAAGCACATCACAAAGAGCACAACATCCTGTATCTTCCACAATAAAAGCCTCAAACATTAAAGTCTCATTTTGTGGCTTAAAGTTTTAATAAATTGTCGTAAACATTTATTTATAAATGTACTGTGTGTATAAATGGTCTCTTCTCTATACCTTATCTTGCTTTTATGGTGCATTTTAGTTTCTTAAATGTCACAGGGTCAGATGTTGAGGCTCTGATGTTCCTCTGGAGTTAAAGGTGTTTCTTATGACTAACAAAACAAAAGAAAATCTGCCAAAGTATAGGCTCATGTTTTAATAAAATTTTAAACACTTAAATGTTTTATGCCTTGACGGTAGAAGAGGTGGACATAGCAAGCCCGCTTCCGGGTTGGAAGCCTATAAGGAAATAGGTGTAGGCTCCATCAAGCCTGACATCCCCATTGACATCCAATGAAAAATCTCCGCCAATTACAGTGACTATTTTTGTCACTGTTGTGATCGGTAGCTCTTGTGGCGTTGGCCACAGGGGTTCACTGTGGGCACAAGAGTGGGTTTTTATAGAGAATAAGAGATCACTTGTTTACATGTGAGAGCATGATGTACAATGACATTAAAATGTAGCATCTATTTAAAATAAGCTTCTTTCTTCAAAACAACACAAACAAATCAGTCACAGTCATCATTCTAGCTCAGCTGTCTTTGTTTGAAAACATTTTTATTATTCCTGTAATCGTTATATTGAAATTTGTTACATAACTCAAGATATTAAGATTGACCAATCAGCTGCCTCCATTCTGCTATGTCGGCTCGTGGGGGCATGACCTCGCTCCAGTCTTGTTTACACCGCTCTCAGGAAAAGAAGCCGCAGGATATTTATGATATTTAAGTGAAAGTTAAGCTTTTGGCTTCACCCAAAGATCCAAAGGCTTTTTAGCTTGTTTTTGTTAATTAGTTAGTTGCTGTTAATAATAAGTTAATAATATGAAGATACAATTATATCTAACATTCAATTTGGAAAGAATAAGGCATAACGCTCTTATATATATATAAAAGAGCATTATGCCTTATTCTTTATATATATTTGTAATAAGTAAGGATAAATGTCTCTGACTGAATAATTACTGTTTAGTTTGCAAACCCAGGTAAGGCCCTGTTATAAGAATTCTTTATGTCCTTATATTTATCCAGAGAGACATGGAGACAGATTATAATTTAACAAGCAATGGCCAGGTTTATTCTTGCAAGAAGAAGCAAAGCAGACTCACATGTTACAAATGGTAAAGAGGAAGGTTTGCTTAAGGAACAAAACATAAGACTTTATACATCACAGTGAATTAGCAGGAAGGACATGACATGAATCTGACATGACCTGAAGAGAACTATAAGCCCCCAGTAACTCTAAACATTATAAAAGGATGGGATGGATTTCAAACCCAGGACCTTCTTGCTGTGAAGCAGGTGTGCTAACCACTTTGCCACTGTGCCGCTACACATTATCCACATGTTTGTCACCTGCTTCACCTGAGTTTTACCTTCCTAATTGCCAGACGTCATCTCCTCCTACATTGGTAGTCAATAACAGCCCCGTCCAACACCCAGTGACTCCAGAAAGTCATGTCATTTTTTAAAGTTGAGAGGACCAGATACTCCAGGATTGGTTGCCTGAGTAAGTTTGGAGGCAAGTGGTGGCCGCTCCCGGAAATGTTTTAAACTTTATGACATTTACATTTATTCATTTAGCAGACGCTTTTATCCAAAGCGACTTACATTGTTCTACAGTAATTACCAGTGTTACAGCCACTGGAGGCAAGGTTGGTTAAGTGTCTTGCCCAAGGACACAACAACAGTATGAACTGTGGGAAGAGTCAAACCGCCTACCTTCTGGTTGAAGGACGACTGTTCTACCCACTGAGCTCCTGCCGCCTATTCTATATCTTTAACCCTAATTAGAAACTTTGTTAGGTATGTTTAATTGTGGTGTTTATTTGTTGGGACTTGACCTGAAACTAATTCTGATTGGACCAGACTGTTCTGGTCTCATAGTCGTTAACTATGAAAGGACAGTGTGACTCCCGATGTGAGAGTCGTTAAAGGCTCAGGTGAGTCATTAGTGACACTGCTCTATTCAGGTGTTGTTGTTCTAGAGTCAAACTGTTCTGGTTTAGGTTTCAGAACACCGTTATAAAAACTAGGCAATATGAATCTGAGGCCACTGACTTTGTTCAACAAAGGCTTTTTCTATTTTATAAAAATGGCTTCTTCAGCCCTCTCTCAAACCATCTGGCCTCTCTGGACAAAATTGGGACATTGCTGTCCTCAAAGGAGTGTCCTTTCTCTGTGAGGTGGAGGTGGACTGCAGACTCAGGTCTTCCAGGACTGGCTCTTCTGTGCTGATACATCTTCTTGTTTCTCCAACATAACTTACTGCACTCTTCACTGAACTGCATAGACCAGACTTCCCTCTCCCCAGACACTTCCTCCAAGGTCAGCCAAGTGACAGTGCTTTCAGCGTGTCCTAGGTCTTTCCCGGGGCCTTGTGGGACACGCCCAGAACACCTCCCCGGAAAGGTGTCCAGGAGCCAAGCCAAGCCTCAGTTCGCCAGGGTCTACGTACAGGTGTGTGAGCAAAAGCACCTGTTGAAAGTTAAAACAATGAGCAGCATTACAGCAGCATTGTCCAGGCGCCACAAGAGACTCAGAAGTATTTTTTTATTGAACGTCCATTTTAACCTGTAAAATCATCTCTTTTTTTTGAGACAAACCTTTATTACATTTACATTATATTGTGTATTATTTCTTTAGATGTTTCAGTCTTTAAGTTTAGAAGTGATGCAAAATATTACATTTATGTTGCTTTTTTTTTTTTTTTTTAGCAACCATTGGTTCAGAGCTCCATCAGTTTCCCTCCTTTTTCTTCTTTTAAGTTTTTTGTGTTTTTTATTATATCAAGTCCAGAGAGAGAAGCTGTAAAGCCTTTATTTTTGTACAGATCATATACAAACATATACAGCACTGTTTGTACAGAATTCACATATCAACATTTTATTTTCAACTAAACCACCAGGAACTGACATAACAAGAGGCGGGACTTAAACTAAACACACAGGAAGTGAAGTCAAATTTGAGGGGTTTGTTTTTGGTTTGTTTAAAATAAAAACAGTAAAATGCTTTAAAAAAATGCAGTAAAAAACAAACAGAAAGAAGCTTTAATTTAAATAAACTCATCCCACTTTTTATCCAGGGTCAGAGGTTAAAGGTCGGACGCTTCACACCACGCTCCCTACAGAACACATTTACATAACATTTCATTGTGTTTTCACAAAACAAAGGCAGGTTTATGTTTTTTAGTTTCTCAAAATGAGAGACCTCCTAAAAGGGCCCTTCTATAATGTGTCTATTCAATCAGGGCCCCTCTGTAATGTGTCCATTCAGGGGCCCGTCATATTTTGAAGTGACTCGGGTCTGAATGTTTTACTAACGAGACAACTGTAAAAAGGGGCCCAGGGCTCAGAGGTTAAAGGTTAGACTGCAGAGTCTGAACCTGGAAAAGGTCATGACTTTACAAAAGAACATAATCAGAACTAGCTTGAGTTTTGAGATGTTCTTGGGTTCAATCCAAACATAAGCTCTGGGGTTGGTCTGGGACTGGTTTAGGAAGGTTTTAGGAGCTGGGGCGGGTCTGGGACTGGATTAGAAGGGTTTTAAAAACGAATAATTAATCCAGTGTGTTTTATTTACTAAGTATTTTTTTTCAAATTAAACAAGTTTTTAATTCACTGCATTTGTTATCATCCAGTTTTATCCACCGCAAGATCAGGACCCAGACCAGGACCCGGACAAGGACCAAGACCAGGGTTGACCCAAACCCTCAGAGGAAAAAAGGGACAGACTCAGTGTTCGATCAGAGCCGGTCTGAGTTGATTCAAGGAGGTCTGGGTCGGGTTTTAGACGATCTACACTCAGAGATGCTGCCAGTCGATGGTGGCCAGTGTCTGATTGGCCTCCTGAGCGTGACCTATGACCTCAGCCAAAGCGTGCTGTCGCCACAAACGCTGGATCTTCAAGTATCGTTCGCAGCAGAGTTTCAGAGGGTTTCCACGTCTGGGACAGAAAGGACAAAAAAAACTGGTTCAAAGCCAACTAAAACCTGTTTAAACCCAACTAAAATCTGTTTCTGTGGTACTCACTTCAGTCCCTGGTCTGTCTCTCCGTAGTCGTCCAGATAAGGAGGAGGGTAGAAACAGCCTTTGGTTTTTCCCGCAACAAAAAGCACCTGACATTCCCTCACTCTGTAAACACACAGGTGAGGCACAGGTGAAGCACACGCGAGGCACACGTAAGACACAAGGGAGACACAAGGGAGGCACACGTGAGACACAAGGGAGACACAAGGTAGACACAAGGGAGGCACAAGGGAGACACACGCGAGGCACACGTGAGACACAAGGTAGGCACAAGGGAGACACACGCGAGACACAAGGGAGGCACAAGGGAGGCACAAGGGAGACACACGTGAGACACAAGGGAGGGACACGCAAGACACAAGGGAGGGACACGCAAGACACAAGGGAGGGACACGCAAGACACAAGGGAGGGACACGCAAGACACACGGGAGACACACGCGAGGCACAAGGGAGACACACGCGAGGCACACGCGAGACACAAGGTAGGCACAAGGGAGACACACGCGAGGCACAAGGGAGACACACGTGAGACACACGTGAGACACAAGGGAGGGACACGCGAGACACAAGGGAGGCACATGTGAGACACACGGGAGACACACGCGAGGCACAAGGGAGACACACGGGAGACACACGTGAGACACACGCGAGACAAACGCGAGACACAAGGGAGACACACGCGAGACACACGCGAGACACAAGGGAGACACAAGGGAGACACACGCGAGACACACGCGAGACACAAGGGAGACACAAGGGAGACACACGCAAGACACGGGCGGCACACGCAAGACACGGGAGGCACACGCGAGGCACACGTGAGACACAAGGGAGGACAACGTGAGACACAAGGGAGACAACGTGAGACACAAGGGAGACAACGTGAGACACAAGGGAGACAACGTGAGACACAAGGGAGACAACGTGAGACACAAGGGAGGACAACGTGAGACACAAGGGAGGACAACGTGAGACACACGTGAGACACACTTGAGACACACGTGAGACACAAGGGAGGCACACGTAAGACACAAGGGAGACACAAGGGAGGCACACGTGAGACACACGCGAGGCACAAGGGAGGCACACGTGAGACACACGTGAGACACACGGGAGGCACAAGGGAGGTACACGTGAGACACAAGGGAGGACAACGTGAGACACAAGGGAGGACAACGTGAGACACACGTGAGACACACGTGAGACACACGTGAGACACACATGAGACACACATGAGACACAAGGGAGGACAAAGTGAGACACACGTGAGGCACACATGAGACACGTGAGACACAAGGGAGACACACGTGAGGCACACGTGAGACACGCGAGACAAAAGGGAGACACACGGGAGACACAAGGGAGACATACGTGAGATACAAGGGAGATGGCTGAGACTCGAGGGTGACTAAGGTGAGGCTCAAGGGAGACACTGTGTGAAACTCAGGGTCGACTCCGGCAACTCAGGAGAGAACACAGTAGAAACACAGGGGAGACTCTGGGATGTTCAGGGAAGGTTTAGGGAAGGCACAGGGGAGACAAGTGAGGATCAGAGGAGGATCAGGGTGAAACTCAGGGGAGGTTCAGGAGAGACTCAGGGATGACAGTGATTCAGACTGTATTAGAGCTGAGATCTGTCCCCAGTACATCTTCACCTCAGCCCCAAGAGAGGGAGGTGAGTTTACCTGAAGAATAGCCCCACCCCTGCTCCACAGGTGAGAGCGTGGTAGGTGCAGGCACCCACATCGTCTCCGTCGAGCTCCGTCTGGCAGCAGTAGCTCTGAGAACACAACAGGGTTCCACAGACGAGGCACAGGGTCGGGGCCCGGGCCTGGTCCCCACTGGAACGAGGGCACCTGAACGCACCACAGAGAAAGACAGGGTTAGAGAGACCCCGTGTGGTTTCAGTGGGACTTGAACAGGTTTTTTCATGTCTTACGTGAAGGACGAGGCCTGGTTGATCAGGACGCTGTAGTCCTCGGGAAGATCCACCAAACGGTTCGACTCTCGAGGAAACTGAACCGGACACCTGAACCTGGACTCGGACAAACGCTGCCGGACTCTGGGGTCTGAGCACCACCTGGGACAGAGACTGGGTTAGACCTGGTTCAGTCCAGTTTTAGTACTGGTGTCCTGTAGGACTGACCTGGTGATGAGGGAGTCCAGCAGGGGGCGCTGGTCCTGGAACAACAGCAACAGGTTTGAAGGCAGACTGAGGTAAGAGCAGAGCGCCGCCCACTGGTCTCTGTCTGACACTGCAGCAGGAAGGCAGGTTTATTTATATTGCACAATTTATACATACAGCAATTCAAAGTGCGTTAAAAAAGGAGACAGGTTTAAAATTATCAATCAAATAAATTGAAAATAAAATAAAAGTAATAAAATAAGTTTAGTTGACATATGCATAGTTAAACAGAAAAAGTTACATTCAGGATTTGAACATTGTCAGAGTAGAGGCCGGTCTCTCTGCCTCTGGAAGACTCCAGATTTTAGCTGCATAAAACTGAAACGCACCCTCACCGTGTTTAGTCCTCACCCTGGGCCCAGCAGGAGACCTGTCCCTGAGGTCCTCAGAGTCCCTGGGGGTTTATATTGGCCTAACATGTCAGAGATGGTCTTTGGCCCTGAACCATGGAGAGCCTTATACACCAGCAGAGCTGCTTCAAACTCAAACCCTAGTCAGGACTAGAGCAGCAGCGTTCTGTTTGTACTGCAGCTGTCTTACAGCTCGCTCAGTGAGTCCAGTGAGCAGACCATTGCAATAGTCAAACCTGCTGGAGATAAATGCGTGGATAAGTCTCTCTAAGTCTACTTTAGACACAATAACCTTGATTCTAGCAATATTTCTGAAATGGGGAAAAAGCTTAAATGTGGCTGTTCAAGTCTGAATCCATTAATAACAACAAATTTCTAACCTAATTTTTCGGCTTTAAAATAAAGTGACTCGAGGTGACTGCTGACACAAAGATAACCCAGACAAGACAGAAGTCATTAAGTTGTAGAAACTTGTTTTGCCTGCACACAGTGATCTGTTGAAGGCAGTGACAGAGTGAGTCCACAGACCGATAGTCACATGCCATCATTGTGTTATAATAATTTAAAATTTCCCATAGTTAATAATTACTGGTTGCTCCTCTTCAGGTCATGTCAGTTCTAAACATGTCATGTCATTGATATTAATCCAAACATGAACATAGACATAACTAGATGTAGACATAACCTGGGAACTTGTCGTGGGCAGTGTATGAAGGATACACCTCCTACAGCCTTTACTGCATGATATAAAAGCTCATGTATTGTTTATTTTTTCAAGCAAACTCCATCCTGTACCAATATCTACATGTTTGAGCTTTGCTTCAATCTTGCAAGAAATAAACCTGACCATTCATTTTAAAAAGGTACGCTGTCTCCGTGGTGTAAAATTTGGTGATACCAAACCAGATACCAATACCCACTGTCTCTCGGCAGGAGAGGACAGAGAGTGGCCCTAACGTGCACGGGGAAATGCACAAAGAAAGCAACTGTGTCAAATGCTCAGATCCAACAGGACTAAGACTCAGACTGCCTGCGTCAGTCATCTGTCACCTTGAAAAGAGCCTTCTCAGTGATTTGACCTAAAACTTGCCTGAAAAAGCATAAAAACAGTTGTTTATCAGGAATATGTGTTATAATAATTTTAATTCTTATGTTTAGAGTTACTGGGGGCTTATAGTTCTCCTCAGGTCATGTCAAATTCATGTCATGTCCTTCGCTCTAATCCAAGCAGGAAGTAGACATAACAAGACTGAGACATGGCTTGTCCTGGGACTTCTGCTCCTGGACCATTGTGAACGCCTCTCACCAAGGACGTCACTGTGTTGTATATAATGCCATGTTATGTTTACATCTGGGAGCAAACCTGTCACTGTACCCTTGATACTGTGTGTCTGCTTTGCTCATCCTTGCAAGGATTAAAACCTGACCATTGCTTGTTAAATTATAATCAGTCTCCGTGTCTCTCTGGTTAAATATATGGATATAAAATATTCCTATAAAATTAAGTTTTTGTATACAACTTTTTCAAGGACTTTTTCTAAAAACGGCAAGTTTGATATGGGTCGATAGTTATTTAGTTCTGTGGCAGACTAAGTTATAGACTGAGTTATAGTCTGTGTTATAAACTTTATCATAAACTTTATTGTATTGGGGGAAATAACTATATGGTTCAAGCATTTAATAATTCTAATTCTGTTGGATTATTTCTGCGACTCACCCAGCAGGTCAGTAGGGGGCGCTGTGGAGTGAAGGAAGTGGAAAAACAGCGCCACTGAGCGAAGAAATGGCAGAACTCCAGCTTTAACGCAGCGCCAGAGTTGCCACCCGGAGGCCACTGCAGGAATTACACTGGAATAAATAAAAAAAAAAAACCTTCAGGAACCAAGAAAACTCAACAGCGTGACTCTCAACCTAAGAGCCCTCGCATTTATTTTGACTGACCTGTCCAGGTGTGTCCTGAGGAGGTTGTACAGCTCCAAGACCAGGGCCTCTTCAGGTCCTCCATGATCATGCTCCATGGAGTTTTCACCTAAAGACCAGGTTAAACCAGAGTTAGGCCAGGACTGCCCAGCTTTAAACCAGGACTATCACAGAACAGTCCTCACCTGAGACGGAGGTGAGCAGGACCTGGACCAGGTGAGCCACACAAACCAGGTGCAGCAGGTGCAGGTGGGCGGAGTCTGTGGAGATGTGTCCTGATTGGTCCAGGGCTTGGACTGAGCTGTAGGACAGGACGCTGTAGACCTGCACCAGACAGAACCGGGTTTTAGAATGACCAGGACTGGATTGTTTTTAGTGGGAGCAGGACTAAACTGCGAAAGGTACGTACAAGCAGGTGAAACATGTCGATGTCCAGGAAACAGGGAGAGTCTTTAACATGACAGTCCACACCCAGGGCTGAAAACACAGAGGGGTTAGACCTGAGTGTCACAATGCCATGCGTAATGAGGAGAGAGTTGTAGTGAGAGTTCGATACAACACTCAGATTCATCAGGATCAGTCTTGCTTCACTTTACACTGCGCTCCATAACAGGACCATGACCAGAGCCACTGCACTTCAGGAACGTAAAGTGGGGATCGAAAGTTTGGACACCCCAGGTAAAAAAAATTATTAATGTGCATAAAGACTGCAAGAAAATATGGAAAAATCTCCAAAAGGCATCAAATGACAGATTAGACATCCTTATAAGTGAAAAAACGTTCATGGATTGTTCTCAATCATCGTCTGGATAGACCAGGTGATGTCAATCTCAAAGGTTTTAAATGCCCAGACTCATCTGACCTTTGCCCCAACAATCAGTACCATGGGTTCTTCTAAGCAGTTGTCTAGAAAACTGAAACTAAAAATAGTTGACGCTCACAAAGCAGGAGAAGACTATAAAAAAATAGCAAAGCTTTTTCAGATGCCAATATCCTCTGTTTGGAATGTAATTAAGAAATGGCAGTCATCAGGAACAGTGGAAGTTAAAGCAAGATCTGGATTACCAAGAAAAAATATTATAAATAATAATTTATTTTATATATACACTGAGTGCAGTATATATATTTGAATATATCTGTCCAACTGTTAAACATGGGGGTGGATCGATCATGTTTTGGGGTTGTATTGCAGCCAGTGGCACAGGGAAAAATTCATGAGTAGAAGGAAAAAAGGATTCAAGCAAATTTCAGCAAATTTTGGATGCTAACTTGATGACATCTGTGAAAAAGCTGAAGTTAAAGAGAGGATGGCTAGTACAAATGGATAATGATCCTAAACACACCTCAAAATCAACAGTGGATTACATCAAGAGGTATAAACTAAAGGTTTTGCCGTGGCCTTCACAATCTCCTGACCTCAACAAAAAATCTATGGATAGACCTTAAAAGAGCAGTGCGTGACAGACAGCCCAGAAATCTCAAAGAACTGGAAGACTTTTGTAAGGAAGAATGGGCAAAGATACCTCAAACAAGAATTGAAAGACTCTTGGCTAGCTACAAAAAGGATTTACAAGCTGTGATACTTGCCAAAGGGGGCAGTACAAGGTATTAACTCTGCAGGGTGCCCAAACTTGTGCAGACACCATCTTTTTTTGTTTTCTTTTATTTTGAAAGTGTAAATGATGGAAATAAAATCTAACTTTTTTGGACTTATTATAAAGGATATCTAATCTGTAATTTAATGCCTTTTGGAGATTTTTCCATCTTTTCTTGGCTTCTTTATGCACATTAATATAATTTTTTACTTGGGGTGCCCAAACTTTCAATCCCCACTGTACATGGCTACAGTGACCGTACATGGCTACAGCGAACGTGCAGGGGCTTCGGCGCTCGTGCACGCAATAAACCACTTTACTTTGATAAATCTTAAGCCAAATTATAAAAAAGGAATTGCGTCCTTTTATTTTTAAGTCAATACTTTAGCTTAAATGATAACATCCAAATAAAACTGATATGTTTTTAGTGAAATAAAGAGAAATTAAACAATATCAAACATACAACAAACGTGCTTCAGTTCCTTCACCTGTGGGTTGCCTTTGTGCCAAGTCTCCAGACTGACTGTACGCCTGGGTCAGAGTTTGTAGGGATACGCAGAGTTTCAAGCCTAGTTAGACTTTTATAGATCCCATCTTTTGAGTGTAAGATGCCGTATGCATGTTTTTTTGTGCGTAAGCAAGGTTTGTAAATAAGGCCCCCGGGCAGGTGAGTTTGCAGATGTTACCTGAGCAGAGGCGAATGAAGTGGTCCTGGACGGTGCAGAAAGGTGCCACAGTCCAGCAGTGAGAACTGAACCTGCACAGAGCGCTTAAGCACTCCTCCTGAAACACACCTGAGCGTTAAGACTGGACCTGACCGGGTCTGGACCCAGTACTCAGAGAAATACATCTTATTGATATCCACAGAGCTAAACACCTGTGCAGGTAACCCCTGACCTCACCTGTCGACAAGGCAGGCTCCCAAACAGAGGCTTGTTTTCGTCAAACAGCAGCCGCTCTGAGAAAAACAGTAAAAACATATATTATGTGTCACAGATGTGATACGGTTTACCACAGACTGGTTCAGAACAGATGATAAATGACTTGCACACCTTTACCTGTTCCATAGAAACACAATGTCCAGCTGTAACCGTTTAGTTAGTTTAGTTAGGGAGGACTCACCTGTGGCCTGGTGGGTGAAGGCGCAGGTGGATAAGGTGAGGGGAGGACTCACCTGTGGCCTGGTGGGTGAAGGCGCAGGTGGATAAGGTGAGGGGAGGACTCACCTGTTGCCTGGTGGGTGAAGGCACTGGAGGACAAGGTGAGGGGAGGACTCACCTGTGGCCTGGTGGGTGAAGGCGCAGGTAGACCAGGTGAGGGGAGGACTCACCTGTGGCCTGGAGGGTGAAGGCGCAGGTGGACCAGGTGAGGGGAGGCAGGCGTGGATCCTGTTTGTTAGGGTTTGTCTTTGTCTTCAAACCCACTTTGTAAACGGCCAAACTAAAGGCAGTCATCATCTCAGACAGTCCAGAGCAGAACGGACTCCTGAGGGACCGGTCAAAACCAGGATCAGAACCAGCCATAAATATTCTTTAAGATGATTTTAAACAGGCTTTAGTTGGATTTGAACAAGTTTAAGTTTGGTTTGACTTACTCTGGGACAAAGTCCAGGTTAAATCCTTCAGGTGCAGTTGGCTCCATTTCCTCAGATTCACCTGAAAACAGACTTGGTTAGATCTGATCCAGATCGAGCCCAAACCAGGCCCAGACCTAGTTTTTCTCTCACCTCTGTTCTTCCTGTGATGTAGAGCTGCCAGCTGCTGATTGGTTGAGAAGATCCAAATCTGCAGACTCTGAACTGAACTAAAACCAGGACAAAAACCTCAGTTAGTCACTAAGACCAGGTTGGGGTGGATTTCCTCAAACTTGAAACTGTCCCCTTTGGGATCTTCCTGTATAACTTATTTATTTTATATAAAACTTAAAGAGAAGGACTGGTCTTGTACTGACTTCACAGACTGATCAGATCCAGAGCCTCAGGCCAAAAAACACACAACCAGTGCGGATGCAATCGGGGTTATTTCATCCGGCCACAATCCACACGTTCGCACAGACAGACTAAGTCTACAAAACAGCCATGTTGTTAATGGTCATCTCATAAATAGTTTGGTCGATGTCCTGAGAAGTGGGAGAGGAGAGAGCTGGGGATGACGCTGCATTAGCTTGACGGAGCTAACACATAGCTAACAAACAAATGAGCCAAGTCCTTTGTGGTGACGGTGACTATTGCGCTAATATTGAAACAACAGTTATTGGAACATGCGAGACCCTGAGGCTTTCAAAAGCAAGCTCAAAACATACTTATTTGACCAAATGTAGGGAGACCGGTTGATCATAGGTACACACTCACACTGGCTGTAGCTGTAGGTACACTCTTACACTGGCTGTAGGTACACTCTTACACTGGTCTGTAGGTACACTCTTACACTGGTCTGTAGGTACACTCTTACACTGGCTGTAGGTACACTCTTACACTGGCTGTAGGTACACTCTTACACTGGTCTGTAGCTGTGGGTAGACTCTTACACTGGCTGTAGCCGTAGGTACACGCTCACGCAGGTTGTAGCTGTAGGTACACACTCACGCAGGTTGTAGCTGTAGGTACACACTCACGCAGGTTGTAGCTGTAGGTACACACTCACGCAGGTTGTAGCTGTAGGTACACACTCACGCAGGTTGTAGCTGTAGGTACACACTCACGCAGGTTGTAGCTGTAGGTACACACTCACACTGGCTATAGCTGTAGGTACACACTCAACCTCTCATATTATTGTCTGTGAAGGTTCTCAGTCATCCAGCACATCTTGACAAAAAGGTTAAAGTAAAAGCATCTGGACTCAGTTTTCAAGGTGAAGATCTTTCGTCTCTAATACCAAGAGACTTTATCAATTATGAGATCAACTATAAGAGAGCTGAGCTTATATCACCTTTCCCAGGTGCAGTGCCCAGTCACTGGCTTAGATAATTTGATGACACAAAATCTCTGACACAAAATTTGATGTGGGTCAAAATCAGAACCCAGGAAGTAGAAGCCTTCACAGAACACATCAACACAGTGGAAAAGAACATCAAGTTTACCTGTGAAGACGCCATAAACAACCACCTGGCTTTCTTAGACTGTGCAGTGGTTATTTGTGAGGACAGGACTCTTCAAGTAGAAGTTTATAGGAAGCCTACATACGGATCAATATTTGCTGTTTGATTCCCACCACCCTCTGCAGCACAAGCTGGAGTCATCAGGACCTTTCAGCACAGAGCACAAGAGGTGCCCACAACCTCAGAAGGTAAATGGAAAGAAGAACAACAGATCTGTAAAGCCCTGAGAGACTGTGGATACCCCAGATGGACTTTCAACAAAACCAAGAGGAAACAGAAACCAAACAGACAGGAACCAGGGACAAAAGGGAAGGGTGTAGTTATCCCTTAAGTGTCTGGTTTATCTGAAAAACTTTAAAAGATTTTCTACAAACACAACATTTCAACAGTCCACTTTAAACCTGGCAACACTCTTCATCAAAAGTGGTCCAGAATGCATCAGCACAGAAGAGCCAAACCTGGAGGACCTGAGTCTACAGTCCACCTCAAAGAGAAAGGACATTCCTCTGAGAACTGCAATGTCCCAATTTTGTCCAGATGGGCCAGATGGTTTAAGAGAGGGGTGAAGGAAGCAATTTTTGTTCAAATTGAAAAGCCCTCTTTGAACAGAGGAGGTGGCCTCAGATTCATGTTGCCTTGTATTTACAACAGTGTTCTGAAACCTAAATCAAAACTGTTTGACACTAGAACAACAACAACACCTGAATAGAGCAGTGTCATTAATGACTCACCTGAGACAAAAGGGAAGGGTGTAGTTATCCCTTATGTGTCTGGTTTATCTGAAAAACTTAAAAGGATTTTCTACAAACACAACATTCCAGTCCACTTCAAACCAGGAACATCTGCGTCAAAAACTGGTCCATCCTAAAGACAAGACCCCCACAAACAGAGTAATGTAGTTTATGAGTTTAGTGAAGAGTGCAGTGACAGTTATGCTGGTGAAACTAAACAACAGCTTCACAAGAGGATGTATCAGCACAGAAGAGACAATTCTGGACCTGAGTCTGAGTTCACCTCCACCTCAAAGAGAAAGGACAGTCCTTTGAGTTTAGTCCAGAGAGAACAGATGGTTTGACAGAGGGCTGAAGGAAGCCATTTTTGTGAAATTTGAAAAGCCCTCTTTGAACAGAGTAGGTGGCCTCAGATTCATGTTGCCTAGTATATAGTGTTTTGAAACCTAAAACAAAAGAGTCTCACCCTAGAACAACAAATACAGCACCTAAATAGAACAGTGGAGTCACACCTCCCTTTCATGACTAACGACTTTGGGACCAGAACAGTCTGGTCCATCAGGTTTAGTTTCATGTCAAACTCCTCCCTCTAGAGATAAAGCTCAGCGCTCTTACCAGTTGATCTCAGAATTGATAAAGTCTCTTGGAATTAGAGACGAAACGTCTTCACCTTGAAAACTGAGTCCAGATGCTTTTACTTAAATCTTTTTGTCCCTCATATTATTATTACACCTGCCTATTGTTGCAGTAATATTTAGCACTTTTCCTTTCTACTTCCTCCAATGGTAGACGCTAACCAAAATACATTTTTTTTGTAACAATGTTTTGTGTATTTCTATGTTGTTTTCAACTGTCCTGGACACATTCTTGCACGGCCAGTCCATCCTGGGAGTGGATCCCTCCTTTTGTGGTTCTTTCTGAGATTTTTCTTTTTTCCCGGCTGTTTTTTGGGGAGTTTTTCCTCACCCTTATGCAGGGTGTAAGGACAGGGGATGTTGTCTAGCGCAGTCTGTTAAGCCTTTGAAGCGGCTGCTGTTGTGATATTGGGCTGTACAAAAGTAAATGACTCATCATATCTTGTCTTAACCAGTTTAAATTAAAGTTGAAACAGCTGCAGAGAGTTCGAAGCTTCAGCTTTAGACACATAGCGTCCATATAGAGGTTCTCAGTCATCCAGGTCATCTTGAAGAAAAAGTTAAAGCAAAAGAATCTGGACTCTTAAGGGGAAAAGGTTGTCTCTAATTCCAAGAGACCTTATCAATTATGAGAGCAACTGGTAAGAGAGCTGAACTTTATCTCTGGAGGGAGGAGTTTCCCCTGAAACTAAACCTGATTGGACCAGACTGTTCTGGTCTCATATTTGTTAGCTCTGAAAGGGAAGTGTGACTCTGACGTGAGTTGTTAAAGGCTCAGGTGAGTCATTAATGACACTGCTCTATTCAGGTGTTGTTGTTGTTCTAGTGTCAAAACAGTTTTGATTTAGGTTTCAGAACACTGTTATAAATACTAGGCAACATGACTCTGAGGCCACCTCCTCTGTTCAAAGAGGGCTTTTCAATTTGAACAAAAATTGCTTCCTTCACCCCTCTCTTAAACCATCTGGCCCATCTGGACAAAATTGGGACATTGCAGTTCTAAGAGGAATGTCCTTTCTCTTTGAGGTGGACTGTAGACTCAGGTCCTCCAGGGTTGGCTCTTCTGTGCTGATGCATTCTGGACCACTTTTGACAAAGAGGAACACTCTTCGTCAAAAGTGGTGGCCAGGTTTAAAGTGGACTGTTGAAATGTTGTGTTTGTAGAAAATCTTTTAAAGTTTTTCAGATAAACCAGACACTTAAGGGATAACTACACCCTTCCCTTTAGTCCCTGGTTCCTGTCTGTTTGGTTTCTGTTTCCTCTTGGTTTTGTTGAAAGTCCATCTGGGGTATCCACAGTCTCTCAGGGCTTTACAGATCTGTTGTTCTTCTTTCCATTTACCTTCTGAGGTTGTGGGCACCTCTTGTGCTCTGTGCTGAAAGGTCCTGATGACTCCAGCTTGTGCTGCAGAGGGTGGTGGGAATCAAACAGCAAATAGTTATCCGAGTGTGTTGGCTTCCTGTAAACTTCTACTTGGAAATGGTACAGTAAAATGGAAAACCTTTTCTGAACAGAGGAGTTGGTCTCAGATTCATGTTGCGTAGGATTCACAGAATTTTCTAGAAATCAGAACAGTTTCATTCAGTTTCACTATAGAACCACAACACCTGAATGAAACAGTATCACTAACAACTCTCCAGAGCCTTTAACAACTCTCACAACAGGAGTCACACTGTCCTTTCAGAGTTAACAACTATGAGACCAGACAGCATGGTCTCATCAGGTTAAGTTACAACTTAAACCCATCTAGAGATATAAGTTCAGCTCTCTTAAGAGTTTATCTCAGAATTTATAAAGTCTCTTGGAATTAGAGACAAAACATCTTCACCTTGAAAACTGAGTCCAGATGCTTTTGCTTTAACATTTTGGTCACAAAACAGGGAAAGTAGAGGGGGGATTTTGTTCATACAATTGGAGCATGATGCTGATCTTAGTGGATTTGTGAAAATGGCTAAAGAGAAAAGCCTCAATGACATAATAAACTTGTGTGAAAATACTTTATGAGAAACTGGACATTTGTCTGGAATAAATGTATATTTGTGATTTATTATTATCATGCTTTATAAAGACCATCACTTTGGGTCAATGGGGACTTCCTGAGGCTTCTCACTAGAACAAGTGTATTGTTGAGGGGGGGTTACCTGGTTATTGGTGCGGGTGCCGGGGGTAACAGGGGGATGACTGTGTTGCTAAGACATTCACACAGAGGACACAGGAACTCTCCGTTCTCTATGTCAAAACTGGTGTGACCCCGAAGCCTCTGCTGCCGCCGCTGCTCCTTCTGCTGCACCGCCTCAAAATATCTGAGGAAAAAAAACAGATATATTCACAATAATTATACATACCATATACATACAGCAGAAGGAGCAGAGTTAAGGCCCGTACGAACCAGGACGAATATCTGCGCGCGTTATTCGCCACTGTTTTTCAAGGCGTTTTCTGTGTTCACACCCAAGTGATTTTCGCTGATGATGAGTCGATTGAACATGCATTCATTCCCTGACATTAGATGGCGCTTAATGTAAAACAGAAAAACCCCGGCACACAAGGTGGCGCTGCGCAACTTTACGCTTCTGACACTCGCTTTTCACTCAGAAGAAGAGGGCAAGTAATTTTTGTAATTGATGTCGCGTTTGTCATAAGTTCTTTGTGTTCCGACACCAACGAGACCGGAAACTCTAAATTCATCTTGCCTTGCATCTTCTTCGTCTTATTTCTTCCCGGCAGTGTAGACGCTACTTGGTGTATATCTTCTTTGCGTTAAGTATGTGTGCTCGGCAAGACCGTTTTGTGTTTGAGCGCCCCCAAGTTGTGTTTTACTGTAACTTCAGAAGCTCCAGACACGTGAGCAAAAGAGCCAGTCTCATTGGTCGTATAGTTTTTGACGAGGTGCGTCAAACCAAAAAAACGAACCTAAGGCATTTAAAAAAAAAAAACAAAAAAACAACGCTTTTACGCGTAGCGTTTTTCGCGTCGGTGTGCACACTTACATTGGCGCCCTTTGTTTAGTCACGAGGCGTTAAACGTCGGCGAATCTCGCACGCGAAATTCGTCTCGGTGTGAACAAGCCTTTACAGTATTTAACTGTAGTACATACCTCTGCCAGCAGGTGGAATGCATGATGTGTCCGCAGCTCGCTGTGTGGATCCCCAAAGATAGCTCTGTATTCATAAACAGAACCTCTCTATCTGCAACAGAACCACAACAAATCCTGAATTTTGTCCAAGAGCCCAAGTGGGTTTAGAGGAGTAAAGCAAGCCATTTTTGTTAAAATAGAAAAGCCCTCACTGAACAAAGGAGGTGAGCTCCATTATGAGCTGCTAGCCATTTACTACAGTGTTCTAAGGCTTCTAGTGAGCCTTAAAAACTCTCACATCAGAGGTCACACTGTCTATGAGACCAAAACAGCCTGGTCCAATCAGATTTAGTTTCAGGTCAAACCCAGTCCAGTCTTGCTGGTCTGATGAAGTAACAATGTTTAAAATGATTCTCCCAGTAGGTCTCCAGCAGGCAGCTCCATGATTGGCTGCTCTGTGTTACCTCTGCTTTGTGATTGGCTGCTGTGAGTTTCCCCCACTCTGTGATTGGTTGGCTGCTGTGAGTTACCCCTACTCTGTGATTGGCTGCTGTGAGTTACCCCTGCTTCGTGATTGGCTGCTGTGAGTTAAATCTGCTCTGCGATTGGCTGCTGTGAGTTAAATCTGCTCCGTGATTGGCTGCTGTGAGTTACCTCTGCTCTTTGATTGGCTGCTGTGAGTTACCTTTGCTTTGTGATTGGCTACTGTGAGTTACCCCTGCTCTGCGATTGGCTGCTGTGAGTTTAATCCGCTTTGCGATTGGCTGCTGAGAGTTACCTCTGCTCTTTGATTGGCTGCAGTGAGTTACCTCTGCTCTGCGATTTGCTGCTGTGAGTTACCTCTGCTTTGCGATTGGCTGCTGTGAGTTACCTCTGCTCTGTGATTGGCTGCTCTGGGAGGACTGGCGGTTCTGGGACAGGACTGTGGATCTCTGGACAAAGGCGGCAAGGACCATGGCTCTGCCTTGAGCTCGGACCTGGACCAGACACAAACATTTACTTAACTTGTAAATATTTGCAAATAATAACAAATAATAATAATATACTTCATTCATTGTAATTAATAAAAACAAACAGAGACAGATATATAAATAGAAAACATCCCAGAAATCAGATTTATTAAAAACACCTGGAACAGTCTTTTTCAATCTTTTAAAAAAAAAAGACAATTCAAGCTGATTTCAATTTCTTTAGTTGTGCAACTTGTGTAATTAGTTTTTTGCTCTACAATGTCTTAAACACAGTAAATTATAAAACTCAGTTATTAAACAGTGAGACAGAAGACAACGATGTGACTAACCTCCTGTTCCTCCTGACACAAGATGCAAGTTACATGACTCGGAGGAGCCACACCCACTCGTCTAGGACCCACACACACCTGAAACCCTGGTGAAGATGCACACACCTGAGAGCTGTGGACAGAAGAGGATTTCAAGTGGATCAGAATGGGTTTAAACTGGACCAAGACTGGTTTAAACTGGATCAGAATAAGTTTAGGTGTTTTTAGTTGGGCTATACTCTAGTTTTAGCAGATTTCCTTGGTTTCAGCTGGTTCATACATGGTTTTATCTGTTTTTTAGCTGGTTAAGAACAGGGGCCTCATATACTAATGGTGTATATGCATGAAAAGGTTGCGTACGCTAGTGTTGTGACGTTACCAAAATTTCAGTATTCGGTACCAATACCAGGGAAAATCCACGGTTCTCGGTACCAACGCTGTTATAAGAAATTTTAATTTTAATGTTTAGAGTTGCTGGGGGCTTATAGTTCTCTTCAGGTCATGTCAAATTCACGTCATGTCCTTCGCTCTAATCCAAGCATGAAGTAGACATAACTAGACTGAGACATGGTTTGTCACGGGACTTCTGCCCCTGGACCATTGTGAACGCCTCTCACCAAGGCCTCACTGTGTTGTATATAACCTCATGTCTGTTTACATCTTTAAGCAAACCTCTCACTGTAAAATTGTACTGTGTGTCTGCTTTGCTCATCCTTGCAAGGATTAAAACCTGACCATTGCTTGTTAAATTATAATCTGTCTCCGTGTCTCTCTGGATAAATATAAGGATATAATAAATTCCAATAAAATTGTGTAAAACACAAAAATATGTTGATTAAACAACACACTATTTTAAGTATATATAAAAATAAAATGCATAAAAACTGATGCATACTTTCCATTTATTACCTATTTAAAATTGTTCAAGTTTTCCCACACAAAGAATGAGAATGAAAACACACACAAAAAAGTCATGTTAATGAATGGTTTCGAAATGTAATGTGTTACTAAATTAAACAAGAAAAAAATGTGTTTATTTTTATATTTATTTCAAACTTTTAATCCCACTAAAGTAATTAAACCTTGACATATGAGGGGGTAGCTCAAAATTAACTAGTTATTTATGCTGACAGAAAAAAACAAAAGAGATGCACAAGTGTTAAAAGCAAGCGACTTGTTAGCGCTGCAGACTGTACTATTCAAACTCAGCTCCACTGCAGACTACACTTTAGCTCACTGCTAACAACAAGCTTCTTTCTTAACAACAGAAAAATAAAGCAAGATCTCCGCATTTGTGTGACTGGGCACAGCTCCTGCTGCTGTGGTCTCCGCTGAGAGCAGCAGATGGAGAGGCACGTGGCAATGACATGTTATGAATTGTGCCTAATACTAGCGTCAATTTGTGGTTGAGGACCAACTGTGCCCCTTTCGGATAGCGCGTCGAGAACCGAGTTGACTGGATGCTCGGTAACAGTGATGTTTTAATCTTTTTAAGACCGACTTGTACCAAAGTCCCGGGACTTTTGACAACACAAAACGTATACAGGTTTGAAAAATGACTGATGTGTTTCACATTGTTTAATTTTACTTTAATTCTCTCTAAAATCAGTTTTACTTTGATATACAGTTTTGGCAGAATTTGTGACTTTTTGGCCTTTTTTCAGAGACATAGTTAGAGGTTGGGTGAAGCCATTTATTGTCAAACAATTCTGTTTACACTTTTTAAATTTGTAATGACAACAGAAACTACCCAAATAACCCTGACCAAAGTTTACATACCCCAGTTCTTAATACTGTGTATTACTTTTAACGTCAATGACAGCTGGAAGATGACAGTCTTTTGTGGTAGATGTGGATGAGGCTCTATTTTCTCAGATGTAAAGCTGCCCATTCTTTTTGGCAAAAAGCCTCCAGTTCATGTAAATTCTTGGGCTGTGTTCAGTGAACTGTACATTTGAGATTTCTCCAGAGTGGCTGAATGATACTGAGGTCAGGAGACTGAGGCCAGTCCAGAACCTTCACATTATGCTGCTGTAGCCAATGACAGGTCGACTTGGCCTTGATCTTTGGATTGTCGTCATGTTGGAACGTCCAAGTACGTCCCATGTGCAGCTTCCGGGCTGATGAGTGCAAATGTTCCTCCAGTATTTTGAGCTTGAGACACAGCCTAAACTGGATGTGAGAGGAAGCTGGCGCGTTTGGGCTGCCGCTTCTTACTCCGGAATAGAACAAAAAAAAAAAACATACACATACATAAATTGATACACCTACAGATGAGACCCTTACCTGGATATTTCTTAACAAAACCGACCATTAATCCATTTCGGTCACAGTCTGGAAACTGCCTGAAGTTGCTATACAGCTGGGTTGGGCAGGTTACCATTCACTCATCTCCGTGCGGCTAAGCTAGCTCATGAAGGAAAAGTTGCCTCTGACTGACATGCTCTGGTTAGTCTCCTTTTTTTTTTATGTTCCTTCATGTGCCTGTCTGCTCACGGTAATTCACCACCACCACCAGCTCTAATTCCACCACCATGGCTCTATGGTACACAGCTACGGAACTTTACAGAGTCAACTGCTGCATGTCCCCGCCTACAGACCTCATTGCAACAATAAAAAGCTATGAATTTTTACCACGCCAATATGCGGTTCTCGCCGCATATTGTTCAGCAAATCTACGACAGATAACATCCCAATTATCTGGTCCAACATTCACAGCACTTCCATGTCCCGTCTCCACAACAACCTGATACGTCATCAGTACAACCGCCATGTGAATGCTTTCAAAACTCCACTCAATATCCACTTCCGCTATGATTTCTTCAAAACAAAAGTCTCTCCAGATAACTCTTCTCAACGCAAGATCTTTCAGCAACAAAAGCCTCATACTAAATTAATTCATTATGGATGCAAAACTGGACCTACTCCGCTTGACCAAAACTTGACAAAAACCACTGGATTACCGCTCATTAAACCAAGCCACCCACTGGATTTTTATACTTGGACAAGCCTCGCACTGAGGGTCGTGGTGGAGGAATTGCTGCCATATACCAGCAAAGCCTCAAAACCCAGCTATTTTCCATTCCTGCTGTTCCATCTTTTAATCTGTCTTTTAAAATTCCTGGTTCCACTCCCCTAACCATTGCAATAATCTATCAACCTCCCAAACCCAATAAATCCTTCCTGTCAGATTTTTCTGAATTCCTTACTCACCTATCCTCAGTTTGTCCTTCCATACTCCTCATGGGTAACTTCAACATCCACATTGACTCCAAAAACTCTATAGATGCAATGGACTTCCTGCACATCCCAAACTGTTTTAACTTCACCCAACATGTTAATTTTGACACTTTAGCTGCATTTATACTCCCTGAACAACCATCCACACACGACAAGGTAACACTATACAACAATACACTCTCCACTTGCCTCAATCAACTTGCCCCTGTTAAAACAAAGACTGTTAAATTCACTCTGCTCCCTGTAGACCTCAGACCTACATGTACTTAAAAAACAAGAAAACAGGACTAACAGTACACGCTCAAGCCTACAAATACTTCACCATCTTGTACAAAACAGCTCTCTGTAAAGCCCATTCTTCTTTCTATTCTGGTATCATACACTCTAGTTCTTCAAATCCACGTACTCTGTTCTCTACATTACAATAAAAAACTCCTTAACCCAATGGATAACATCACTCATTCATTCAACACAGAGAAAAGCAATTACTTCCTGTTGACTAAACATAATAACTAACATTCACAAAGAGCTTTCCATAAACTCACCCATCCCCCTTGACCTGAAGCCAGATCCTCCTCTAAGATCTGACAACGGCTTCCTCTCCCTGTCACTCATAACCACCTATGACCTAAACAAACTACTCTCCGGTATTTAACTTTCCACCTGCCCCCTGGACCCCAGCCCATCCTCACTGCTCAAATCATGTCTCCCCTGTCTCACTCCACTCATCCTGGACATTATAAACTGCTCTCTCAGCTCTGGTACTGTTTCCTCTACTCTGAAACTTGCCACCCTCACACCAATCCTCAAAAAACACCGGCCTAGACCCTGATAACCCAGAAAATGTCCGTCCCATATCAAATCTTCCATTTCTCTCCAAAATCTTGGAACGATCTGTTGCCTCTCAACTCAAGCAATATCTACACTCTCTACACTCCAATCAGTTATATGAAATCTTTCAATTCGGCTTCCGCACTCACCACAGGACTGAAACTGTCCTTCTCAAAGTCACAAATGACCTCCTCTTAGCTTCTGACTCCAGTTTTCTCTCCATACTCCTGCTCCTGGACCTTAGTGCTGCCTTTGACACCATAGACCATTCCATCCTCCTCCATCGTCTACAATCTGACATCGGCATAACTGGTTCAGCAGTCTCCTGGTTTAAATCCTACATCTCTGACAGATTCCACTACATCTCCATTAACAACTGCACGTCACGTACCGTCCCTGTAACACATGGTGTCCCCCAGGTCTCGGTGCTTGGTCCCCTTCTGTTTATACTGTACGTTACCCCTTGGTCATATCATCCGACGTCATGGACTTCATTTTCACTGCTACGCTGACGAGACCCAAATATACCTCTCCACAAAAAAAAACATTACCGCATCCACTGTCTCCACTCTCACAAACTGCCTCAATGAAATAAAATCTTGAATGACAACAAATTTTCTCAAGCTAAACTGCAATAAATCTGAAATTATTATACCTGGTCCAAAATCCCTCCTCCCCTCCTCCCAGGACTATTCACTCTCCATTGATGGGCACACAGTCACCCCCTCCCCAGTGATCAGGAACCTCAGAATCACTTTGGACCCCACCCTATCCTTCAAAACTCATATCCGAAACATTGCTCGTCTCCGTCCTGCCCTCTCCACCTCTTCTGCCGAAACACTCATCCACATCTTCATAAGCTCCAGACTGGACTATTGCAACAGCCTCCTCTACGGCCTCCCCTCCACTGACCTCCAGAAACTTCAGTAAATTCAGAACTCAGCTGCCCGGTTACTCACCCACACCCGCTTCAGAAAACACATCCCCCCCGTCCTCCAACAACTCCACGTCCCATTCAGTATCGTATCCATTTCAAGGCCCTCCTTATCTTTTACAAAGCCCTAAATAACCTTGCCCCCCCATATCTCTCAGATCTCCTTCAACAACATTGCCCCTCCCGCCGTCTCCGATCCTCTGACTCAACAGTTAAACAGTTAAAAACTCACCTTTTCATGAAATGTTACAACCTGTCAAACTCTTTTGCAATATATTGTTTTATTTATTGTTCTGTTGTATGTATTTTATGTTTGTAAAGCGCTATATAAATTTGATGTATTATTATTATTTTTATTATTATTATTTTCTGATGACATGCTGCATTCATCTTTTTCTGTGCCTTTGTGTAGCTCACACATCCTCATCCACATCAGACTGTCTGTCTGACATTAAGGCATGGATGGTTTCAAACTTACTTAACCTCAATCCGGGTAAGACTGAAATAATTATTTTTGGCAAAACTTCCCCGGCCTTCTCCACCGATGCCCTGGGCCCTCTCGCATCTAACGTCAGGCCCTCTGTCAGAAATCTGGGCGTGATCTTTGACATTGCCCTCAAGTTTGAGCAGCAGGTCAGTGCAGTAGTCAAGAAAAGCTTTTTTCACTTGAGAAATATAGCTAAGGTCAAAAACTACCTGCCAAAGAATGATCTAGAGAGAGTTATCCATGCATTCATTTCCTCTCAACTGGACTATTGCAACTCTCTATACACTGGCATTGACCTTTCCCAGCTCCGCCGACTGCAGTTGGTTCAAAACTCAGCCGCTCGACTCCTCACCTGTACAAAAAAGCGTGAACATATCACCCCGGTCCTCGCATCACTACACTGGCTCCCAATCCGTTACCGCATTGATTTTAAAATATTACTGACAGTCTATAAATCCCTCAATGGTGCGGCCCCCACATACCTATCAGAGCTTCTCCACCACTACACCCCCTCCAGAGCATTACGGTCAGCTGACCAACTGCTGTTGGAAGTGCCCAGGTCCAAGCTAAAAACCAAAGGGGACAGAGCCTTTGCAGTAGCAGCCCCCAGACTCTGGAACTGCCTCCCCCTTCACATCCGTGCAGCCCAGTATCCAAACACTTTTAAGTCTCTCTTAAAGACTCACCTCTTTTCTCTAGCCTTTGATTAGTGTCAAAGGATAGCGAAAGGCTTACATTTTTTAACTCCTGTAGTTATTTGTTTTGTTGCCTTTCCTTATTTTATTTTAATAATTTTATATATTATGATTACTATTTCTTCTTTGTCTTCCTTTGTTTAATGCACTTAGCATTTTATTGTGAAGCACTTTGGTGTGGCTCAGCCATCTGTAAATGTGCTATATAAATAAATTTGACTTTGACACACACACACTGATTACAAACAGGTATGGTTACCTTTAGTAGCCATTCAAACCTGTTTCTGTCACTACAGCAACTGTAATCATTTAAGTGAAGGTATTGTCTTCAATAGAAAGGACATTGCTTCTTTTTTTCATAATTTGGCTCAATATTTATCAAAGAAAAGTGGTTGATGAATCGCTTTACTCTCTTCAAGACTGAAGATTGGTCTCCTGAATGTGCGGTCTCTATCCTCCAAAGCACTCTTAATTAATGATCTTTTTACTTCTCATAGTTTGGATTTACTTTGTCTTTGTGAAACTTGTCTTAGGCCTAATATTTTTCTGCCAATAAACGAACCCCGTCCCTCTCGTTATGCGTGTGCACAGGTAGGTCGCACATAGGGCTGTGCCGATAAACGATATCATCGTCCATCGTAATGGCTGACCAACATCACGATGGAGAAACATCATCGTTATGCCCCGCCCCGCTGCGAGTCTTGCGAGTCGAGTATGTGAGTGGAGCGGAGCAGCGGCAATTTATCCCCCACGCTCTATGGATTCAAGAATCACTCCGCTCCAGCTCCGGGTTTGCCATCTCCTGCTGCCTGCTACACTCCTCGTTCACTGATCAGAAACAAAAATCTTCGCGCCGAGGAAATTTGCTGCTAACTGCTAAAGTAGTAATCCTTCTGTATCTAGCTGGTTGTTTACCGTGTGAGTTCTGAACACTGCACTATGCTTATTTAAATCTTGTTGTTTCTACACATATTAAGCTACATATTCCTCATGTCTGTAAGGCAAACCTGCTGAGTTTCAGTTTATTTGAGAGGTGCTCCAGTTCATGAGCAATGAAAGCGATCGCTTCCGCGACCTCATAGTCTAGAATTGGTCATAGGATTTGAACAAACATCATTTTACAGGTGGGTTCATGAGCGCCCGCCTGCGGATTATTGAGCTGAGTCACACGGGCTTCGCTCCGCTCATTAGTCCTTACAGGCTCATTCTCCTCAGAATGTCCATGTATTAAAAAATGGGCGGGTTTAAATCGGGCTCGGGCTCATAATTAAAGTTAATGTGTCGTGCAGGGCCGGTCTCTCGAGTGCACGGGCTCGGGTAGGGTCGGGCTTAATTTTTTTTTTTTTTTTTTAAACCAATCTAAGCTCTAGTTCTGGCTAAAAAGCAGTTATTATGTGCCGGCATTAATTGTACTCGTGATGGAGCGGCAGTGGAGAGCTCTCGGAGCAAGTGAAGGATTGCTCTGTAAATTAAATTGAGAATATAACTAATGCATATGCTATTTTAAATACTGTAGTGTGTTAGTCTGTGAAAATAGCCTACCGTGTCGGGCATTTGATCTTGACATTGTTAGAATCTTGTCTTTTTTATATATATATATTTTTTTATATAGCCCTATAGTGCACAAGACTTTTTAGATTTCTTTAATCATAAAATTTAAGATATCAGGGATAATATTTAGTTTTTGTCTTCCTCAGCTCCAGGTCCCATTAACTTGGATCCACTGACCTCTCGTCTCTCAGTCTTTGATCCTGTATCCCTCGATGAGCTGACAAAGGTGGTTTCTTCATGTAAAGCAACTAGGCATAAATGTCTAGTCTTTGTTTCAATGCAGTATTGTGTTACAGTACAATAAATAAATTCTTCTTAAGGTTTTAGTTACGTTTGTGATGTCACTGCCACCACACTCAGGTGTTGTGCATCTCCAATAAAAAGAGGAAAAGAGGTGCTGGAAAACACACCCTAAAGAAGGCTATTTGTTGGCCGCTACACATGGGGAAATTAGAAAGAAGGCACTTATTCATATGTCTGAAAATTTCTGGGTGTACATATTTTCCAGTTTTGGGCCTACGTCCTCTTTCATTGTGAAAGCTGCGTAATCCTTTGTACATAGTGCCTCAGGTCTAAGTTGGTTCAGCTGTATCTGAACAGGTTTCATGTTTTTTTAAGATGAATTTGACAAGGCTCCAATTGGTTTTCCTCGGATTTAAGACAGATTGACCGGGTCAGTTCTGCCCTAGTTACAGTTTTGAACTGATTTTCACTGGTTAATCTTACCTGTCCTGAGGCGTGGTCCTAGATGGGCCCTGGTCCTGGTCAAGACTCTGGTCGAACAGCTCCCTATTTTCGTTGATGAAGTGTTTCTGCATCTCACTCATTTGGGCCATGACCTTCTCCCTCCTTAGCCTCGCCATCTCTGCCTTCCTCTTCCTCTCAGCCTTCTCCCTGACACACTGCAGATCAATAACAGTAACATTAACATTACCCTAACCCTAAAAGTCAAACAGTTTTGCTGCTGTTACACAAAAAAAGAACTCCTCCACTTGAGGCAGGAACCCTTTTCCGACTGAGAACCATGGTCTCAGACTTGGAGGTGCTGATCCTCATCCTAGGCGCTTCACACTCAGCTGCAAACCATCCCAGTGCACACTGGAGGTCCTGGCCTGATGGAGCCAACAGGGCAACATCATCTGCAAAAAGCAGAGACGAGATCCTGTGGTCCCCAAACCAGACTCCCTCCGTCCCTGGCTGTGCCTAGAAATCCTGTCCATAATGAACAGGACTGGTGACAAAAGGCAGCCCTGCCGGAGTCCAACATGCACCGGGAATCCTGCTCCGGTTGTACAGGGACCTAACAGCCCTTAGTAAAGGGCCCCGGACCCCATACTCCCAGAGCACCCCACACAAGGGACACAGTCAAATGCCTTCAGATCCACAAGGGTTAGAGCTGGTCTAGTGTAGGGCTGCAACTAACAATTATTTATGTTTGATTATTCTGACAATATTTATTTAAATTCATCGATTAATAATCAGTTAGTGAAGCGTGTAATTGCATTCGGACCTTGAGGACTAACAAAGACAAGTGGTCAAAAACTTGAGTTGCTAAAACGGATACTACAAAAAAAGATTTTTACTAAATCTGAACCCGACAAAGCTACAAGTGCCACAGGACGTGTGGATAGAGCGTAACCATATAAAGATGTATTTTTATCAAAAACACAAAATGTGCATCTCTTTTACTTTTACTGCTCTGTAATACAACCCTCTTCTCTCAGCACATAGCAGGTGTCAGAGTCAATACAAAAAACCCAGATAGCAATTAATCAATTATTAAAATGAATTAAATTAGTTTATTATTTTAATAATCAAATATAATTAATTAATTAATTGTTTAAGCCCTAGTCCAGTGTTCCATGAGCTGGGCATCACTCCTCCTGAATCCGAGGTTTGACTAGTGGTAGTATTCTACTCTACAGTACTATAATCCCTCTGTAGTTGGAACACACCCTCTGATCCCCCTTCTTGAAAAGAGGGACAACCAACCTGGTCTGCCAGTCCCAGAGGACCTCTCCCCAACTGCCATGCACTGATGCAGAGGCGTGTCAACCAAGACAGTCCCACAACATCCAGATACTTGAGGACCCCATATGATAAGACCCAACCAACCGGGTGCTTACATGCGAACCCCAACCCAACTGGATCCCATACAAGGCAGGGCCTTTCTGTGTGGAGTTTGCATGTTCTCCCTGTGTCTGCGTAGGTTTCCTCTGGGTACTCCGGTTTCCCCTACAACCAAAGACATGTACAACAGTCCCCCCCAAACACACATGGGGCCAGGACTCCCCTGCAAAAGAGATTTGTAATCTCAGTGGGACTATCCTGGTTAAATAAAGGTTAAATAAAATAAAATAAAGTGACGTCACTTTCCTTGATTTAACGTTATCCATAAGTGGTTTTGAACTGCTCTTTGTCTGGCCCGTCACCTAGGAGCTGTCTGTCTTGGGCAGTGCCTGAAAGTGATTATGTAACCAATATCACTATTGCAGGTACCATACCGCACCAGATGAGAGCTAAAGAGGCCACACGTGACAATATACTTAAATAGGCTACATAATGGGATACCTGTGAAGTCAGATTTTACTAAGCTTAACTGTGCTGTGAACCTAAAACAAAAAACAAGGAGAATAATAATTCCATTTTCTCTTTTCAAATCATGATTTATTTGTTATGTTACCTTCACAGCCCTACCTTCATTTAACAAATTTGGGACAGGCCTTCTGTATGCATTTAATTTTAATAAATAAAACTTTGCAGTATTAATACAACAGCAGCTTATTATCGACCCTCACCTGATATAGATCATATAGGTGAGTAAAGGCTGGATCTCCACTCTTCAGAGGGAAGAGTTTGTGAAACTCCCCAAAACTCTTGCTACATGAAGTTAACTTTTCTTTGTATCGCTGCAAACAACAGGCTGCTTTCGGGAACCACTTTAAACGGGGCACACAGCACAATATATTCGCTACCTTCATTTCATCTGACTATGTTCTGTGTCAGTCTGCCGTGCAGCTACTCGACATGTCTGTGAGCAGCTCCTGCTGCTTTCGTCTCGTCACAAAGCTCAAAATATATTTTGATAAGAAACTGACCTCTTCAGGGTCAGGTCCAGAGCTGAGAGTCAGAGAAGAACTAGAGGACGACTGCTCCCTCATCATCTTAACATTTGACACCGTCTGGAACAGAATCAAAACAGGTTTATGTCTTAAGTCCAGTTTTCCTGGTATTTAGTCCAGTTTCTTCCCCTGTTCTCACCTTGAGTATCCAGCTGATCATGTCTTTGTGAACCTCTAAATGTGGAGCACTGTGTAGAGTCTCTAACAGAGCCAGCAGTGACCCAGAAGAACAGGGCTCTGAATACAACACAGACACGTTATTAGTGCCTTATCAACTGAATGTGATGCAGATATGTATAAATGGTGTGTATTGCACGTTGTGTGTATTTGTATTGAGTATGCAATACTAGAAGCTGTAGTTGCATGTGTGTGTTTGGGAGAGTGTATTACTCTGTATCTTGAGGCTGTAGGTGAAGGTCAGGTCCTCGTCACTGTTAGACTCCAGCTGCAGCTGTTCCTCGATCAAAGCCATTCCAATCAGATGGAGCACCTGAATGCACCACAGTCAACACATATGAGGACAAAAGAGCACCTGACGAATCCCAGTATTAAAAAATTAAAATAAAGACATTATACAAATTGAAACCTGCTAAAATCAAAGTGAACCCTGTTGAAACCCCTCTAAACCAGTCCGGGTCTAATTCCTTACCCGCTGCAGCATGGACTCGGTCCAGCCCCCAGCACAGGGCTCCGTGGCCCATTGTAGGACGCTGGTCTCGAGACTAAGCAGGACATCGCTTTGGAGCAGGTTTGTGAGGCTGGCAAAGAGCGGGCGGAACTGAGGAGGGACCGGAGGAACCAGGGCTGTGTCCTGACCCGACTGCGACCGTGACTTCCTCTGGGCCTCCTCTGCCTGGAACAGAACCAGACAGAACCAGAAGCAGTTTAGACCAAAGGGGAGTAAAATATGAAATACACATGACACTATATTCATACATAAATATGGGGGCAGTATAGCACAGTGGGTAGAGCGGCCGTCCTTCGACCGGCGGGTGGGCGGATTGAATCCCGCTCGAAACATCCCAAAACATCATAACATCCCGCTCTCCCCCGCATACTGTTGTTGTGTCCCTGGCCAAGACACTTAACCTACATTGCCTCCAGTGAAGTTCTGTAACACTGGTAATAGTTTAATGTATGTAAAGCGCTTTGAGTGCCTACTACAGTAGGTGGAAAAGCGCTATATAAAAATAAAGATTATTATTATATTATTATTATTAAATAATCTGTGGTTGGTCATGTGACTGAACTTTTCTGTGGTTGGTCATGTGACTGTACTTCTCTGCTGTTGCTTATGTGACTGTACACTGACCTTTGATTGGTCGGCGCGACTGTAGTGGTGGAAATACAGGTTGAAGTGTTTGTTCCACTCAGGCTTTAGTTCGTACAGGCCTCTCCCCGTCACTCCAGGTTTTCTACAGAACCAAAACCAGGTCAGAGCAAGTATCTGTGTGGTCCAGACCAGTCTCAGACCTGGTTCTTACCCTAAACCCTCTTTAGACCAGTCTTAGACCAGAGCAGAACTGGACCTCACCTGAAGGAGGCCACGCTGTCGATGACTCTCTCCAGACCAGTCTCTTTGTTCCCCTGAAACACACAGAACCCACAGAACCAGGCAGAACTATTAGAATCGGACCCCTACCAAGGATGCACACAAACAATACCAATAGAACCAAACTAACTCTGCTGACAGAGCAGCAGAGGATTTTCAACAGGGTCTAGAGCAGTATATGTTTAGTGGATGGAATTGATTTTAGGAAGTAGTGAACTGTTTTTAGAGGTTTTTACTTACGTTCTCGGGCAGGGCCTTCACCAGTTCGCTGTGGGCCATGGGTCTGATGCTGAGCTGGTGGATTATTTCTCGTCGAACTTCGTCCAAAGGCTCCACATGCCCCACTCCGGGGACATACCGCTCACCTGAGGAAGACCAGAACCAGAAGAAAACCGGTTATAGACCAAGACTAGTGTTTTATGTACATCATGGACAATCCACAACCAACCGCTGACACCTTCCTGCCTGTCACCAGGCATGGGGGCTTGCGCTGCCCATGACTGGGATCCTGCACTTTATCTTCAACCCGAGTCTGAAGCTGCAAAGGAAATCGATGCTATGGAAAACATACTGCATAGTGCTGATGCCCAAGAAGCCCATTCCATCTGGACTCAACAACTTCAGACCAGTTGCTCTGACATCCCATGTCATAAAGGTCCTCAAGTGGCTCAGCTGAGACCCCTGGTGGCCACTTCCCTGGACCCTCTACCATTTGCTCTGTACAATGCTTTATGGTTTGTCATGTGAGGCTCCACAGGGGACTGTCCTGTCTCCATTCCTGTTCACTCTGTACACCTCTGATTTCCAGTACAGCTCCACAAGCAAAATGGAAAAAAGCTGGATGGACAAATTGATCTAGAAAGTTATCGGCACCCAGTTGGAGACATTTGTGTCAGTGAGAGACAGAAGTACACTGGACAAATGCCGTCCATCATGGACTATCCTGCACACCTACTCTACTGGACAATAGAGAGGTAGAGGAGCTCATTTTCCAACAGACTCCTCCAGCTCCGCTCCCACAGTGAACGCTACAGGACTTTACAGTCCAGCTGTACAGCACTTCATCGCTCTGTAACAGATTATTCTCTGCATTATTTATGTTACTGATCATCCACCACTTTATTAAACTGTACCGTCTTTAATTCCTTTGTATATAGTGTACATTTATTCATTTTCTACTGCTTAGTCCCGTCGGGGTCGCAGGTGACTGGATCTTATACAGCAGCTTTGGGCCTGAGGCGGGGTACACACTGGACAATAGCCAGTTAGTCGCAGGGCTAACATTAAGAGACAGATAGTGACAGACAACCATTCACACTCACATTTATTCACCAGGGACACTTAAGAGTTGCCAATTAACCAACACATGCATGTCTTTGGATGGTGGGAGGAACCGGAGTACCCGGAAAGAACCCACAGTAACACACGGAGGACATGCAGAATACTCACAGAAAGGCCGGAGTCAGCCGGGTTTTGAACTCACAACTTTCTTGCTGCGAGGCAGGAGTACTAACCCCTCTAACAACCAATTTACTTCCATTTGATTTTTTTTCTTGTTGATTTGTAAATATGCAAATCTTTTAAATTCTATATTTTATATATTCTATTGTATTTTATTCATGTCTTATTGTTTACCTATTTTAGTGATTTTTTTTATTTTTGTGCGATTAAGCTACAGCAATCCTTTTTTTTAAGTCAAAATGTATAACTGTATAACTAATAGTTAAAACCATAAACAAGTCCTAAGAATGCAGACAAGATTATCGATTACAGCCGTTACCTATGACCATGATTATAAGGTGCAGCATCTCCTCGATCAGAGTGTTGTTCTGTTGGACCACGTCCTGAAACATAAAACAAAAAACAGTTAGAACCCATTAGAACCTGCTACAACCAGTGAGAACCCAGAGGGGACATGGATCTGCTCAGACTGGTTATAGTTAAACATCTCTCTCTGCAACTGCCTCCAATTAAACAATGTGATGCTACGACGCATTTTATGCACGTCAACATATTTTCGTTGCTGCAGCACTATCCTCGACTGATGTGGAAATAGGTACGTTTTTATCCTTCGATCAGATCCATCTACTCCACATAAAGCTGGGCTGTAAACCGCTGAAAGGCAAGGGATTATTGTTATAATTATTTCACACACTTTGAGAAGTTTATCATGCCCTGGCTGAACTTTCTCCACATATGCGTCATTAAGACAAACTGCAAGAAAGACAGGATGCTTTCAAATCGGTTTCTAGACGTTATCTTGGCAAAACCAAGAGAATATGCTGGCCAAAATGATGCCCAATAATCTTCAATCTCTGGCTTCTTGACAAGCTCCATAGACAGATGCAAAGATAGGAATGCTTTAATTACAGTCACATACATTGTACCACTTATGAAACCTGGACAATTGATGCACATCAGTCAAATCTCTCTCCCCTGCATAGCCAGTATGTTCATCAAAATGCTTTATCCACTCAAACTTCCAGATTTCTTATGTGTTCCCAGCCATTATCATCAGTGATAGGTCCATAGCTACGGTCTCTCCCTCGCCTTTCTCTTCCCCCAAACCTGCCTCCTCTCTGTCCCCACATGTAGTCAATCCCTATGGAACCATAGGGTCAGCAGCAGGCCAGAAACCCCCCCTGCTCCGCTGGCACATAACACTTACATGTCAGAAGGTAAATGTTCTCCTCCAGAGTCAGAGTCTGCAGAGAATGGAACCACTGCTTTGGCGCACATGTTCTTGTCTCACTAGAGACAATGCTGCAGCTTTGGCGCTTAGAGGGTTAAGAAGTTCCATGAGAGAAGCTTTCTTGAAACTTGCGTCTCAGTGGGAGTGTCAGGACTGGCTCAAGAGAAGCCTCATTCTCTACACGCAAGCTGGTAAATGCGAAAGACAAATAAAAAATACACCTGTGATGAAGCGTTGGCATTAGTAATGGCTGACTCTGATTCTGAGGGAGAACATCTACCTTTAGCGTGTTTTCAGTCGAGTGAAACAGAGTGAGAGTGTAACTTGGATTGAGCTTTTCTCACACTTTGCCCAACATCAGTGAAAGAAACGGGAGGAAACTAGTCGCCGCGGTAGTGATGAGGAGGTTGGGAAGGGAAGCCGTTTAAGCGTAGCACATTTGGCGCAAGAGGTAGAGGGTAAACATAGTCAGCGCAAATGCGCTAATCATAGGAGCGATTGTAATAAAAGTGATGGCTGTGTGCTGTGCCTTATGAGAGGTCCCACACTCAGATAAGAACAGAACCTACAGTACATGTGTATATTTCTCATATCTATTTTCATACATTTTACTAGTTATGGTATATTAGAAGTTGTAGTTGTACTGTAGTTTACTAATTTTACTTTACAAGTTACTGTTATTAATAATTCAATTTAAAAAAAAGACGTACACTATGTACTGTAAATAACATAACCGCCAATATATAATGCCATGGTATGCAAATTAGATGCATTTTTGTTTACTTTAAATAAAACATAATAAGAAGAACGTGATTAATAACACATTATCTTCTTAGTTAAAAAAAGAGTTTAAAAAGCATTGTTTTTTATTTTATAATAAAATGACAAATTCATTACACTCGCTGAAATACAATTTAGATTGTAATCAAAGTAATCACACTGTAATAATCACATTGAGTTCATGTATAAAATATGCATATTTACTACCCTCTTTAAAATACAGTACAGTTTATTAAGCTAGTGTTCTTTTTTAATACAGTTAATTTAAAAATAACACTAGATTAAAAAAAAAGAATAAAAATAAAATAATTGTTAGATTAGTTGACAGAAAAAATAATCGTTAGCTGCAGCTTTAGTCAAGGTAATGGTACAGCCGCATTTTCATTGCTATTCTAAAGCATCAGTGTTGTCATCTCACACATCATTTACACTAAGTATACCCCTAACCCACACAAGTCACTAAAAGCCTACATCCGCGAGGCATTATTACTGAACTACTGTTCACAGCCTATTTGTCCAGCTAGAAGCTGCCACATGTCCCTGTTATTATGGACTGGGAAAAATTAAATAGATAAAATGCCAAACAAAAGAAAAAATTAACAAATGTAGACCACTTTATTGTAGCCCAGCTAAACCGAGCTACTTTCACATTCAACATAGAGCCTTCAGTCTGCCTTATTGAAGCCTCCAAAAGGAAGAACGTGGCTTGTCTCAACGGCTGGTTAGGGGAGCTTTTCCCAGCTAGAATTTAAACCACTTTCATCCTGTGCTAAAAGTGTAACAAGAGTACCAATGATGTGGGGGACAAAAAGGTCTAAGTGTTTTGACAGCAGTGTTATTAAAAGGCAACTTTACACTGGGAAGAGAAGCAGATCTGCGGGGGAAAAGAAAATAGTTAAAATACCCTAAAAAGTTTTTTAAAAAATGACCAAATGACCACTGTATTGAAGCCTATCTGCCCCCAGCACCCTCCTCATTTAACAGGGAGCCTATAACTACTTCTGCCCAGCCCAGCAGCCTTATCAAAGCTTCCAGCTGGACAGCACGGCTTGTTTTGCTTCAGGGTCTCTTTGTCTGGCTAGAAGCTGCACCAGGTCAGGGTTTTTATGGGCGGGGAAAAAATATAAATAAATTGAAAAATGACAGGTGAGAACCCTGCACACCTCTCACACCTAGGAACCTACCTTTAAACCCTCTCCAGTCTCTCTGCCCATCACCGAGCCAACAGGCGTTTTGTGCCTATGGTACTCTAAAAACACTAAAGCCATTTTTTTTGCTTTGAAAAAAGTCACAGCCTGAAGTGCCATAGGCTGAGTCCAAAAATTACAAAGTGTTTAAAATGGTTTAAAATGTGAAAAATGCTGCGGGTCTTTAAAGAGACCAGATAATAATATGGTCTATAACCGTCAGGGTTTTACCTTGTTGGACTCTCTCAATCTCTTGCGACAGTCTGTGGAGCTGAAGATGTGGAATAGTTCAAAACGACTCATGACAATCATCAGGAAGTGGTTCGGGTCCATCATCGACGCTCCCACCTTCAGAGAAACCAGGTAAGACCAGGTCAGGACCAGCTAGAACCTGGCCCGATCTCTGCTAAACCAGGTCTTGAGCAGTCTTACCTGAAGCATGATGAGGTCTTTTTCAAACATCTCGACTCGACACTTGACGTTGTGATAATAATAAATCTACAGCAAAACCACAGTTAGACCAAGTGGAACCAGATCTGTGTGTCTCCAGGAACAAGTCCAGGTCTAGTCCAGGTCCAGTCCTTGTTAGAAAAGGTCTAGTCCAAGTCTAGTTCCAGTCATATCCAGGTCTAGTACCTGGTTAATGAGAGAAAACCCGTTGCGCCTCCACATCCCAGCATGCACCTGGGCACAGAGCACTAGGCAGCGCAGAGGCAGCTCTATCAGCAGAGGAGGACTGAGTTCACCCTGAAAACCAGACCAAGACCCGTTAGAACCAAGTCCAGACTAGTTCAGATCCAGTCCAGGCTTATTGTAGTTCATATTAACATCACTCTGCTCCTGATTTAAAGACATCCAGGTTAATTTTTTTACTGAGTTTTAACTGAGAGAGTTTTACCAAAGGCAGCTGCTCCGGAAATCGAGAGGCCACCTCAGTCCGGCTCAGGAGAACGTGCAGACCTGACGAGAACAAATACAGAAGGGTTGGAACATTTTTTATTTATCTTATTTAATATGGGAGAGTGCACATTAATCAACCTGTGTTGTTAGTCCACCATTTAAATGGGCCAGAGTTAGCCATGCAGGCTAATTTTCATTTTTAGTCCCATTGGCAGTGACAAAAGAAACATCCGGAAGCAACAGGATGATTAGTAATAAAAAAAAAAAAAATAAAAACTGACGAGCCATCTGTGTAACTATTTATTATTACAATTAGTTTTGGGAGTAATTCTTGCGCTCTTTCCTGATATGTTTTAGTCAAGAATTTATTCATAAATGCTGGATAATAATGGTAATGCTAATGGTACAACGTTGAAGTGTAAACGTATATTACTGTATAGGTTACTTTGGCAAAAATAAAGTTAACTTTTAACATTTAATGAACATTTAATGGTTGTTGGAAGTAGTTTATGCACACGTAGACCTAAAATGAACTACTATAATAGCAGTACGCTGTAAAATAGTAGTGTACGTGAACATATAATTAGGCTACTTGTGCATTTTAGTTTAATTTACGTGAAATTAGTTAAAAAAGAGTTTAAAATGATCACTGCACTCTTTGAAAAACAATTAAGATTGTAATCAAAGTAATCATATTGAACATTGTAATTAATCATAAAATGTGCATATTTACTTCCCATTTTAAAATACATTACAGTTTATTAATCTAGTGTTCTTTTTATATAGTTTTTTAAAAAGAACACTAGATTAATAATAAAAAAATAAATAAATAAAAAATAAAAAAAATCGACAGAAGAAATTATCGTTTGTTGCAGCTCTACACAACGCACATCAATACAACATAACACTGACAATAAAAACACTGTTAAAGCACATTTGTTAGTTACTAAAACAATTGCTGATACATTAGTCCGGAATATGTTTACATATCTGGTTGTCCAATAACCCGTTTAATTAAATAATATGATGTTTCTTTTGTTTGATGTTTGTTTTGGGGGGACTGTATTCCACGAATGCGCAGCACAGACTAAAAAGGTAGACTGTCCAGATGAAGTTTTTCTAAATGGGATTATGCAGTCTATTCTGATTGACTCTTGTGTGGTTGTGCCCTGAGGCAATCCAAGATTTATCAATTCTGAGATTTTACTCAAACCTTTGCTTCAAGATGTCCTGGATGACTGAGAACCTTCACAGACATTTAATACATTAGGTACCATCAATATTTTGTTGTCTACAAGCACACATTGTTTATGATCCGTTATAATAATTAAAAATTTCCTATAGTTAATAATTACTAGTTGCTCCTAGTCCTTTTCAAGTCATGTAAGTTCTGATCATGTCATGCCCTACATGCTAATCTAAACAAGACATAACTAGACATAGACATAACTTGACTAAAGCCTGCATCTGGGAGCTTGTCGTGAGGAGTGCGTGAAGGATATGCCTCATACAGCCTTTATTGCATGATATAAATTGTACGCCGTCTCCAGGCTCTCTCTGGATAATCTGAATTCTTATAATGGAATTCTTATAACAGTATTTTTTAAGAATGACTCTAACAATGCAAAAATATTGGTGAAAAACTGAATTTTAATCATTTAGTAATCAGGATGTCACAACTAACAGTATCAAAGGCTTTTCTTAAAAAGGCAATAAAGTGCCCCTACTACACACCCTGTATCCAATAATGTGTATATTTGCTGTAACGGTGGAGTGATGTATCCTAAATCTAAACTGCATTGGATTTAAAATGAACCGAGTTAAATTTAAATGTAAAATGTTTTGCTCTGAGTTGCACTTTTCTAACACTAGATATTGCTGGGAGAAAATGGGCAGCAGTAGCTCAGTGGTAGAGCAGTCGCCCTTCAACCGGATGGTAAGTGGTTCAATTCTCACTCTCCCCACAGTTCATACTGTCGTTGTGTCCTTGGGCAAGACACTTAACCCACCTTGCCTCCGGTGGCTGTAACACTGGTAACTACTGTAGAACAATGTAAGTCGCTTTGGATAAATTGAATAAATGTAAAAGCCTATATTTGCAAATGTCTATTTGTTGCACTGATTTAAAGATTAATAATTAATTTAATCAAGGTAAAGATGTTTCATCTCTAATACTTTATCAATTCTGAATCATATATGACTTAGACCTGGTTTTACCTGGACTTGAGCGGTCCTTACCTGCGAGCATGCGGCACAGCGGAAGGTGGATGGACACTTTGTCCTGAGACACCTGGTACCTGAAGGTCTCCACCATGTGACCTGCCAGACTCAAGCTGATTGGCTGTTCCCCGTCTGGCAATCCACTCTGACACTGGGTCAAGACATTTAGGCAACGCCGGTAGGCCTCCATCAGTACTCGCTCCTGCAGAAGAAATGTTAGACCCAGTAAAACCTGGTCCAATTCATCTCTCTCACACACACACACACACACACACACACACACACACACACACACACACACACACACACACACACACACACACACACACACACACACACACACACACGACCAGTGCTGTTCTTACATCAGTCCCAGTCCAGTCCTGGATCATGGAGATGATGGGGGTGAGTTTCATTTGAAGAGTAAAGGCTGCTTCCCACTCAGGCTCCATCTCGATGTGCTGCCCCACCTGCCTTACCACCGTGTCCATGCCCTGTGGGACAGCAAGAGGAGGGGGGGTATAAACACAGACGGGGAGGATACCAATAAATCATACGGCACTGATCAGGTATAGATTATGGAAAACCTGCATACAGCTCTGATCAGGTATAGATTATGGATTATAGATTACCTGCATACAGCGCAGCAGCTCCAGGAAGGCATCCAGTCCGTCTAAGAACTTGATCCTGAGTTCATCGGTCCACTCTGTAGGACGACTGATCAGGACGTACCTGAGACAGAGACGGGTTAAATCCAACTAAAACCTGTTTGATTCCAACTAAAACCTGTCCCGTACTTGAGGTCCCCAATCAGGCTCTGGACCCGTCCAAACTTGAAGGCCTGCTGAGCCGTGTATCGATCAAACTGGAACCGGCCCTGGAGGTCTCGGTGCCTCAGGTGGTCCACAAAAGTCCGAACTATGGTGGTCATCAGGTCCTGCTCCACCATCAGCATCCGTGCCTGGACTCACCAGAAAGACCGGGTTAGACCAGACAGAACCGGGTTAGACCCAGAGAGACCGGTTCAGGGACAAAACTCACCAGAGAAGGAACGGTGAAGATCTGGACAGACAGGTCTGTGATGGAGAACTCCCTGTCGTGGTCGTCCTTCACATAATCGCTCTGCAGACGCTCGTAGTTCTGTTGAAAAGAGTTTTTAAATTGCACATTGTGTTTCATATTTTTATTCAACGTTTTCTTCCAAGTGCATGTTTAGTGTTGTTTGCTATTAGCAGGGTATATGCAGGTTTCTGAGATTTAGATTCAAGACCTTTTTAATACCATCTAAAATTAAATTTATAACCAAAAATTAGCAAAAAGCAAACAAAACCACTAACAATCGCTGACACACATTAACAAAACTAACAAACCCGCTGCGAACGTGTAATTTGTTAGTTGGTTCCGCCTATTTTGTTCTGCGTGACAAAGACGTAACAGTAAAATATTTTAAAATGAAAATAAAATGTTCTTTACGTTGTCGGTTCCTTCCTCCCCTAGTGGGATTAATAAATTCATCTGAATCTGAAAACCAGAGTAGATTGGGTTAAGATATAATAATACAAGACATAATAAACCTAGTCAAAACCAACTAAAACCCGATAAAACAATGTTAGGTCCAACTAAAACCTGACAGAAATAGTTGTGTAGACACAGAAAACATACAGTTATGATCAAACCTGTCCAGATCCCTCTATAACCCTCTCTAAACCCGTTTTGCAGTAGTACCTTGGCAAACTGGACAGCAAAGACCTTCTTGTACTGAGGGTCCATGAGGAGGCTGTTCATCAGCAGCTGGTGGGACACGCTCCTTGCTCCTGAAGAACACTTAAGGGTATAAGAACAGTTTGGTCTAAAATTGGTCTCACCCAGACCTGAAGTGTCTGACCTTTCCACATCTTGGAGTCGTTGAGCATCAGGCGGTCAACCAAAGACCCGTCAGGGCCTGGAACCAGAGTGACCTGACACAAGATCCTCCTGAGACCATCTGCAGAGATAAGAACGAGAGTCAGGTAAGACTCAGCAGGTCTGGACTCACCTGGTCCGGATTAGTACTCACCTGAGCAGGAGATGACCTGCGAGAGCCAGCTCAGAGTCTTCAGAGCGAAAACCTGATGAGCCACAACCGAGGAGTGCATCACCTGGACTTTTAGGGGTTTGGACTGACGCCCAGTGTTTCTCTGGAAGAACAAGACCAGGTTAGACCAGAACAGGACCAAGTTAGACCAGAACAGGACCGAGTTAGACCAGAACAGGACTCACCACAATGATGGACTTGGCCTGTTCACAAAACTGAAAATCCCCAAAGCGAACGGAAGTGCGGCCCTGGAGCAGAGACAGAGACAAAGTTAATGCAGGAGTCCAGGTAATGAGGTCCGAGTCCAGGTGATGAGGTCCAAGTCCAGGTCTGAGTCTAGGTGTGAGGTCCGAGTCCAGGTGTGGTCTCCAAGTCCAGGTGGAGTAAGATTTAAGTGTGTGTGAGAGGTAGTGTTGTACCTCTCGGTCAACTGTGGTGGCGAAGCTTACAGCCTCCTTCTGGCTGCAGTTGACGGCCTTCTGAAGGGTGTAGATCACCTGTTCGTAGGTGTGCACCTCATCGTTGAACAACATGCAGTAATAGGTGTCTTCCTTTTCTCTGTTTCGCAAAAACAATAGGTCAGGCATGAATACATCAGAGGAAATACGAAATAAAGTGGATATTTAAAAGAGGTCTGTCTAACAACATGAATAATTTTAGTCTAAATGTTTATGAAAATGTCCCAGAGACAACTTTCATTAAAGACAGAAACTGCTAAGACGAATCCAAAAGCCACCTCACTCCAGCCCGGTCTGAGGCGCTAGTGTATTGTTGAATTCAGACATAAGGCTCTAAGGCTTCAGTATGGGTTTAGTCCTGATCTGGATCTTACGGTGGCTTGAGGCCAGGTGGGAGACTGTCCTCCTGTTCCCAGGTCAGCATGTCCACGGCGTACTTCAAAACCACAGAGAACACTCTGAAGGCACGAGAGACCAGGTCTGTAGCCAAGACTGACACTGGATCCTGTACAAAAATTAAAGATATGGATAGGTTTTAGATGGACTTGAACAGGTTGTAGTCAGATATGAACAGGCTTGAATTCATTTGAATCAAGTTAAAAGGTGGATTTAACTTGGTTTTCAAATGTTTTTAACTGGTTTAGTCCGTACCTGGTCCTGGTCCTGGTCTTTGGGGCTGTGGGAGCTACAGTATGGTCCAGATTTCCAGGCCTCAGAGTCTCCACAATCACAAAAGCCTCCTCCTCCAGATGTTGTCATCTGAGACACAGATAGAACAGTTACAGGAGAAAGAAACCAAATAGAGAAATTCAGTGGAATAACGTGCATATAAAGGCTGTAAGACTAGGCTGTATGGTGTAGTGTGCAGGACATGGTATGTAGGATATTAGGCTGTAGGATGTTGGGTTAGGTGTAGTGTATACTCACTCTGTATCTGTGGTCTTTGTGGAGACTCCTCAAGAAACAGTTCATACACAGCACACAGGTGGGGTCTGCAGCACACTCCCTGAAAAAAGACCAGAACAGGTTTAGACCAGGTCAGAACCAGGACCAGACCAGGACCAGACTAGAACAGGATAAGTATCAATAGATTAAGCAGCATCTTTCTGTAAAAGACAGAATACAACACTCAGGGATCTAGTCCCGGTCTAGTACAGGACATTTTCTTTAACGTTCTTGAATATATATTATTAAGTATGTATTATCTGTATAAAGGGGTGTGGCCTATCCTCAGGTGTATTTACAGGTGGGTTAGGACCCTCACCTGCAGGAGTACGTGGGCTCCCCGACCCTGAACACGTGTCCACACAGCGCCGAGCCCCTGTTAGCTTCCTTCAGGGCGGCTAATGCGGAACTAGGCTCCGCTCCCAGCAGCAGCCACTCTAAAGGAGCCAATAGCAACAGCTGAACACCCAGCTCCTCCCTCTGCTCCTCCCGAAGCCCTGCCCCCTGCCCCTCCCTCATCAGATGAGGCACCAGGCGTGACAGGTGAACATAGAGGGGTGTGGCCAGGTCCGGAGAGGACAGCCATGTCTGGGATAGGTGAGACAGAAATGTTACAACCTGGTCAGGTCAATTTGAACCACTTAAAACCCATACAAATCCAGTTACAACAGGTTAATGTTTGACTAAAACACATATACAATTAATCCAAATACAGTTATAACCCTTTAAAATCCATTAAAAAGAAAATGGTTAAAAGCACTTAAAACTGTTCCAAATTCAACGATGGCCAGTTAAATTCTTCCTAAAAATGTATATAATAAATAATAATAAAATAACGCATTTCTATCCAAACGATGTCTGGAATGTAGTCAAAGCTGGAATTTGGTTGTTTTGAACAGGTTTGGACTGGTTCTGAGCGTGAAGTCAGACTTCAACAGGATTTTGGTGATTTTTGTCAGTTTTAACAGATTTCAAGAGTGACATGACTTTGGGTTTTAAAATTAACCCATATTCAAGTTTAGACCTGGTTTAGACCCGTTAACGGCAGAAACACCTGCCTCTGCAACAGAAAGAGTCAAATAAAAAATATTTCTTTAAATCTTTTTTAATGATTTCTATCACTGATTTAATAATAATATTTATTGTAAGATTTTAAGCTTTTAAATTTTGTTAATTTAATCAAACAGACTCTAAATCTGTTATATATTATTCTGACTGAAGTCTTTAGTAGAGTCACATTTAAAGCTTGTTGTTTTGAAGCAGATGATGTTTAAACTCATTTTTTTCAATGTTTTGTTCTATGAGTCATGAACCTCATATTTATTTATTCGTTTCTTTAACCAGTTTTTAATGATAACTAATAAATAATTCTCTGTTTACTGTCCTCAGTTTGAGAAAAATATCCGTTTAAGAGGTGCTGAGTCCTAACAGCTGATAGTGACAGCAGTAGCTTTAGCATTAGCTCCTACCAAACGAACAGAAACGAACCGCTCTCAAACCGATATTACAATCGTCAAACACCGGCTCGGGGACCGGACACTCCCCCGGAGACAGGCCTGGGTTTGTGGTCGCTTACCGACGCCGTGTCGCGGGCAGAGAAGCTCAGAAACTCCGCGCACAAAGCGGCCGCTGGATCTCGGTCCGACGTCGCCGCCATCTTCATTTTTCTTCGGCGCAGAGCGGAGGAAAAAAGGCTCCAAACAGGAAGTAGTCACAATAAGAGCCGTTTCATTGCGACTGGATTTATGGTTTTACTTGGACATTAACTGGATTTTAAATAGAGATAACAAAGATTAAAACGGTTTTGATTTTAAATGTATTTATTTGACTCTAAGGGCTACTAAACATATTCACACCGGAGTTTTGCTAAAATAATAAACCCAGAAAAAAGTATAAACTACAGATTTAGGTTTCTGTTTCATATAGTAGTGATGGATAATAATAATAACAATAATAATAACAACAACAACAACAACAACAATAATAATAATAATAATAATAATAATAATAATAATAATAATAATAATAATAATGAATTTTATTTATAACATATTTTCTCACAAAGGACCAAGGAACTCAAACTGCTCAATGTCTACAAGACATTGAGCAGTTTGAGCAGGTTTGAGCAGGTTAAGATGATCCAGACTGTAATTACTTTTTCAATGTTGTGTATTATTGGCATAGTTATGTGTTAGTTCTGTGTATTATTTGTATATTATGTCATTTTGTTTGATTGTTGTACATTGTTTTTAACATTGTGTTATGTCATGTTTTTTCTCCTGACCTGCCAGAGACTACAGTTAATTGTTTTACAAATATTATTTACATGTACATATTTATTGACATGTTCCTCAATATGCACTGTCCCTTTTAAATAAATCTAAATCTTATTTCATTATTACACTTCTAAAAAATGACATGAAAGGCAGTCTGAACGCATTCAGCTGGTTTCGGACTGGTCTTGTCCTGGGCCTGGTTCAGTCTGGTGTAGTCCTGATCCTGTATAGCCCAATATCACAAGAACAGCCGCCTTAAAGGATTTAACAGACTTCACTAGACAACATCCCCTTTCCTTAAACCCTCCCCCAGGGTAAGGAAAAACGCCTGGTCCTGGTTCAGTCTGGGCTAGTCCTGGTCCTGGTTCAGTCTGGTCTAGTCCTGGTCTTGGTTCAATCCTGGTTCAGTCTGGTCTATTCCTGGTCTTGGAGGATTATGAGTGACCTAGAAACAGCTGGATTAAGACCCGCCCCCCTTGGGTGTGACGGACAGCTGTAATCTGGAGGTGGGGCTTAATCCCTCTGTAATCCCACTGTCTCTGCTCCAGACCAGGATCAAGACCAAAGAACAAGACTAGACCAGAACCTTAGCAAGTCCTTATCCCGCCCCAGACCAACCACAGGTCAGTCGTGATATAGTCCAGGTTTAGACCTGGTTCAGTCCTGTTTGTGTACTGTGTGCTGTTTATTATTGGTTGGGTTTGAGCTGATTTAGTCCTTGTTTAGACATAGATTAGTCCTGATTTAGATCTGGTTTAGACCGGGTTATGTCCTGGTTATGTCCCGGTTTAGACCTGCTTTAGACCTGGTTTAGTTCTGGTTTAGACCTGGTAATGTCCTGGTTATGTCCTGGTTTAGACCTGGTTTAGACCTGGTTTAAGCCTGGTTATGTCCTGGTTTAGACCTGGTTTAGACCTGGTTATGTCCTGGTTATGTCATGGTTTAGACCTGGTTTAGTCCTGGTTTAGACCTGGTTTAGGCCTGGTTATGTCCTGGTTATGTCCTGGTTTAGACCTGGTTTCAGGCCTAGTTTAGTCCTGGTTTAGAACTGGTTTAGTCCTGGTTTAGACCTGGTTATGTCATGGTTATGTCATGGTTATGCCCTGGTTTAGACCTGGTTTAGTCCTGGTTTAGACCTGGTTTAGGCCTGGTTATGTCCTGGTTATGTCCTGGTTTAGACCTGGTTTAGGCCTGGTTTAGACCTGGTTTAGTCCTGGATTAGACCTGGTTATGTCTTTGTTCAGACCTGGTTTAGACCTGGATTAGACCTGGTTTAGTCCTAGTTTAGTCCTACTTAAGTCCTGGTTTATAATAATAATAATAATAATAATAATGGATTGGATTTATATTGCGCTTTTCTCCCGAGGGACCAAGGGACTCAAAGCGCTCACAAGCTGTCCATTATTCATTCATACACAGTCACACTGGTGATAAACTACAACTGTAGCCACAGGTGCCCTGGGGCACACTGACAGAGACCTGGCAGCCATTTTGCGCCTACGGCCTCTCCGACCATCACCACATACATTCATTGAACATTCTTACACATTCATACGAGGCAAGGTGGGTTAAGTGTCTTGCCCAAGGACACAACAACAGTATGAACTGTGGGGAGAGCGGGAATCGAACCAACTACCTTCCGGTTGAAAGACGACCGCTCTACCACTGAGCCACTGCCGCCCACATAGATGTACAAAGATTTGCCACACTTGGTTTTATCTTTATCTTGTCACTGCTTAACTTAAGACGTTGATCTCCCACTGAACCCTGGTTGGACACATTGTTATACTTATTGGTGTCTTTTAATTTGAGTTTAACCAGGTTTAGTCCTGGTTTAGTCCTGGTTTAGTCCTGGTTCAGTCCTGAGCTGTCGAACAGTTCTACTGACCTTTGCACCCGTTTGACCCTTCAGTAGAACCTTCAGTAGAAGCCTATCACTAATGCTTTTCTATTTTTTGCATCGAATGACCACTTCCTGGAACTGCCTCTGGACCTGTCTCTGGACCTGTTCTTGGTGAGTCCCAGTCTTGGTCCTGATCTGGTCTTGTTCTGAAATATGTATCCACACAATAAAAACACAAACATTTAAAAACATTAAACATTAAAATGCTGAAAATGCTGAACATTTAAATCTGTTGCTGCTTTAGTTTTAAATGAGCCTAACCCTACAAACACTAGTAAAAATTGTACGGTTAAGTTTATTGCGGTTTAATCAAAGTAAAAAAAATGTGCGTGGCTGCTGCGCGCTAACGTCACTACGACGGCGCGCTGAAGTCACGCCGTGCTGCAGCATCAGCAGCAGAGGGTGAGCACGAGGACGGACGGAGCAGCATCTGCACGCGCACTGCAGGTAACGTGCACGGGGCTCGCGCACAGGGCTCAAGCATGCGTCCAGACACTAGTTTCTGACGGTTTTAAAGAGTTTTTACAAAAACAGCGGGATGTGAGAAAATCTGTTCTAAATTCTGATCTGTACTGGGATTGGGTGGGTCCAGCGGCGGGCATACACCGGCAACACACGCACGCTCACACCGCTGTCTCTGTGCGCTGTGACGTCAGCGCGTTCACAATTTTCAGGAGAACAGTTAAGGACACGCCGGTCCAGACCGAGTCCCGACTGAACTCTGATGGTTTAAGTTTGTTCAGATTTATTCCTAATTCTGTGAAACTCAAAATCTGTCTTCAGCCAAAGCTCAGTATTTTATCGATTTGTATATTTCAGTTGTTTTCACCTAAACTGACTTCAGTAAAGTCTGTTTGAATGGAAATGTAGAATAGCTACTGCAGTGCTGTGTTCACAAGTCCATCAGAAGCTCAAGAAAATGAACAAAAACCTAAAAGTTTAAAAAGAATCTGTAAACTTGGGTTATAAGATTATCCTGACGTCAGCCCTGAGCCATCTTCATCCTCTTCTTCATTATCATCATCGACAGGAGCTGGAGGGGGAGTGGGGGGCAGGGTAGTTTCTGATCAACACTAAACCCAGATCCAGTAAAGTTCTGTTCACGACTGACAGGTCAGTGTTTTCCCATCATGCACCGAGCCATGCTGTCGCTCCCTCAGAGATAGCTCTCGTTTTTATCTCAGAGGTCAGACGGACAAGTCTGACTATGGTCTAACACATTATTTACTTGAAACCTGAAACGGTGAAACGGCGCCACACACTGGAACAAAACAGTATTGAAACTGTGCCGAGTTCTGATTGGTCCAGACTCTTCCTTGTCTCCCCCTCAGTGCCATCACCATGGCGACAGAGACAGAGGAGGCAGAGACTTTTCTTGAGGCTGCCGCCCATTCCACGCCCACAAAGGTAACCATATACTTTAACCAGTTTTAGTAGGACTTGTGCCAGTTTTAGTTGGAATTTAATTAACTTTTAATTGTTTTAGTTGGACCGTAACTGTTTTTATATAGTTTTAGTCAACATGTTAACCTGTTTGTGTTTGTCTTTAATTGTTTTTCAGTGGTTTTAGGTGGACTTAAACAGATTTTATTGTCTCTGACTGACCCCTCCCCCTGACTCTTACTGACCCCCCCCCTGACACTGATTGGCCATCTGCTGCAGGGGGAGTTGTGTGCTGGCAGCTCATTGGCTGAGGATTCCTGCAGTCAGCAGTCATCTTTGAGTCACGTAACCCGCTCTCCTCCAATCAGAGCACTGAGCTTCAGGACCATGACCTGCCGAGTGTTGCTGCTCGATGGAACTGTCTTCAGCTGCATCTTAGAGGTGAGTACGGCAACAAACCTGGGCCAAAACACAATCAAACATTACTGAAGACGTCACTACTAAGTCTGTCCTGTTTAAGAACCATACAGTAACAGCTGAGACAAAGCATTTTCAATTGGAACCAAAACTAAAGAGACTGAAACCAGCTAAAGGTGGAGCTTAGAGTAAAATATAAACTAATTAGACATTACATTTACATTTAGTCATTTAGCAGACACTTTTATCCAAAGCAACTTACAAGTGAGGAAAACAATGGAAGCAAATTTCACAACACAACAAAAGGCATAAGTGCACAAAAAATAGTCAGTTAAAACCTAGCACAGTAATCAAAGCCAAGAATTTATTTATTTATTTTTTTTAAGAAAAGGAATTGATAGAAAGGAATTAGAATTCAGTGTTTGTCAGTCAGGTGTTGATGGAAGAGATGTGTTTTCAAGTGTAAAGATGGCTACAGAATCTGCTGATCTTGAAGCAGCAGTAGATCATTCCACCAATGTGGAACAGATCCACAGAAAGTACATGAGAGTGATTTTTTTCCTTTTTGGGATGGGACCACCAAACGTTCATTAGCAGAGCGCAGGGATCTGGTAGGAACATAGGTCTGTATCAGTGAGTGAAGATATGAGGGGGCGGAGCCAGTGGTGGTCTTGTAGGCCAAGAGCATAGCTTTGAACTTAATGCGGGCGTCAACAGGAGCCAGTGTAAGAGGAGGTACATGCGCCCTCTTCAGTTCATTAAAGGTGATGGTCCTTCATCCAAAGTGAGATGTCACTCCGAGACACAAGCAGAGACTGTTGGATCATCAGGTTGAAATGACAAGTGGAGTTGAGTGTCATCCGCAGCAGTGATAGGAAAAGCCATGTTTCTGAATGACAGAGGCAAGGGAGGTCATGTTTGTGGAAAAGAGTAGCGGTCCAAGCACTGAGCCCTGAGGCACCCCTGTATTGAGATGTTGGGACTCAGAGATCTCATCTCTCCAGAATACTCTGAATGACCTATCCGAGAGGTAAGACTTGAACCATTGCAACGCCATTCCAGAGACACCCATCGCTCTGAGAGAAGACAGGAGGATGTGATGATTAACAGTGTGAAAGGCAGCAGACAGATCCAGTAAGATGAGGACAGATGACTTGGATGTTGCCTTTGCCAGTCTCAGGGCTTCGATGACTGAGAGCAGAGCAGTTTCGGTGGAATGTCCGCTCTTGAACCCAGACTGGTTCTGGTCCAGGAGGTTGTTTTGTGAAAGAAAGGAGGAGAGCTGGTTAAACACAACTCGCTCCAGAGCTTTGGCAGTAAAGGGAAGGAGGGAAACGGTCAGTATTTTTCTTACAGTGTAGGGTTGAGAATGGGTTTCTTCAGTAGTGGTGTGATGCAGGCCTCTTTGAAGGCTGTGGGGAATGACCCAGTGGAGAGAGAGGAGTTGATGATGTGGGTAAAAGCAGGCATGACAGATGGAGAGATGGCCTGAAGGAGATGTGTGGGGATGGGATCCAGCGGGCAGGTGGTAGGGTTAAAACCAATGACCTTGGAAACTTCTGCTTCAGTTAGAGTAGAAAAAGAAGGGAGCAAACACGTATCAGGGGTGTGAATAAGTTCGATAGGTGCTGGCGCAGAGAACTGACTTGTGATGGCGGTTGATTTCTTTACAAAGAAAGGGTTAGGGTTAGGGGTTAGGTTAGGGGCAAAATAATCAGCTGTCAACTCTGATGAAGGAGGGGGAGCAGGCGGACAAAGGAGGGCAGAGAAGGTTTTAAAGAGAGTGTGTGAGTAAGGTGAGTTAATTAACTTAGAATGGTAGTAGACGGTTTTTGCAGAGGTGACATCAGCAGATAAATTAGAGAGGAGAGACTGGTAGATAGAGAGGTCAGTGAGATCTTTTGACTTGCGCCATTTTCAGCTGACCGGAGGCTGGCACGATGCTCACGTAAGACATCGGATAACCAGGGGTAGACGAGGATGTATGGGCTGGTCTAGATGTAAGAGGGCATAAGTTGTCCAAGCAGGATGTAAGCGTAGAGCACAGAGTGTCAGTGGCGATGTTGGTGTTTAAAAGAGAGAGCTCCTCAAGAGGGGGGAGCGCAGAAGAGACGGCAGAGGAAAAGCAGGAGGGACTGAGTGAACGCAGGTTGCGTCGGAAAGTGACCAGCGGTAAAACAGTCGCAGTGTCTGGAGAAGTTAGATCGAGTTCGAGAGTTACAAAGAAATGATCAGACATGTGCAGTGATCTGAGTATGCCGAGCGGAGCAGTACCATATGTAGATAAGATCTAGTTGGTTACCGGACTTGTGAGTTGCTGATGTGGAGACCCGCTTGAGGTCAAATGATGCAGTCAGGTTATTGAAGTTAGCAGCCTGTGGCTTTTCAAGGTGGATGTTGAAGTCTCCTAGTACCACCAGAGGAACACCATCCTCAGGGAAGGATGAAGGAAGCATGTCCAACTCCTCCAAGAAATGTCCAAGCTGACCTGGGGGTCAATAGATAACTACAAAATTACTTTTAACAGTATGGATGATGGTAACAACATGGAACTCGAAGGCGCTGTTGTCACACAAGGATGCTAGCTGTTTGAACTTCCAGTCAGTAGGTATAAGTAATTCGGTCCCTCCACCTCTTCCTGTAAAGCGAGGACTGTGGGAGAAAGTGTGATTATGGGAGAGGGCAGCGAGAGTGACATGGTTTAGTCCTACTAAAGTAGAATAAACCGAAAATTTTAATTTATTTCTGAGCTGTTTTTGACAGGAATGCTCCTGAGACCAGAACTTTGTAACTGTGTTATCATGTATTTGATATTTAAAATATATTTTTACAGAAACGTTCTCGAGGCCTGCTGCTATTTGAAAAGGTGTGTGAGCACATGAACCTGTTGGAGCGAGACTACTTCGGTCTCACCTTTAGAGACACAGACAACAACAAGGTATTGCTTTAAACCCATCTGAGACTGAGCTGAGACTGACCTGAAACACACCTGAGACCTTGGAAAATCGATCTACTAATTTTGCAAATCTAAGATCATTGCTTTTTGATCCTGACCTCCGAAATGGCAGAAGTTCATCTTCAGCCCTGCGATGTGTGCTGCTGAACACTCGCTCTCTGACTACTAAAGCTTCTGTGTTGCATGGCATAATCACTGACACGAACCTGGACATGCTACTTCTGACTGAAACCTGGCAGATGCCTAATGACCTTCTCAACCTGAATCTCTTAACTCCCCCTGGATACATCTACTTTGCCAAGCCACGTCTTCATCGTCGAGGTGGTGGGCTGGCTGTAGTTTGCCGTGAGACTATTAAGATTTCAAAGTTAGAGTTGCATGATGTTACAGCATTTGAATATCTTGCGCTGAAAATGTCTGGCAAATCGTCACTGGCTGTAGTCTTGATTTACCAACCTCCAAAATGTCATGCTGATTTGTTGTCTGATTTCTTCTCTGAGATCAGTGCATTACTAACTCTTGTCTGTGGTACTTATTCATCTGTTATTCTGCTTGGTGATTTTAATATACATGAAAACACTGCTCAATGCAATAAATTGACGTCTGTCCTGGACTGCTTCAACCTAACCCAACATGTAACGTTTGCTACTCACTCCAAGGGCCATATACTGGATCTCATATGTACAGCTGGCTTAAATAATATTTTTGTTAGTGGTTCTGATTTTGCTTTTTCAGATCATAAAATCATAAACCTCAATTGTAGTTTTCCAATATCTATACTGCCTCTGAAGAAAATGTTGACTTAACGTAAAATTAATTCTGTTAAGGGCTTCTACCTTGTCAAAATGCCTACTATCTAACTGTCCTTCAGAGATCTGCTGTATATACAATAAGGCTTTGTCCCAAATACTTGAGATGCATGCTCCCGTAAAAACTAGACTGGTTCCATCTACTCGTGCTGCACCCTGGTTCACTTCTGAACTACGAACAAAAAAAACTGAGGGACGCCGCCTATAAAGGCTATACAGGAAAACTGGATTTATTGTACACTCCTCGTCGTTTAAAGAACACTGGCACAAGTACCGTACTGCCCTTAACGATGCAAAATCCTCTTATTTTACCGCTACCATTAGGAATTCCAAGTGCAGGCCCAAGTCGCTCTTTGCTATGGTTAGCAAACTCTCAAATCCACCACAATCGGCTATGTCGGGTTCTGTGGGGCTTGTAAATAGTTTTTCAAAATTCTTCTCTGACAAATTACAGTCAATCACCGCATCCATTCCAAAAAACACTCCTCGTGCACCTGATTCAGATTTTCACTTAATGTTTGCTGATTCAGCTCATTCTACAAACTCTCTGCTTTCACTCTAACTACTCAAAGTGCCATAAGCGATTTAATTGCAAACTTAAATTCCACATCCTGTCAACTTGATCCTATACCTTCTGTTTTGCTTAAGTTGTGTGTCCCTGAGGTTGCATCCTTCATAACACATATGATCAACTGTAGTTTGTCGTCCGGCGTTGTTCCAGCAGATCTAAAAATGGCTGTGGTGACGCCAATTCTTAAAAAAAGGCCTAGACCACCTAAACATGGACAATTACAGACCAATATCCAACTTACAATTCATTAGCAAAGTCCTTGAAAGGGTTGTTGCTTTGCAATTGCGGTCATATTTGGATACAAATGACATTTTTTTAACCTTTTCAGTCTGGTTTCCGTCCAGCACACAGCACTGAAACGGCTCTCCTCCGGGTGGTTAATGACATTCTTCTGTCCATGGATGCAGGGCTGACAAACATCTTGCTGCTTCTTGATTTAAGCGCTGCTTTTGACACAGTCTGCCATGAATTAATGATCTCTAGGCTCTCTGACATTGGCATCACTGGCTCTGCACTTTCTTGGCTCATTTCCTACATTAGGACAGAAAGTATTATATCACTATACAAGGGTTTAGATCTGCTACTGCTCCACTCACACAGGGTGTCCCTCAAGGTTCGGTTCTTGGCCCACTACTATTTATCATCTACATTAATCCACTCGGTGACATCATACGCAAGCATGGACTTCAGTTCCACTGCTTTGCAGACGATATTCAAGTGTACCTCACCACCAGCTCCAATGCTCCATCTCTGCCCGACTCACTCACAGCTTGTATCAGGGACATTAAGTATTGGATGTCCCGAAATTTCCTTAAATTGAATGATAAAACAACTGAGATAATATTTTACTGCCACAGTCAAAACAATGAACCTGTCAGGATCTGTTTTTGTCTGTCTGTGTGTCTCCCCCTCCCCTCTGTGCTCTCCTCTCTCCTCAGCTGGGCAGGCCAGTCGGCACACCTGCAACCACTTACACCTCATCAACCTCTGCTTAAAATAACCAGTCTTTCCTTCACTCAGCGCCAGTTCGGTGTTAACACTACTCCCAGTCAGTGAAGACGTTGTGCTCCTCATGGTTTTGAATATTCGTGTTTTTGGCATTTGAGAAAGTTACTCACCTGTCGTTTCGCATTCAGGTGCCACTGCAAGCTCCAGTCCAGATCCAGTCTTACCTGCTCCTCCCAAGTCTACTCGTCTGCTCCACTGGCGTCTCTCCGTAAGCCACCTTCCCGGACCTTCAGCTCGACTCACCTCCACTCCACGTCGGACAGAACTCTTAGCCAAATTGTGTTTTTGTGACAAATAATCCGGATTCACAGTTTTACCAGTTCTGCGTTTGGGTCCTGCTTCTCGTCCCCCACCGTGACAGAACGAACTGGTCAAAAATGGAGCCAGCAGAACAGGACGCCGTCACCGCCGCCCTTCGGACACAGGGCGCACAGATTGGGCAACACCAGCGCACGCTGCAGGCCCTTCTGGACGGCCAGCGGACCACCCAGGACCAGATGGTTCAACTGGGCGTCATGGTTCAGGCGCTCCTAGACAGTAGCGCTCCCTGAGTCTCCCCTGAACCTCCCGCTCCACCATCTCCGAGGCGTGAGGAACTGGACCAGCCTCCGAGAGAGGCACATGTGCCGGATCCCTGCCGCTACACAGGTGACATGGGAAAGTGTGGGAGTTTCTTGTTGCAGTGCTCTCTTGTTTTCCGCCTAAGACCCGTGACATATGCCACCGATAAGACCAGAGTCGCCTACGTTATGGGACTATTGCAAGGGAGGGCCCTGGAGTGGGCGACTGCAGTATTGTTGAGTGTAAGCCCGCACTACGGGACAACTTCACGCTTTTTGAGACCGAGCTCAGGAAGGTGTTTGACCATCCGGTAAAGGGCAGAGAGGTGGCCACGAGGCTGATGACGATCTGCCAGGGGAACCGCAGTGTGGCTGAATTCTCCGTCGACTTCCGGACTCTAGCGGCGGAGGCAGGGTGGAATGACCTGGCGCTGCAATCCGTGTTTCTCCACACATTATCGGATTACCTCCGGGACGAATTAGCCTTGAGGGAGGACCCGGCGGATTTGGACTCCCTCATTTCGACTGCCATACGGCTGGATAACCGGTGGAGGGAGCGGAGACGGGAGAGGCAGCCTCGAGCCCCAGCCACCGGATTCCGCGCCACACATGAGAACGGACCTCCCCGGTTTTCCGCCTTCGCCGGCTCCAGAGCTTACACTCCACCAGAGCCTCCCTCCGTAGCCGCCCCAGGCCCACTCAGCGAGACTGGTCCAGAACCGATGCAGTTAGGTCGGGCTGGCCTAACCCCGGCGGAGCGCTCCCGACGGAGGTAGGAGGGGAGGTGTCTCTATTGCGGCCAGCTGGGCCATTCTATCACCAACTGCTCAATACGGCCAAAAGACGGGGCTCACCCGGAGCAGGGGGTGTCCTGGTGAGCCAATCTAAGATTCTAAACGCACCCCCGAAACGAATGCTAATACCCGCAGTGTTGTGTATGGACAATGTGAGCCTCCCGCTGTCAGCTCTTGTGGACTCAGGGGCGGAGGAGAACTTCATTGACAATAATCTGGCTCGCCAAGTCGGTATCCAGACGGAACCCCTCCAAACGCCACTTCTCGCAAATGCCGTGGACGGGAGAACATTGGCTCAAGTTACACATCGCATTGTACCCGTCACTTTGGTGCTGTCAGGCAACCACCGGGAGGTGCTCTTTTTTTAACCTGATCCAGGCACCGCAGACCCCGCTGATCCTGGGATATCCCTGGCTGATGACGCACAACCCCCAATCTGACTGGGCCAGCGGCGGAGTATTGTGTTGGAGCCCTCACGGCCACGCGGTGTGTTTGCAGTCCGCCTCATCCCCTGTCAAGGCTCTGGCTTCCCCTTCAGAAACGCCGGACCTGTCGAGCGTCCCGAAGGACTACCACCACCTCCGTGAGGTATTTAGTAAGGCTCACGCCCAGTCTCTTCCTCCTCATCGGCCGTATGACTGTGCCATCAACCTCCTCCCTGGGGCCACTTTGCCCTCTAGACGTCTCTACAACCTCTCACGCCCAGAGAGGGAAGCCATGGAGACTTACATCACCGAGTCGCTGGCCACAGGCATTATACGACCGTCCTCCTCTCCCGTCGGGGCGGGGGTTTTTTTTGTTAATAAAAAGGACAAGACCCTCCGCCCATGCATTGATTATCGTGGCCTGAAAACATCACTGTAAAAAATAAGTACCCGCTTCCACTCATCGATTCAGCGTTCCAGCCTCTGCATCAGGCAACCATCTTCACTAAGCTCGATTTACGAAACGCCTACCACCTCATCCGGATTCGAGAGGGCGATGAGTGGAAGACAGCGTTCAACACTCCCTTGGGCCACTTCAAGTACCTGGTCATGCCCTTTGGCCTCACTAATGCCCCGGCCGTGTTCCAGGCCATGGTAAACAATGTCCTCCGAGACTTCATCCACCTCTTCGTCTACATAGACGACATTTTGATTTTTTCCCGCACTTTGGAGGAGCACACGCAGCATGTGTGACAGGTGCTCCAGCGACTCCTGGAGAACAAGCTCTTCGTGAAGGCTGAGAAGTGTGAGTTCCACCAGCCCTCCGTCAGCTTCCTCGGCTACATCATTGGCAAGGGCCATGTGAGGCCGGATCCTGTTAAAATCCAGGCAGTAACAGAGTGGCCCACGCCCCGTAATCTGAAGGAGCTCCAACGTTTTCTGGGATTCGCCAACTTCTACCGGCGATTCATCCGAACTACAGCTCGGTGGTGGTCCCATTAACTCGACTAACTTCATCCAAGGTTCCCTTCATCTGGTCCCCGGAGGCTGAGAGGGCGCTGCAGCAACTGAAGAGGCGGTTCACCTCGGCTCCCATCCTCATCCATCCCGACCCTACCCGCCAGTTTGTGGTGGAGGTGGACGCCTCGGATGAGGGAGTAGGCGCTGTGATTTCCCAGCGGGCACCGACAGACCAGAAACTCCATCCCTGTGCTTTCTTTTCTCGGCGGCTCTCTCCAGCAGAGCGTAACTATGCGATTGGGGACCGTGAGTTATTGGCCGTCAAGTTGGCTTTGGAGGAGTGGCGACACCATTTGGAGGGGGCAGAACTACCATTCATCGTCTGGACAGACCACAAGAATCTGGCCTATATCAGAACCGCTAAACGCCTAAATTCCCGTCAGGCCCGCTGGGCACTGTTTTTTGACCGGTTCTCGTTCACTCTTTCCTACCGTCCGGGCTCCCGGAATGCTAAGCCGGACGCTCTCTCCCGCCAGTTTCTGCCCACGGACACCCCGGACTCAAACGACACCATACTTCCCCCTTCCTGCGTGGTGGCCCCCGTTACCTGGGAGATCGAGTCCGTGGTGAGGGACGGGCAGCGGGGCGAGCCTGACCCTGGTTCTGGCCCGGTCAACCGGATGTTTGTTCCCCAGGCGGCTCGCTCACAGGTGCTCCAGTGGGGACACACCTCCCGATTTGCGTGTCATCCCGGCGGAAGACGCACGCTGATCCTCCTGCAACGACATTTCTGGTGGCCCGGCATGGAGGGGGATGTCAAGGAGTTCGTGGGTGCCTGCACCACCTGCGCCCGAGGTAAAACCTCAAATCGACTGCCGGCAGGGCAACTGCGCCCCCTTCCCGTGCCAAGTCGGCCCTGGTCACACATCGCTATAGACTTTGTTTCCGGTCTACCCATCTCTCAAGGCAACATGGTCATCCTCACCATTATAGACCGTTTTTCGAAGTCGGTTCACTTTGTGGGTCTCCCCAAGCTACCCACAGCCTTGGAAACAGCGGAGATCATGGTGAACCAGGTTTTCCGGATCCAGGGGATTCCCATGGATATTGTGTCGGACCGGGGTCCCCAGTTTGTCTCTCAGGTATGGAGAGCGTTTTGCAAGGCTCTAGGCGCGGGAGTCAGCCTTTCCTCCGGTTTCCATCCCCAGACTAACGGCCAATGTGAGAGTGCAAATCAGGCTCTGGAGGCGGCCCTGCGGTGTGTGGCAGCACAAGAGCCGAACAGCTGGAGCGCCTGCTTGACGTGGATCGAGTACGCTCACAACTCCCTCGCATCCGCAGCTACAGGAAAATCTCCCTTCGAATGTGCCCTAGGATACATACCCCCCATGTTTCCGGAGCAAGAACGGGAGATAGCGGTACCTTCAGTGACAGACCATATCCGCCGTTGCAGGGCCGTCTGGGTGTCTACTCGCGAGGCCTTACTATGGTCAGTGGAGCGTAACCGCCAGTTAGCCGACAAACACCGGTCACCGACTCCCAAGTATCTCCCGGGACAGATGGTGTGGCTTGCCGCAAAGGACATCCCGCTCCAAACGGAGTCCAAGAAGCTCGCGCCACGTTACATCGGCCCATTTCGGATTGAGAAACTAATCAATCCTACGGTGGTGCGACTGGCGCTCCCGGCCTCCTTAAAAATCCACCCGAGCTTCCACGTCTCTCAGATCAAGCCAGTCACCACCAGTCCTCTGTCCTCCGTTAACACTTCTCCCAGTCAGTGAAGACGTTGTGCTCCTCATGGTTTTGAATATTCGTGTTTTTGGTATTTGAGAAAGTTACTCACCTGTCGTTTCGCACTCAGGTGCCACTGCAAGCTCCAGTCCAGATCCAGTCTTACCTGCTCCTCCCAAGTCTACTCGTCTGCTCCACTGGCGTCTCTCCGTAAGCCACCTTCCCGGACCTTCAGCTCGACTCACCTCCACTCCACGTCGGACAGACCTCTTAGCCAAATTGTGTTTTTGTGACAAATAAACCTGATTCACAGTTTTACCAGTTCTGCGTTTGGGTCCTGCTTCTCGTCCCCCACTGTGACCGAACCGGTCTTTTGATGTTCATGGAACTCACATTAAGCCTTCGTCACTGATCTGTAACCTTGGTGTTTTATTCAATTCAAATCTATCTTTTGGCCCTCACATTTCTTCCCTTGTCAAAAACTCTTTTTTCCACCTCCGTAATATTGCTCATCTCCAATCTTCTCTTACGATTGCTGATACTGAAACCCTAATTCACGCATTAATCACTTCACGTCTAGCCTATTGCAATGCCTTATTTCTTGGTCTTTCAAAAAAACTTATCGCTAGATTACAGTATGTTCAAAACTTAGTAGCAAGAGTTCTCACCTCCAATAGGCGCTCTGCTCACATTACTCCTCTGCTTCATGAACATCACTGGCTCCCTGTATCATCACGTATACACTTTAAAGTTTTGCTTCTAACGTTCAGATCAGATCAGCCGAAATGGGGTCTGTTATCCATCCCACGTTTCCGTCTGTCTACTGCTGGTGGAAGGTCATTTAGTTTAAATGCTCCTCAACTATGGAACGCGTTGCCTCTTACTCTACGAAACATCTCATCTGTGGGTGCATTTAAGTCCCAGTTAAAAACATATCTATTTAACAAGCATTTTGGGTAATTGCAACTATTTGTCTTATGTGATATAGGTGTATATGTAAGTGTTTGTTTGTACTGTATCTGTGATATGTAAAACGACCTTGAGCTACGGAAAGGCGCTATATAAATAAAACTTCTTCTTCTTCTTCTTGAGACTGACCTGAGACACACCTGAGACTGACCTGAGACACACCTGAGACTGACCTGAAACACACTTGAGACTGAGCTGACACATACCTTAGACTAACCTGAGACTGACCTAAAACACCCAAGACTGACCTGCTGCAGCTCATAACAGAAAGCAGTTCTGAGCAGGACTGGGCTTTAATATCTGTATTTTATTAAAACCTTCTGTCTGTTTCCTTGTTTTCTTTTGTTTGTGGAGCAGAACTGGTTGGACCCAGTCAAAGAGATGAAGAAACAGGTTCGAGGTCAGTTTTACATTCATTTTGAGCAGGAATAAAACTGACCACACTTTAAAGACTGGTCCTAACTATAGTCCTGTCACTGGTATCGACTCTGGTCTTGACTCTGGTCCTGACCAGTTTTTCCTCTGTTTTTTTTCCAGGAGTCCCATGGAACTTCTGCTTTAATGTGAAGTTCTACCCTCCAGAACCGGCCCAGCTCTCAGAAGACATTACACGGTAACAGCAGTCAATCTGTTTAAAGTCACGAGAGAAAACACTGAAGGAGCCAAGTCAAGACCAACATTGAGCTTTTATAAGATTTAAAAAGAAAGGTCAAACATTTAATCGTAAACTGTTTATTTCTGATTTCCTTTTTCTCACGTCCTGTCCTAAATCAGGATGCATACACTCACAGCCTTCTCCGACCACCACCAAACACACCTCTACACTCACATTCATACACCACAGACTGCTACAGACAGTCTTCTTCTATAACCTTCTGGTTCTAGCACCACTGAGCCACTGTGCTTCAAATTTATTTCATCTGTAAAGGCCCAAACTGTAAGTAAACAGTTTCACTTGTTCACTCTGAAAGTACATGTCTGTGTGAAAAAAAACAAGAAAAACACTTTGGAAACAGTATAAATGTCACTGATTTAAGTGATGCTATCCTATTCAAATAAAAATATAATGAAAAAAAAAGGAAATACACAAACATTCATATGTACAAAAACAAACAATTAATACCCTATGTAGCAAGGAGGACATATATGTACATTCACAATATACTATAATATCTAATACCATTTTACGTTTTCTACTAAAAAAAGTTTTTTAATTTCATATTTTTATTACTAATTTGTTATGATTTACTGCTAGTAGTCTATTTTTTTTTCTCTTTGTAAAAGGAAGTTTATTTCCTTTATTTTCTTTGATCCTGATGAGGCTCTAGGACAGGGCTGTATTACAACTACAGTGCTCTTTGTCGCTGAACGTTTAATTAGTAAAAGTAAAGGCTTTTTTTTTTTGGCTTTCTTAAGAGAATATCTACAATTACATGTCTACAATGTACACCATTATTAGTGTGCAGAATGATTATGCAACTAAATTAGATTTTCTAACTTGTTTATTTTCACCTGTTAAAGTGAGAATAATAAACTCAAAATTTACAAATAAAAATTTCTGAAAAAAAAAACAAAAAAACAGTGACCAATAAAGAAGAAGAAGGGCCCAAAAGTTCTCAATACTTTAAGTCAGGTGAAGAAGGGGGTCATGTCATTAGTTTTTCATCTTTAAGGCCTTTACTGGCCTCGCAGTGGTGAACTTTGAAGCATGTGAAGGAGAGTTGTCTTGAACAAAAATCAAAGTCTTCTTGAAATATGCAGACTTTTTCCTGTACCACTGCTTGAAGGAAGTGCCTTCTATAATTGGCAGTAGGTCTGAGAATTGATTTTGAGTCCATTTTCAACCCGAAATAGCTCATCATTAATAATACCTGCTCATACCAGTACCCCACCTCCACCTTGCTGGCGTCTGAGTCGAAGTGGAGCTCTGTGTCCGTTACTGATCCAACCACGGGCCCATCCATCTGGTCCGTCAAGAGTCACTCATTTCATCAGTCCACAAAACTTTAGAAAAATCTTTCTTGGCCCATTCATGACGTATTTCAATGTATGTTTCTGGTTCAGAGGTGGTCAGGTTTCGGCCTTTCTTACGTTGGCCATGTCTCTGAGAACTGAACACTCGTACTTCTAGATACACAGGTAGGTTGCAGTTGTGGATTATGGCAGCACTGGAGGATAATGAGTTTCTGGTAGCTTCACGTTTGATTCTTCGCAAATCATTGCTGGTTAATTTGCGTCTTTTCTTCACAACACATTTTTTGTGACCCTGTTGACCATTTGCTACAAAATGTTTAATGGTTCTGGGATCACACCCCAATATCTTAGATATTTCAAGAGTGCTGCATTCCTGTGAAAGACTTTGTTTATTAGAGTCCGTTAAAACTTTTTTTTGGCCCATTTTTCCTGAGGAGAAGAATCTGCCTAATAATTATGCACCCTTGATATAGGTGTTGATATTCTTAGGCCACAAATTCACATCACCTGATATGCATTAAATCCAATAAGGATTCAAGTTTATACAGCTTGGAGTTGAAAATTATTGATAAAATAATTACTTGCCTAATAATTGTGCACACAGTGTATACCTCCTGATCCTGAACTCTAACTCCTTGTTTCCTCTGTCCTTGTGTCCTTAGATACCTCCTCTGCTTGCAGCTTCGTGAGGACATAGTGAGTGGGCGTTTGCCCTGTTCCTTTAACACAACCACAGTTTTAGGAGCCTACACCGTCCAATCAGAGCTTGGAGACTTCAGCCAATCAGAGCAGGGTAAACACACACGCCATCCAATCAGAGCAGGGGCCATCTTTCTGTTGCTCAGAAAATGGTTTGGAAATGTTCATAGAGGAGGAGTTTGCATTTGATGATGAATAAAAATGTAGTGTTTGCCTAGCCTGGCAGAGTCTGAAGTAAGTGAGTATATTTTATTTACAGAAATTCAGTCCGTACCGACCAATCACACTGGAATGCTGCTGGAGTGTTGCCTTGTGTTACAGTTAGACCTAAGTCCCTTGTTCAAAACAGTCAAGATGGCGAGACTGCTGAGAGTTTTAAATAATCAAGACAACATTACGTGTTGAAAGACATTTACAGGCGCTCCACCGCATGCCATGTTGGATTAAACACTGCATGTGCACTACCTCGGTTTGTTTACTTATTTGTAGATTGTCACCTTGCTAACATCATGCCCTGCCAGGCCCCGCCAGGCCCCGCCAGGCCCAAACCTTGAGGAAAATAAACTGGCAGCGATCCTTTCCAGACTCCTTGCTGTAACAGCGAGAAGTCTTGCTTGCCAGGCTAGTGTTTGCCCCCCACCTACCACCATATAGGAAGACTTAAATTTTGATCATGTTACACCTTAAACTATTAAAATCTCATCTGAGAGCTTTCACCTAAATGAGGCCACAGTAAACAAGCCTAATGTTTAAGGGTTTAGTAGAGCCACTGCTTAGATTCCTCCTTCAGCTAAAGTTTATAGGTTAAACGATGATGATGATGATGATGACAGGGGAGGCTGTGAAGGAGCTGAGGTAGAGATCAGGGGAGGTTTATTGTTAAAGGTTATATAGTTAATATATTGTGACTTTTGAAAACAGGTGGACTCTGGGAAAATAGAACTGAGCCTTGTAGTTAAAGACTGTTAAAAAATAATCATGGTCATCGTTTTTCAGAAGAAGGCTGGAACTACGTCAGCGATATCAGCTTTGCTCCGAACCAAACAAAGGAAATGGAAGAAAAGATTATGGAGCTACACCGGAAACTCAGGTTTGGCCTAAACAGGACTAAACTTTGTCAGGACTAAACTTCTCTGAGTCTCAGTTGTTATGAAGTGTGTCTTTTTTTTTTTTTTTCAGAGGAATGTCACCGACCGAAGCTGAGATCCATTTTCTTGAAAATGTGAAGAAACTGTCAATGTACGGAGTCGACCTGCACCATGCGATGGTCAGACTCTAATCCTGTATTCATCTCACTCATGAATATTCACTATAATATGTCCAGTCAGACCTAAATTGGATTATTAAAGGGCATTATGTCTTGTCACAGGGATTACACTTTTTACTTTAACATTACATACACATGTCCAACCCCAGGCCCCGGGGCCAAACAGGGCCCTCTGTAAATGACTTATTTAGAAGATTTTTATAAGAATCAGGATTCTCAAGATTCTTTTAATGTAACTCCAGATTTGAATCTTAATCTGAATCCGGTCTAAACCAGGCTCATATTGATCTGAACTTCTAAAAATACAGTGTTCTTTATCAGGGTCAGTTTAGTTTATCATCTGCATCTCAACTTCACACTTTTTTTTGATAAACACAGAGGTGTTTTGATAAACACAGAGCGGTTCCCCGTCATTACCGCAGCCTGAGCGACTAGTTTCCCTTCCTTGTTTCTTCCACTGATGTTGGGCAAAGTGTGGGAAAAATGGTATGTGCTTTATGTACACTGAGAGATGCACCAGCAGCGCCGCTGCTGACCAAGTTACACACGTACTCTCACTCATTCTCACTTTCACTCGGGTGAAAAGACTCTAAAGGCAGATGTGCTCCCTCAGAATCAGAGTCAGTCATTACTAAAGCCAAAGCTTCATCACAGGTTAGCCTAACCCTAACCCTAAGGGAGAGGAAACATAATTTAACACCTAAACTGGAAGTAGTGTCTGTTTTTTCCAATTAAGTTGGAAAAATGTTGCAATTTTGCGACTTTATCGCTTAGAGGGTTAATTATTAGGAAGATATTTCAGATAAAAAATACTGAGTTTTTCAAAAATAAATGAGAGCAAGTATAAAAACTCTGTCCACTGCCGTCACTGCTCTGTTCTTTTGTCTGAATAGTTTTGTCAGTTGATTTTCACGACTCTTTAATACCACAGTTTTTTGTATTTACTGTTTTTGAGTTGAATCCTTTCTCTGCCTCCTCTTTGTTTCACTTATTTTCTGTTTGACACATGTTTCTGTGTCCCTCTGTGGTTGGGCTCTGTTCTGTGTTTGTGTTGGACTCAGATGGTCGGGTCTCGAGTCGACTGTTTATCGTCAAAAACTGAGGTAAGATTTTAAATGTTTAAAAATGGTTCAGTAAATGGAGTTGATTGTTGGTCCTGGTGAAGCTGACTTTGTAAAAGCCTAAAGATGGAGGAGAGCATCAAACATAGATACTTTTTTTAACCTAACTGCAGCAGATGAAATAAACAAAAACAGTAAATTATTTATCAATGAGTCATGATCAAAGCCCTCTCTCTGATTGGTCAGGACTCTGGGGGTGTGGCCATCATGCTAGGCGTGTGCAGTAGTGGGCTGCTGGTTTACCGAGACCGGCTCCGGATCAACAGGTTTTCATGGCCAAAGATCCTCAAGATCTCCTACAAACGCAATAACTTCTACATTAAAGTACGTCCAGGAGAGGTAAGACTGGGTCTAGAGGGATCTGAACGGGTTTTATAGACATCTGAAAATGTTTTAGTTGAATTTAACCAGGTACCAGTAGGTTTTCAATAGGGCCAACCCAGTTTTGTGTTCTCAGATGGAGCAGTTTGAGTCCATCATCAGTTTCAAACTCCAGAACCACAGAGCGGCCAAACGCCTTTGGAAGGTCTGTGTGGAGCACCACTCCTTCTTCAGGTAACAACCGGACTACATCTGGACTACAGCGGGACTAGACCTGGATTAGAGCAAAATTAGACACAGAATTTATCCTGTAAAGCATGTGTTTCTCTCTGTGACATTGTCTCTGGTCGGACTCTGGTCTGACTCTGGTCTGACTCTGTCACAGAGTCAATGAACATAGTAAAATACTGTGGGGCCTTAGGCAACAGCAGCTGGGTATGGATAAGTGGCCAAGTGATGGAAGAGACACCTTTGATGAGGCACAGCACTACCCCAGCAGCTTAGTTACTGCTGAGTCTTTCCATTTACTGGGCTGGCTGCAGCAAAATGCCTTCCACGTTATAGACACAAGTTGCCTTGCCGCTGATGGAGCTTCTCCTCAGGGGTGAGACAGGAACAACCGACCTGCATGCATGGCTTGCAGAGATTAGTCACTGGTGCAGAGATCAGTCACTGGTGCAGGAGACTGGAGTAGCTGGGCATCAGGACCATGATGGGTGGAACTCCTGGTAGCCTGCTCCTTGCGTAGCGCCCAGATTTTCTGGTTGACCCGGCTTGCCATGTGAACATGTCTGTCCAGGTCCACGGGGAGCTCCTGAAAAGTGAGCTCATTCTTCATGTACTGGGCCATCCCGAGCAGGAAGGCCTGGTGCAAAGCAGTGGTGTTAAACCCCCCTGACAAGGGAGCATCTGTAAATCAATAGAGTAATCTGCCACTGAGCGAGACCCCTGCTTGAGTTGAAGGAGGCCGGTGGGCCACATGACGCTGGAGAGTATCTTAGATCGAGTGGCTTATCACATCTCCCCTTTGGCTGGGGCCATCTTTGGCCAGATCGTTCTGACATGTGGAGTGAGGACTCAGGCGCAGAAAGATGGAGGAAGTAAATGCCTCTTTATTAACAACAGTTAAACAGAGTCAGAAAGGACAAGACTGTGGACCATGAGCTGGAGGAAAGCTGGGGCTGGAGCCAAGCCCGGAAGCTTGAACATGGGCCAGAGCTGGGACAGAGCAGGAACCCCAAGCCGGGGACATGTATCACGGGCTGGAGTCAAGCTGTGGCTGGGGCCAAGTCCGGAAGCTGGAACATAAATCTGGAACACAATCTGGCACTGAAGAGGGGGGCGGGAATGGTTTAAATACCTCACAAATGATAAGGTTAGGTGAGGGAAGAATCATGACACTCTCTCTAGTCTAACCCTGGTCTCTCTCTCTCGGGTCTAACTCTGGTCTAACGCTGGTCTAACTCTGGTCTAACCGTGGTCTCACTCAGGTCTAATGCTGATCTAACTCTGGTCTTACACTGGTCTTTCAGGTGTGTGTCCCCGGAGGAGGCTCCGAAGCGCTTCATTCTTGGGTCTAAGTTCCGGTTCAGTGGTCGGACGCAGGTCCAGAGCCGCAGAGCCAGCGCTCAAATCACACGACCCGCACCACATTTCCCACGATGCATCAGCAAACGATGCATGCTCAGTCGCAGCCTTGATGGAGGTATGTCCAGATTTAGACATAACACAGTCTGGGAAAATCCAAATCTGGTTCAGGTTTACACTGCAATTAGCTGCAAAATTCTCCTGAAAAATGTGGCTGTTGCCTCAGGTTTTTGAAGGATTTCTGTTCAGATTTGTTGTTGCGTGATGATTAAGCATGTTCCCAATTTTCTTTAACCCATTCTCTTATGTAACTTGTGATTGTTTGTGTTTCTCTGATGTGAGTTCTGATTGGTCATTGTGTTTCTCTAATGTGAGTTCTGATCGGTCCTAGTGTTTCTCTGATGTGAGTTCTGATCGGTTGAGTTTCTCTGATGTGAGTTCTGATTGGTCCTTGTGTTTCTCTGACGTGAGTTCTGATTGGTCCTTGTGTTTCTCTGACGTGAGTCCTGATTGGTCCTAGTGTTTCTCTGATGTGAGTCCTGATTGGTCCTTGTGTTTCTCTGATGTGAGTCCTGATTGGTCCTTGTGTTTCTCTGATGTGAGTCCTGATTGGTCCTTTTGTTTCTCTAATGTGAGTTCTGATTGGTACTTGTGTTTCCCTAGTGTGAGTTCTGATTGGTTGTGTTTCTCTGATGTGAGTCCTGATTGGTCCTCAGCCTCCCGGCCCAGCTCATCTCTGATTGATTCTCCTATCAGTACACTTTCCCTCAGAGCCAATGGCGTGGCTCACTCAGGTAGCCCCACTTCCACACTGCTGCGGTTTCAGCGCTCTGATTGGCTGAAGGGTCTTGGCTTTATCCCTGACCAGTTAGGGTCCAGTGCTTTTCAAGGTTTTATAAATTTCACTTTTTTTGTTCTTTTTTTTCCCCAGAGTTTTTTTTAGTTTAAACTGAAAGATCTTGTTTTAATTCAGTCTGAGTGTTTCTCTGAAAAAGAAACACTATCAACTTCTTCATTTAATATTCTGTATTTTTTAATCAAGCATTTACTTTTATCTTTTTTGTATCCTTCATCTGATTGGCTGTTTTTGCAGCTGTGGGCTTTGGCTGCTAAGCTCTGATTGGCTCAGAGCCTGGCTGCTCCACTTTGATTGGCTCAGGGCTTGGCTGCTGCTCACTGATTGGCTCAGGGCTTGGCTGCTGCGCACTGATTGGCTCAGGGCTTGGCTGCTGCGCACTGATTGGCTCAGGGCTTGGCTGCTGCGCACTGATTGGCTCAGGGCTTGGCTGCTGCGCACTGATTGTGCTCTGCTGATTGGTGGTCTTTTATGTTTGTTAAAGATATGGGCAGAGACCTTTACGCTGCGTCCAGAGCCATCGCGTGCAGTGACTTTATTGCCACAGTAACAACTGAGGACCCCATTACCATAGTCACCACTGAGAAAAGCGAAGTGCCAGGTGAGGAACAGCCAATCACAGACCAGCACTGGCTTTTACACAAAAATACAATAAGGACTGCAATTAAAAATAAATAAGCTGAAAAAGTACAAAATGTTTCTTAAATTAACTGCTTAGGTCCAATATGCTGTGTCAATGTGGACTAAGGAACACTAGTGTTAACTGTGGAAAAGATTAAAACCTCCAGAGAAATGTTTTTCTACTACAAAGAATAAAGAATTCTTTGTGTATTTAGAGAAAGAGACGCAGCTCCACAAAGAGATGCAACACCAAGAAGAGGTAGGGTCTAAAGAAGAGGAGGAGCCTATGTTCCTTGAAGTGTCCAATCAGTGCTTGCACACTCACAGACTTGAACAAAAAGTAGGCTTTTGATAGTTTTCTTTATAAAACCACTTCTGTTCTGGAGGTAGATCAGAAACTGATCTGGTTCTGTTTCAGATGGAGCTGAGCGACACGGCTGGGGATGGAGAGCTCACCAACACTGAGGTATCACACACCAAGACTTTAGTAAGGATCAAACTGCAGTAAGGCTGGGGTAAGGGGCGTCACCAGTTTTTACTTGGCTTTAGCCCCTAATGTTTCAAGCATAGCCCCAGACCAAAATACTAACCCCCTAACCCTAAACCTAAAATCATATGTGAGCAGTGCCAACAGTGAGGAAACTGTAGCCTGTGTCAGACTCAGATAATGCCAACTGTCTCTGTAAACCCTGCACTCTTTCAGCATCGTTTAACGCCTGTTCTGAACTTTAAACACATCTGACGTTCACATCAGGTCTTGTTCAATGCCATAGAGTCTTTATTGGACCAACAAATGATTTGAGTAAACCATACACTCTGACATGTTCTCTATTTTCTATTAATGTTTCTAGATGTATTACTATAACATCCCTTACTTGATTCTAAACATGCAAAAGTATAAACCATAAGACACTTAACATAAACTCATGCATAAATAACCCTAACCCTTAAAGGTTATTAATTAAATCAAAATAAATCACATGCATAATTATTCACAGCCTTTGCCATGCCTCCCAAAATAGAGCTCCTTTATTCCCCACTGATCATCCTTGAGATGCTTCTACAACTTGATTGGAGTCTAGCTGTGGTAAATTCAGTCAACTGAACATGATTTGGAAACGGAAACACACACACGGTTAATAGTGCATGGCAAGGGAGACGAGAACCTTCCAGAAGAACAGCCATCTCCGCAGCACTCCAATCAGGCCTGTAATGTAGAGTGATGGACAGAAGCTACTCCTCAGTAAAAGGCACATGACAGCCCGCTTGGAGTGGCAAAAAGCACCTTATGTCAGGATCAAGGACTCACGATGCAGACCCCACAAAAGGCAGTTTCACAATGGTTTATTACCAGGACAAAAGTCCAAATCCACGTGGTCAAAAATCACTAGACTGCTGATACAAGCTACACAAAGCCCCGCTGGCTAGCCCACATGAGGGTAGAGATAATCTGGCACAGGACAAGGGAAAACACAGACTATAAAGGGAACACAACGAGGCACAGGTGGAACAGATAATCACAGTGAAGGGAAAGACACAAGGAAGACTATCTGAAACACAGACAGGGGCTAGTGATTTCAGAGTAAGACACAGGAATTGATTTATAATACATAAACAGACAAAACACAGAACACATGGGTGGGAGATAACGCCTCAAATAATCTCAGACCAGAAACAATACTCTGGTCTGATGAAACAAAGATTGAATTATTTGGCTTGAACAGCAGGTGTCATGTCTGGAGGAAACCAGGTAGACTGATCACCTGGACAATACCATCCCTACAATGAAGCATGGTGGTGGCAGCATCATGCCGTGGGGATGTTTTTCAGCGGCAGGAACTGGGAGACTAGTCAGGATCAACAGAAAGATGAATGCTGCAATGTACAGAGACATCCTTTATGAAACTCTGCTCCAGAGGCTCTGGACCACAGACTGGGGTGAAGGATCGTGTGATGTGGGACTGAGGACTCAAATGCTGAAAGAACAGGAACAGGACAGAACATGAACAGGAAGATGGATAGTTGATCTGAGAACTGTAGTCGACCCGGGGACTGGAACCAAGCCGAAGCGCTGAGTTGGAAACTGGAACTGAGTCAAGGCCTGAGTGTGTGCTGTAGAGCTGCGCTGAGGGCTAAAGTTAAGCCGGGGACTGGAACCAAGTTGGGGAGCTGGGGCTGAGAGCTGGAGTTAGGTTGTAGGTTGTAGTTGAGCCAGTGACTGGAACCAAGCTAGAACAAGGGCTGAAGTCGAGCTGAAGTTGAGCTGGACCCGAGACCAAACCTGAGCACTGCAACAAGGGCTGGGACATTCACACAATGTAGGTTGAATGATCTGGCAGAGGAGAGGTGGACAGGAGAAGTTTAAATACCTCACTGATGGCAATAGGCTGCAGGTGCTTGGAACAGGTGGCAGTGATGAGATGAAGGAGAGAGAAGGAAAGTGGAGCAGATCCCTGAGCGAGACGGAGTGGATCTGACACAACGACCCTAAACACATAGCCAAGATAACAAAGGAGTGGCTACAGGACACCACTGTGAATGTCCTTGAGTGGACCAGCCAGAGCCCAGACTTGAACCCAGAATTGAACATCTCTTGAGAGATCTGAAAAAGGTTGTGCACTGATGCTCACTGTCCAAACTGATGAAGCTTGAGAGGTTCTGGAAAGAAGAATGGGAGAAACTGCCCAAAAGGAGGTGTGCCAAGCTTGGGGCGGCAGTGGCTCAGTGGTAGAGCGGTCGTCCTTCAACCGGAAGGTGGTGGGTTCGATTCCTGCTCTCCCCACAAAAAAATACTGTCGTTGTGTCCTTGGGCAAGACACTTAACCCACCTTGCCTCGTATGAATGTGTAAGAATGTGCAGTGAATGTATGTGGTGTTGGTCGGAGAGGCCGTAGGCGCAGAATGGCTGCCACGTCTCTGTCAGTGTGCCCCAGGGCAGCTGTGGCTACAGTTGTAGCTTATCATCACCGGTGTGACTGTGTATGAATGAATAATGGACGACCTGTAAAGCGCTTTGAGTCCCTGAGAAAGGCGCTATATAAATCCAACCCATTATTATTATTATTATTATTATTATTATTATTATTATTGTAGCATTAAAGACTTGAGGCTGTAATTACTGCCAAAGGTGCTTCATCAAAGTATTGAGCAAAGGCTGTGAATACCAATGTGCTTTTTTTTATTTGTTATTTCATTTTTAATAAATTTTCAAAAAATTCATTCATTTTTGTTTTTTATTAACATATTAACATTTTATTAATATATTGTTTGTAGAATTTTGAGTCAAATAATGAATTTAATCTATTTTGGAATAAGGTTGTAACGTATCAAAATTTGGAAAAAGCCCAGATGGATTGAAGGCCCGGCTTCTCAAACTGTGCTAGTCCTCACTAGGCTGTTTCAGCAAATTTTCCTTCAGTATTTTCTGATAACCAGCTGCACTCATCTTTTTCTGAACTGACCTTTATCTCTAGAGGAAGGGGCTTGACTTGAAACTAACTCTGATTGAACCAGGTTGTTCTGGTCTGGTCGTTAACGCTAAAAGGACAGTGTGACTCCTGAAGTGAGAGTCGTTAAAGGCTCAGGAGAGTAGTTAGTGACACTGTTCCAATTAGGTGTTGTTCTAGAGTAAAACTGTTTTAATTTAGGTTTCAGAACACTGTTATAAATACTAGACAACATGAATCTCAGGCCACCTCCTCTGTTCAGAGGTTGTCCTCTCAAACCATCTGGCCTCTTTGGACAAAATACGGACATTGTTGTCCTCAAAGGAATGGCCTTTCTCTTTGAGGTGGAGGTGGACTGCAGACTTGGAAAAAGAAAACAACACATCTGTAAAGCCCTGATAGACTGTGGATACCCTTGATTAGGTCTTTTCACACTTTTTCAGCATGTGGGCAAAAAATCTATTTATTTACAAATATATTGAGGATTCTTTATAAGTACAATGTACAGTATGTTGATGTACCTTGCATAACCGTGTGAGCCAATATTGCACAACACAACATAATTAACTATGTACATTTTTTGTCATTACCTGAGTTTACTTTAATGACTTGCACTGAATTTAATCAGCCAGGGAATAATAGTCCGGACAGTAGCTGCTGACAGATGAGGTAAACATTTACATTTATTCATTTAGCTGACGCTTTTATCCAAAGAACTTACATTGCTCTATAGTAATTACCAGTGTTACAGCCACTGGAGTTAGCAGTTTGCATCTAGTAGTAGTCCAAGAATGGTGCGCCTTTCTGAGCTTGGCTTGTCGGCCTTTCACCGGACTTAACTTGGTCAAAAAAGGACCAAATCGAACCGAAATTTGCAGTTGGCATCTACGCATGGGGAGCTACAAAATGACTATTTCCGAATTTTCATACCTTGAAATTTTTTTTTTTGGGAGAACCAGGCCAGGCCCCCTCCACCCCGCGATGTAGTCCGAGAATGGTGCGCCTTTCTGGGCTTGGCTCTTCGGCTTTTAACCGGACTTAACTTTGTCAAAAAAGGACCAAATCGAACCGAAATTTGCAGTTGGCATATACGCATGGGGGGCTACAAAATGGCTATTTTTGAATTTTCATAGCTTGAAAAAAAGTTTTTTGGAGAACCAGGCCAGACCCCCTCCACCCCGCGAAGTAGCACGAGAATGGTGCGCCTTTTCTGTGCTTGCCTTGTCGACAGTTTACCGGACCGAGATGGTTTAAAAAAGGACCAAATCAAACCAAAATTGGCAGTTGGCATCTACGCATGGGGGGCTACAAAATGGCTAGTTCCGCATTTTCATAGCTTGAAAAAAACTTTTTTGGGAGAGCCAGGCCAGACCCCCTCCACCCCGTGAAGTAGTATAAGAATGGTGCGCCTTTCTGGGCTTGGCTTGTCGGCCTTTCACCGGACTTAACTAAGTAAAAAAAAAATAAATCAAACCAAAATTATCAGTTGGCATCTACGCATGGGGTGCTACAAAATGGCTATTTCCGAATTTTCATTGCTTGAAAATTTTTTTTTCCGGGGAACCAGGCCAGACCCTCTTCACACCGTGAAGTAGTCCGAGAATGGTGCCCCTTTCTGGGCTTGGCTCGTCGGCCTTTCACCGGACTTAACTTAGTTAAAAAAGGACCAAATCGAACCAAAAATAGCAGTTGGCATCTAGGCATGGGGGGCTACAAAATGGCTATTTCCAAATTTTCATAGCTTGAAATTTTTTTTCGGGAGAGCCAGGCCAGACCCCCTCTACCCAGTGAAGTGGTGCGAGAATGGTGCGCCTTTCTGGGCTTGGCTCATCGGCATTTCACCGGACTTAACTTAGTCAAAAAAGGGCCAAATCGAACCAAAATTAGCACTTGGCATCTACTCTTGGATGGCTGCTACAAAATGGCAATTTCCGAATTTTCATAGCTTGAAAAAATTTTTTCGGGAGAACCAGGCCAGACCCCCTACACCCCGCGATGTAGTCCGAGAATGGTGGCCCTTTCTGGGCTTGGCTTGTCGTTCTTTCACCGGATTTAACTTAGTCAAAAAAGGACCAAATCGAACCAAAAATAGCAGTTGGCATCTAGGCATGGGGGGCTACAAAATGGCTATTTCCAAATTTTCATAGCTTGAAATTTTTTTTTCGGGAGAGCCAGGCCAGACCCCCTCTACCCAGTGAAGTGGTGCGAGAATGGTGCGCCTTTCTGGGCTTGGCTCATCGGCCTTTCACCGGACTTAACTTAGTCAAAAAAGGGCCAAATCAAACCAAAAATAGCAGTTGGCATCTAGGCATGGGGGGCTACAAAATGGCCATTTCCGAATTTTCATAGCTTGAATTAATTTTTTCAGGAGAACCAGGCCAGACCCTCCAACCCGTGAAGTAGTCCGAGAATGGTGGCTTTCTGGGCTTGGCTCGTCGGCCTTTCACCGGACTTAACTTAGTTAAAAAAAAAAAAAATCGAACCAAAATTAGCAGTTGGCATCTACGCATGGGGGCTACAAAATGGCTATTTCCGAATTTTCATTGCTTGAAAATTTTTTTTCCCGGGGAACCAGGCCAGACCCTCTTCACACCGTGAAGTAGTCCGAAAATGGTGCCCCTTTCTGGGCTTGGCTCGTCGGCCTTTCACCGGACTTAACTTAGTTAAAAAAGGACCAAATCGAACCAAAAATAGCAGTTGGCATCTAGGCATGGGGGGCTACAAAATGGCAATTTCCGAATTTTCATAGCTTGAAAAAATTTTTTCGGGAGAACCAGGCCAGACCCCCTCCACCCCGCGATGTAGTCCGAGAATGGTGGCCCTTTCTGGGCTTGGCTTGTCGTTCTTTCACCGGATTTAACTTAGTCAAAAAAGGACCAAATCGAACCAAAAATAGCAGTTGGCATCTAGGCATGGGGGGCTACAAAATGGCTATTTCCAAATTTTCATAGCTTGAAATTTTTTTTTCGGGAGAGCCAGGCCAGACCCCCTCTACCCAGTGAAGTGGTGCGAGAATGGTGCGCCTTTCTGGGCTTGGCTCATCGGCCTTTCACCGGACTTAACTTAGTCAAAAAAGGGCCAAATCAAACCAAAAATAGCAGTTGGCATCTAGGCATGGGGGGCTACAAAATGGCTATTTCCAAATTTTCATAGCTTGAAATTTTTTCAGGAGAACCAGGCCAGACCCCCTCCAACCCGTGAAGTAGTCCGAGAATGGTTGCTTTTTCTGGGCTTGGCTCGTCGGCCTTTCACCGGACTTAACTAAGTAAAAAAAAAAAAAATCGAACCAAAATTAGCAGTTGGCATCTACGCATGGGGTGCTACAAAATGGCTATTTCCGAATTTTCATTGCTTGAAAATTTTTTTTCCCGGGGAACCAGGCCAGACCCTCTTCACACCGTGAAGTAGTCCGAGAATGGTGCCCCTTTCTGGGCTTGGCTCGTCGGCCTTTCACCGGACTTAACTTAGTTAAAAAAGGACCAAATCGAACCAAAAATAGCAGTTGGCATCTAGGCATGGGGGGCTACAAAATGGCTATTTCCAAATTTTCATAGCTTGAAATTTTTTTTCGGGAGAGCCAGGCCAGACCCCCTCTACCCAGTGAAGTGGTGCGAGAATGGTGGGCCTTTCTGGGCTTGGCTCATCGGCATTTCACCGGACTTAACTTAGTCAAAAAAGGGCCAAATCGAACCAAAATTAGCACTTGGCATCTACTCTTGGATGGCTGCTACAAAATGGCAATTTCCGAATTTTCATAGCTTGAAAAATTTTTTTCGGGAGAACCAGGCCAGACCCCCTACACCCCGCGATGTAGTCCGAGAATGGTGGCCCTTTCTGGGCTTGGCTTGTCGTTCTTTCACCGGATTTAACTTAGTCAAAAAAGGACCAAATCGAACCAAAAATAGCAGTTGGCATCTAGGCATGGGGGGCTACAAAATGGCCATTTCCGAATTTTCATAGCTTGAATTAATTTTTTTAGGAGAACCAGGCCAGACCCCCTCTACCCAGTGAAGTGGTGCGAGAATGGTGCGCCTTTCTGGGCTTGGCTCGTCGGCCTTTCACCAGACTTAACTTAGTCAAAAAAGGACCAAATCGAACTAAAATTAGCAGTTGGCATCTACGCATGGGGGGCTGCTACAAAATGGCTATATCCGAATTTTCATAGCTTGAAAAAAAGTTTTCGAGAGAACCAGGCCAGACCCCCTCCACCCCGCTATGTAGTCCGAGAATGGTGGCCCTTTCTGGGCTTGCCTTGTCGAAATTTTACCGGACCTAGCTGGTTCAAAAAAGGACCAAATCGAACCAAAATTGGCAGTTTGCATCTACACATGGGGGGGCTACAAAATGGCTATTTCCGAATTTTCATAACTTGAAAAAATACTTTTTCAGGAGAGCCAGGCCAGACCCCCTCCACACCGTGAAGTAGTACGAGAATGGTGCGCCTTTCTTGGCTTGGCTCGTCGGCCTTTCACCGGACTTAACTTAGTCAAGAAAGGACCAAATCGAACCAAAGTAAGCAGTTTGCAGCTACGCATGGGGTGATACAAAATGGCTATTTCAGAATTTTCATAGCTTGAAACAAAGTTTTTTAGAGAATCAGGCCAGACCCCCTCCAGCCCGCAAAGTAGTCCGAGAATGGTGGCCCTTTCTGGGCTTGGCTTGTCGATCTTTTACCAGACCTATCTGGTTCAAAAAAGGACCAAATTGAACCGGAATTTGCAGTTTGCATATCAGCATGGGGCGGCTACAAAATGGCTATTTCCGAATTTTCATACCTTAAATTTTTTTTTTTTCGGCAGAACCAGACAAGACCACCACCACCCCGTGAAGTAGTACGAGAATGGTGCGCCTTTCTGGGCTTGGCTCGTCGGCCTTTCACCGGACTTAACTTAGTCAAAAAAGGACCAAATCGAACCAAAAATAGCATTTGGCATCTACGCACGGGGGGCTGCTAGAAAATGGCAATTTCCTGAATTTTCATAGCTTGAAAAAAAGTTTTCGGGAGAACCAGGCCTGACCCCCTCTACCCATTGAAGTGGTGCGAGAATGGTGCGCCTTTCTGGGCTTGGGTCTTCGGCCTTTCACCGGACTTAACTTAGTCAAAAAAGGGCCAAATCGAACCAAAATTAGCACTTGGCCTCTACGCATGGGGCTGCTACAAAATGGCAATTTCCGAATTTTCATAGCTTGAAAAAATTTTTTCGGGAGAACCAGGCCAGACCCCCTCCACCCCGCGATGTAGTCCGAGAATGGTGGCCCTTTCTGGGCTTGGCTTGTCGTTCTTTCACCGGACTTAACTTAGTCAAAAAAAGAACCAAATCGAACCAAAAATAGCAGTTCGCATCTAGGCATGGGGGCTACAAAATGGCTATTTCCAAATTTTCATAGCTTGAAATTTATTTTTCAGGAGAACCAGGCCAGACCCCCTCCAACCCGAGAAGTAGTTTGAGAATGGTGGCCCTTTCTGGGCTTGGCTTGTCGTTCTTTCACCGGACTTAACTTAGTCAAAAAAGGACCAAATCGAACCAAATTTTGCAGTTGGCATCTACGCATGGGGGGCTACAAAATGGCTATTTTCGAATTTTTATAGCTTGAATTTTTTTTTTTCAGGAGAATCAGGCCAGACCCGCTCTACCCAGTGAAGTGGTGCGAGAATAATGCGCCTTTCTTGGCTTGGCTCGTCGGCCTTTCACCGGACTTAATTTAGTCAAAAAGGACCAAATCGAACCAAAAACAGCATTTGGCATCTACGCACGGGGGGCTGCTACAAAATGGCTATTTCCGAATTTTCATAGCTTGAAAAAATTTTTTTCTTGGGAACCAGGCCAGACCCCCTTCACCCCATGAAGTAGTACGAGAATGGTGCGCCTTTCTGGGCTTGGCTCATCGGCCTTTCACCGGACTTAACTTAGTCAAAAAAATACCAAATCGAACCAAAAATAGCAGTTCGAATCTAGGCATGGGGGGCTACAAAATGGCTATTTCCAAATTTTCATAGCTTGAAATTTTTTTTTCAGGAGAACCAGGCCAGACCCCCTCCAACCCGAGAAGTAGTTTGAGAATGGTGGCTTTTTCTGGGCTTGGCTCGTCGGCCTTTCACCGGACTTAACTAAGTAAGAAAAAAAAAAAATCGAACCAAAATTAGCAGTTGGCATCTACGCATGGGGTGCTACAAAATGGCTATTTCCGAGTTTTCATTGCTTGAAAATTTTTTTTTCCGGGGAACCTGGCCAGACCCTCTTCACACCGTGAAGTAGTCCGAGAATGGTGCCCCTTTCTGGGCTTGGCTTGTCGGCCTTTCACCGGACTTAACTTAGTTAAAAAAGCACCAAATCGAACCAAAAATAGCAGTTGGTATCTAGGCATGGGGGGCTACAAAATGGCTATTTCCAAATTTTCATAGCTTGAAATTTTTTTTTCGGGAGAGCCAGGCCAGACCCCTTCCAACCCATGAAGTAGTCCGAGAATGGTGGCTTTTTCTGGGCTTGGCTCGTCGGCCTTTCACCGGACTTAACTAAGTAAAAAAAAAAACAAATCGAACCAAAATTAGCAGTTGGCATCTACGCATGGGGTGCTACAAAATGGCTATTTCCAAATTTTCATAGCTTGAAATTTTTTTTTCCTGGGAACCAGGCCAGACCCCCTTCACACCGTGAAGTAGTCCGAGAATGGTGCCCCTTTCTGGGCTTGGCTCATCGGCCTTTCACCGGACTTAACTTAGTCAAAAAAGGGCCAAATCGAACCAAAATTAGCACTTGGCATCTACATGGGGCTGCTACAAAATGGCAATTTCCGAATTTTCATAGCTTGAAAAAATTTTTTCGGGAGAACCAGGCCAGACCCACTACACCCCGCGATGTAGTCCGAGAATGGTGGCCCTTTCTGGGCTTGGCTTGTCGTTATTTCACCGGATTTAACTTAGTCAAAAAAGGACCAAATCGAACCAAAAATAGCAGTTGGCATCTAGGCATGGGGGGCTACAAATTGGCTATTTCCAAATTTTCATAGCTTGAAATTTTTTTTTCGGGAGAGCCAGGCCAGACCCCCTCTACCCAGTGAAGTGGTGCGAGAATGGTGCGCCTTTCTGGGCTTGGCTCATCGGCCTTTCACCGGACTTAACTTAGTCAAAAAAGGGCCAAATCAAACCAAAATTAGCAGTTGGCATCTACGCATGGGGGGCTACAAAATGGCTATTTCCGAATTTTCATAGCTTGAAATTTTTTCCGGGGAACCAGGCCAGACCCCTCCACCCCGTGAAGTAGTCCGAGAATGGTGGCCCTTTCTGGGCTTGGCTTGTCGTTATTTCACCGGACTTAACTTAGTAAAAAAAAAAATCGAACCAAAATTAGCAGTTGGCATCTCTAGGCATGGGGGCTACAAAATGGCTATTTCCAAATTTTCATTGCTTGAAAATTTTTTCGGGAACCAGGCCAGACCCCCTTCACACCGTGAAGTAGTCCGAGAATGGTGCCCCTTTCTGGGCTTGGCTCATCGGCCTTTCACCGGACTTAACTTAGTCAAAAAAGGGCCAAATCAAACCAAAAATAGCAGTTGGCATCTAGCATGGGGGCTACAAAATGGCTATTTCAAATTTTCATAGCTTGAAATTTTTTCAGGAGAACCAGGCCAGACCCCTCCAACCCGTGAAGTAGTCCGAGAATGGTGGCTTTCTGGGCTTGGCTTGTCGGCCTTTCACCGGACTTAACTAAGTAAAAAAAAATCGAACCAAAATTAGCAGTTGGCATCTACGCATGGGGTGCTACAAAATGGCTATTTCCGAATTTTCATTGCTTGAAAATTTTTTTTTCCGGGGAACCAGGCCAGACCCTCTTCACACCGTGAAGTAGTCCGAGAATGGTGCCCCTTTCTTGGCTTGGCTCATCGGCATTTCACCGGACTTAACTTAGTCAAAAAAGGGCCAAATCAAACCAAAAATAGCAGTTGGCATCTAGGCATGTGGGGCTACAAAATGGCTATTTCCAAATTTTCATAGCTTGAAATTTTTTCAGGAGAACCAGGCCAGACCCCCTCCAACCCGTGAAGTAGTCCGAGAATGGTTGCTTTTTCTGGGCTTGGCTCGTCGGCCTTTCACCGGACTTAACTAAGTAAAAAAAAATCGAACCAAAATTAGCAGTTGGCATCTACGCATGGGGTGCTACAAAATGGCTATTTCCGAATTTTCATTGCTTGAAAATTTTTTTTCCCGGGGAACCAGGCCAGACCCTCTTCACACCGTGAAGTAGTCCGAGAATGGTGCCCCTTTCTGGGCTTGGCTCGTCGGCCTTTCACAGGACTTAACTTAGTCAAAAAAGGACCAAATCGAACCAAAATTGGCAGTTGGCATCTACGCATGATGGGCTACAAAATGGCCATTTCCGAATTTTCATAGCTTGAATTAATTTTTTTTAGGAGAACCAGGCCAGACCCCCTCTACCCAGTGAAGTGGTGCGAGAATGGTGCGCCTTTCTGGGCTTGGCTCGTCAGCCTTTCACCGGACTTAACTTAGTCAAAAAAGGACCAAATCGAACTAAAATTAGCAGTTGGCATCTACGCATGGGGCTGCTACAAAATGGCTATATCCGAATTTTCATAGCTTGAAAAAAAGTTTTCGAGAGAACCAGGCCAGACCCCCTCCACCCCGCTATGTAGTCCTAGAATGGTGGCCCTTTCTGGGCTTACCTTGTCGAAATTTTACCGGACCTAGCTGGTTCAAAAAAGGACCAAATCGAACCAAAAATAGCAGTTTGCATCTACACATGGGGGGGCTACAAAATGGCTATTTCCGAATTTTCATAACTTGAAAAAATACTTTTTCAGGAGAGCCAGGCCAGACCCCCTCCACACCGTGAAGTAGTACGAGAATGGTGCGCCTTTCTTGGCTTGGCTCGTCGGCCTTTCACCGGACTTAACTTAGTCAAGAAAGGACCAAATCGAACCAAAGTAAGCAGTTTGCAGCTACGCATGGGGTGATACAAAATGGCTATTTCAGAATTTTCATAGCTTGAAACAAAGTTTTTTAGAGAATCAGGCCAGACCCCCTCCAGCCCGCAAAGTAGTCCGAGAATGGTGGCCCTTTCTGGGCTTGGCTTGTCGATCTTTTACCAGACTAATCTGGTTCAAAAAAGGACCAAATTGAACCGGAATTTGCAGTTTGCATATCAGCATGGGGCGGCTACAAAATGGCTATTTCCGAATTTTCATAGCTTAAATTTTTCGGAGAACCAGGCCAGACCACCTCCACCCCGTGAAGTAGTCCGAGAATGGTGCGCCTTTCTGGGCTTGGCTCGTCGGCCTTTCACCGGACTTAACTTAGTCAAAAAGGACCAAATCGAACCAAAAATAGCAGTTGGCATCTAGGCATGGGGGCTGCTAGAAAATGGCAATTTCCTGAATTTTCATAGCTTGAAAAAAAGTTTTCGGGAGAACCAGGCCAGACCCCCTCTACCCATTGAAGTGGTGCGAGAATGGTGCGCCTTTCTGGGCTTGGGTCTTCGGCCTTTCACCGGACTTAACTTAGTCAAAAAAGGGCCAAATCGAACCAAAATTAGCACTTGGCCTCTACGCATGGAGGGCTGCTACAAAATGGCAATTTCCGAATTTTCATAGCTTGAAAAAATTTTTTCGGGAGAACCAGGCCAGACCCCCTCCACCCCGCGATGTAGTCCGAGAATGGTGGCCCTTTCTGGGCTTGGCTTGTCGTTCTTTCACCGGACTTAACTTAGTCAAAAAAAGAACCAAATCGAACCAAAAATAGCAGTTCGCATCTAGGCATGGGGGCTACAAAATGGCTATTTCCAAATTTTCATAGCTTTAAATTTTTTTTTCAGGAGAACCAGGCCAGACCCCCTCCAACCCGAGAAGTAGTTTGAGAATGGTTGCTTTTTCTGGGCTTGGCTCGTCGGCCTTTCACCGGACTTAACTTAGTTAAAAAAGGACCAAATCGAACCAAAAATAGCAGTTGGCATCTAGGCATGGGGGGCTACAAAATGGCTATTTTTACATTTTCATAGCTTGAAATTTTTTTTTCGGGAGAGCCAGGCCAGACCCCCTCTACCCAGTGAAGTGGTGCGAGAATGGTGCGCCTTTCTGGGCTTGGCTCGTCGGCCTTTCACCGGACTTAACTAAGTAAAAAAAAAAACAAATCGAACCAAAATTAGCAGTTGGCATCTACGCATGGGGTGCTACAAAATGGCTATTTCCAAATTTTCATAGCTTGAAATTTTTTTTTCCTGGGAACCAGGCCAGACCCCCTTCACACCGTGAAGTAGTCCGAGAATGGTGCCCCTTTCTGGGCTTGGCTCATCGGCCTTTCACCGGACTTAACTTAGTCAAAAAAGGGCCAAATCAAACCAAAAATAGCAGTTGGCATCTAGGCATGGGGGGCTACAAAATGGCTATTTCCAAATTTTCATAGCTTGAAATTTTTTTTTCAGGAGAACCAGGCCAGACCCCCTCCAACCCGTGAAGTAGTCCCAGAATGGTGGCTTTTTCTGGGCTTGGCTTGTCGGCCTTTCACCGGACTTAACTAAGTAAAAAAAAAAAAAAATCGAACCAAAATTAGCAGTTGGCATCTACGCATGGGGTGCTACAAAATGGCTATTTCCGAATTTTCATTGCTTGAAAATTTTTTTTTCCAGGGAACCAGGCCAGACCCTCTTCACACCGTGAAGTAGTCCGAGAATGGTGCCCCTTTCTGGGCTTGGCTCGTCGGCCTTTCACCGGACTTAACTTAGTTAAAAAAGGACCAAATCGAACCAAAATTAGCACTTGGCATCTAGGCATGGCTACAAAATGGCTATTTCCAAATTTTCATAGCTTGAAATTTTTTCAGGAGAACCAGGCCAGACCCCTCACCCCGCGATGTAGTTTCCGAGAATGGTGGCCCTTTCTGGGCTTGGCTTGTCGCCTTTCACCGGACTTAACTTAGTCAAGAAAAAAAAAATCGAACCAAAATTAGCAGTTGGCATCTAGGCATGGGGTGCTACAAAATGGCTATTTCCGAATTTTCATTGCTTGAAAATTTTTTCAGGAGAACCAGGCCAGACCCTCTTCACACCGTGAAGTAGTCCGAGAATGGTGGCTTTCTGGGCTTGGCTCGTCGGCCTTTCACCGGACTTAACTTAGTTAAAAAAGCACCAAATCGAACCAAAAATAGCAGTTGGCATCTAGGCATGGGGGCTACAAAATGGCTATTTCGAATTTTCATAGCTTGAAAATTTTTTTCAGGAGAACCAGGCCAGACCCCTTCACAACCCGTGAAGTAGTCCGAGAATGGTGGCTTTTTCTGGGCTTGGCTGTCGGCCTTTCACCGGACTTAACTTAGTTAAAAAGGACCAAATCGAACCAAAATTAGCAGTTGGCATCTACGCATGGGGGCTACAAAATGGCTATTTCCAAATTTTCATAGCTTGAAATTTTTTTCCTGGGAGACCAGGCCAGACCCCTCACCCAGTGAAGTGGTCCGAGAATGGTGCGCCTTTCTGGGCTTGGCTCATCGGCCTTTCACCGGACTTAACTTAGTCAAAAAGGGCAAATCAAACCAAAATTAGCAGTTGGCATCTACTCTTGGATGGGCTACAAAATGGCAATTTCCAAATTTTCATAACTTGAAAAATTTTTTCAGGAGAACCAGGCCAGACCCCTCCACCCGTGAAGTAGTCCGAGAATGGTGCCCCTTTCTGGGCTTGGCTTGTCGGCCTTTCACCGGACTTAACTTAGTTAAAAAAGCACCAAATCGAACCAAAAATAGCAGTTGGTATCTAGACATGGGGGGCTACAAAATGGCTATTTCCAAATTTTCATAGCTTGAAATTTTTTTCGGGAGAACCAGGCCAGACCCTCTTCACACCATGAAGTAGTCCGAGAATGGTGGCTTTCTGGGCTTGGCTCGTCGGCCTTTCACCGGACTTAACTTAGTTAAAAAAGGACCAAATCGAACCAAAAATAGCAGTTGGCATCTAGGCATGGGGGGCTACAAAATGGCTATTTCCAAATTTTCATAGCTTGAAATTTTTTTTTCAGGAGAACCAGGCCAGACCCCCTCCAACCCGTGAAGTAGTCCGAGAATGGTGCCCCTTTCTGGGCTTGGCTCATCGGCCTTTCACCGGACTTAACTTAGTCAAAAAAGGGCCAAATCAAACCAAAAATAGCAGTTGGCATCTAGGCATGGGGGGCTACAAAATGGCTATTTCCAAATTTTCATAGCTTGAAAATTTTTTCAGGAGAACCAGGCCAGACCCCCTCCAACCCGTGAAGTAGTCCGAGAATGGTGGCTTTTTCTGGGCTTGGCTTGTCGGCCTTTCACCGGACTTAACTAAGTAAAAAAAAAAAAAAATCGAACCAAAATTAGCAGTTGGCATCTACGCATGGGGTGCTACAAAATGGCTATTTCCAAATTTTCATAGCTTGAAATTTTTTCCGGAGAACCAGGCCAGACCCCTCTACACCAGTGAAGTAGTCCGAGAATGGTGCGCCTTTCTGGGCTTGGCTCGTCGGCCTTTCACCGGACTTAACTTAGTTAAAAAAGGACCAAATCGAACCAAAAATAGCAGTTGGCATCTAGGCATGGGGGGCTACAAAATGGCTATTTCCAAATTTTCATAGCTTGAAATTTTTTTTTCAGGAGAACCAGGCCAGACCCCCTCCAACCCGTGAAGTAGTCCGAGAATGGTGGCTTTTTCTGGGCTTGGCTTGTCGGCCTTTCACCGGACTTAACTAAGTAAAAAAAAAAAAAAATCGAACCAAAATTAGCAGTTGGCATCTACGCATGGGGTGCTACAAAATGGCTATTTCCGAATTTTCATTGCTTGAAAATTTTTTTTTCCGGGGAACCAGGCCAGACCCTCTTCACACAGTGAAGTAGTCCGAGAATGGTGCCCCTTTCTGGGCTTGGCTCGTCGGCCTTTCACCGGACTTAACTTAGTTAAAAAAGGACCAAATCGAACCAAAAATAGCAGTTGGCATCTAGGCATGGGGGGCTACAAAATGGCTATTTCCAAATTTTCATAGCTTGAAATTTTTTTTTCGGGAGAACCAGGCCAGACCCCTCCACCCAGTGAAGTAGTCCGAGAATGGTGGCTTTTTCTGGGCTTGGCATCGGCCTTTCACCGGACTTAACTTAGTCAAAAAAAAAAATCGAACCAAAATTAGCAGTTGGCATCTACGCATGGGGGGCTGCTACAAAATGGCAATTTCCGAATTTTCATAGCTTGAAATTTTTTTTTCAGGAGAACCAGGCCAGACCCCCTCCAACCCGTGAAGTAGTCCGAGAATGGTGGCTTTTTCTGGGCTTGGCTTGTCGGCCTTTCACCGGACTTAACTTAGTCAAAAAAGGGCCAAATCGAATCAAAATTAGCACTTGGCATCTAGGCATGGGGGCTACAAAATGGCTATTTCCAAATTTTCATAGCTTGAAAATTTTTTTCGTGAGAACCAGGCCAGACCCCCTCTACCCAGTGAAGTAGTCCGAGAATGGTGCCCCTTTCTGGGCTTGGCTCATCGGCCTTTCACCGGACTTAACTTAGTCAAAAAGGACCAAATCGAACCAAAATTAGCAGTTGGCATCTAGGCATGGGGCTGCTACAAAATGGCTATTTCCAAATTTTCATAGCTTGAAATTTTTTCAGGAGAACCAGGCCAGACCCCTCCAACCCCCGTGAAGTAGTCCGAGAATGGTGGCCCTTTCTGGGCTTGGCTTGTCGGCCTTTCACCGGACTTAACTTAGTCAAAAAGGACCAAATCGAACCAAAATTAGCAGTTGGCATCTAGGCATGGGGGCTACAAAATGGCTATTTCCAAATTTTCATAGCTTGAAAATTTTTTTTCGGGAACCAGGCCAGACCCTCTTCACCCAGTGAAGTAGTCCGAGAATGGTGCCCCTTTCTGGGCTTGGCTCGTCGGCCTTTCACCGGACTTAACTTAGTTAAAAAAGGACCAAATCAAACCAAAAATAGCAGTTGGCATCTAGGCATGGGGGGCTACAAAATGGCTATTTTTACATTTTCATAGCTTGAAATTTTTTTTTTCAGGAGAGCCAGGCCAGACCCCCTCTACCCAGTGAAGTGGTGCGAGAATGGTGCGCCTTTCTGGGCTTGGCTCATCGGCATTTCACCGGACTTAACTTAGTCAGAAAAAGGGCCAAATCGAACCAAAAATAGCAGTTGGCATCTAGGCATGGGGGGCTACAAAATGGCTATTTCCAAATTTTCATAGCTTGAAATTTTTTTTTCAGGAGGACCAGGCCAGACCCCTTCCAACCCATGAAGTAGTCCGAGAATGGTGGCTTTTTCTGGGCTTGGCTCGTCGGCCTTTCACCGGACTTAACTTAGTTAAAAAGGACCAAATCGAACCAAAATTAGCAGTTGGCATCTAGGCATGGGGGCTACAAAACTGGCTATTTCCAAATTTTCATAGCTTGAAATTTTTTCCAGGAGAACCAGGCCAGACCCCTTCCACACCGTGAAGTAATCCGAGAATGGTGCCCCTTTCTGGGCTTGGCTCATCGGCCTTTCACCGACTTAACTTAGTCAAAAAAAAATCAAAAAATAGCAGTTGGCATCTAGGCATGGGGGCTACAAAATGGCTATTTCCAAATTTTCATAGCTTGAAAATTTTTTCAGGAGAACCAGGCCAGACCCTCTCACACCGTGAAGTAGTCCCAGAATGGTGGCTTTTTCTGGGCTTGGCTTGTCGGCCTTTCACCGGACTTAACTAAGTAAAAAAAAAAAAATCGAACCAAAATTAGCAGTTGGCATCTACGCATGATGGTGCTACAAAATGGCTATTTCGAATTTTCATTAGCTTGAAAATTTTTTAGGAGAACCAGGCCAGACCCTCTTCACACTGTGAAGTAGTCCGAGAATGGTGCCCCTTTCTGGGCTTGGCTCGTCGGCCTTTCACCGGACTTAACTTAGTTAAAAAAGGACCAAATCGAACCAAAATTAGCACTTGGCATCTACTCTTGGATGGCTGCTACAAAATGGCAATTTCCGAATTTTCATAGCTTGAAATTTTTTTTTCGGGAGAGCCAGGCCAGACCCCCTCTACCCAGTGAAGTGGTGCGAGAATGGTGCGCCTTTCTGGGCTTGGCTTGTCGATCTTTTACCAGACCTATCTGGTTCAAAAAAGGACCAAATTGAACCGGAATTTGCAGTTGGCATATCAGCATGGGGCGGCTACAAAATGGCTATTTCCGAATTTTCATACCTTAAATTATTTTTTTTTCGGCAGAACCAGACAAGACCACCACCACCCCGTGAAGTAGTACGAGAGTTGGTGCGCCTTTCTGGGCTTGGCTCGTCGGCCTTTCACCGGACTTAACTTAGTCAAAAAAGGACCAAATCGAACCAAAAATAGCATTTGGCATCTACGCATGGGGGGCTGCTAGAAAATGGCTATATCCTGAATTTTCATAGCTTGAAAAATTTTTTCGGAGAACCAGGCCAGACCCCTCCACCCCGTGAAGTAGTCCGAGAATGGTGGCCCTTTCTGGCTTGTCATTCTTTCACCGGACTTAACTTAGTCAAAAAAGGACCAAATCGAACCAAAAATAGCAGTTGGCATCTAGGCATGGGGGGCTACAAAATGGCTATTTCCAAATTTTCATAGCTTGAAATTTTTTTTTCAGGAGAACCAGGCCAGACCCCCTCCAACCCGTGAAGTAGTCCGAGAATGGTGGCTTTTTCTGGGCTTGGCTCGTCGGCCTTTCACCGGACTTAACTTAGTCAAAAAAAAAAATCGAACCAAAATTAGCAGTTGGCATCTAGGCATGGGGGCTACAAAATGGCTATTTCCAAATTTTCATTGCTTGAAAAATTTTTTTCAGGAGAACCAGGCCAGACCCTCTTCACACCGTGAAGTAGTCCGAGAATGGTGCCCCTTTCTGGGCTTGGCTTGTCGGCCTTTCACCGGACTTAACTTAGTAAAAAAAAAAGGACCAAATCGAACCAAAATTAGCAGTTGGCATCTACGAATGGGGTGCTACAAAATGGCAATTTCCGAATTTTCATAGCTTGAAATTTTTTTTGGGAACCAGGCCAGACCCTCTTCACACCGTGAAGTAGTCCGAGAATGGTGCCCCTTTCTGGGCTTGGCTCGTCGGCCTTTCACCAGACCTATAACTTAGTTCAAAAAAGGACCAAATCGAACCAAAAATTAGCAGTTGGCATCTAGGCATGGGGGCTACAAAATGGCTATTTCCGAATTTTCATAGCTTGAAATTTTTTTCGGAGAACCAGGCCAGACCCCACCACCCCGTGAAGTAGTCCAAGAATGGTGCGCCTTTCTGGGCTTGGCTCGTCGGCCTTTCACCGGACTTAACTTAGTCAAAAAGGACCAAATCGAACCAAAAATAGCAGTTGGCATCTAGGCATGGGGCTGCTACAAAATGGCTATTTCCAAATTTTCATAGCTTGAAATTTTTTTTTCGGGAGAGCCAGGCCAGACCCCCTCTACCCAGTGAAGTGGTGCGAGAATGGTGCGCCTTTCTGGGCTTGGCTCATCGGCCTTTCACCGGACTTAACTTAGTCAAAAAAGGGCCAAATCAAACCAAAAATAGCAGTTGGCATCTAGGCATGGGGGGCTACAAAATGGCTATTTCCAAATTTTCATAGCTTGAAATTTTTTTTTCGGGAGAGCCAGGCCAGACCCCTCCACCCAGTGAAGTGGTCCGAGAATGGTGGCCCTTTCTGGGCTTGGCTCATCGGCCTTTCACCGGACTTAACTTAGTCAAAAAAGGGCCAAATCGAACCAAAAATAGCAGTTGGCATCTAGGCATGGGGGGCTACAAAATGGCCATTTCCGAATTTTCATAGCTTGAATTAATTTTTTTAGGAGAACCAGGCCAGACCCCCTCTACCCAGTGAAGTGGTGCGAGAATGGTGGGCCTTTCTGGGCTTGGCTCGTTGGCCTTTCACCGGACTTAACTTAGTCAAAAAAGGACCAAATCGAACCAAAATTAGCAGTTGGCATCTACGCATTGGGGGCTACAAAATGGCTATTTCCGAATTTTCATAGCTTAGCTTGAATTTTTTTTTTCGGAAGAACCAGCCCAAACCCCCTCCACCCCGCGATGTAGTCCGAGAATGGTGGCCCTTTCTGGGCTTGCCTTGTCGAAATTTTACCGGACCTAGCTGGTTCAAAAAAGCACCAAATCGAACCAAAATTGGCAGTTGGCATCTACGCATGGGGGATACAAAATGGCTATTTCCAAACTTTTATAGCTTGAATTTTTTTTTTCTGGAGAACCAGGCCAGACCCCTTTCACCCCGTGAAGTAGTACGAGAATGGTGCACCTTTCTGGGCTTGGCTCGTTGGCCTTTCACCGGACTTAATTTAGTCAAAGAAGGGCCAAATCGAACCAAAATTAGCAGTTGGCATCTACGCATGGGGGGCTGTTACAAAATGGCAATTTCCAAATTTTCATAGCTTGAATTTTTTCTTTTCGGGCGAACCAGGCCAAACCCCCTCCACCCCGCGATGTAGTCCGAGAATGGTGGCCCTTTCTGGGCTTGGCTTGTCGACCTTTCACCGGACCTATCTGGTTCAAAAAGGACCAAATCGAACCAAAAATTAGCAGTTGGCATCTAGGCATGGGGGCTACAAAATGGCTATTTCCAAATTTTCATAGCTTAAATTTTTTTTTCGGAGAACCAGGCCAGACCCCACCACCCCGTGAAGTAGTGCGAGAATGGTGCGCCTTTCTGGGCTTGGCTCATCGGCCTTTCACCGGACTTAACTTAGTCAAAAAGGACCAAATCTAACCAAAAATAGCAGTTGGCATCTACGCATGGGGCTGCTACAAAATGGCAATTTCCGAATTTTCATAGCTTGAAAAAGTTTTCGGAGAACCAGGCCAGACCCCTCCACCCAGTGAAGTGGTCCGAGAATGGTGCGCCTTTCTGGGCTTGGCTCGTCGGCCTTTCACCGGACTTAACTTAGTCAAAAAACCAAATCGAACCAAAATTAGCAGTTGGCATCTACGCATGGGGGCTACAAAATGGCAATTTCCGAATTTTCATAGCTTGAAAAAATTTTTTCGGGAGAACCAGGCCAGACCCTCTCCACCCCGTGAAGTAGTCCGAGAATGGTGGCCCTTTCTGGAGCTTGGCTTGTCGGCCTTTCACCGGACTTAACTTAGTCAAAAAGGACCAAATCGAACCAAAATAGCAGTTGGCATCTACGCATGGGGGCTACAAAATGGCTATTTCCAAATTTTCATAGCTTGAATTTTTTCAGGAGAACCAGGCCAGACCCCTCCACCCAGTGAAGTGGTCCGAGAATGGTGCGCCTTTCTGGGCTTGGCTCGTCGGCCTTTCACCGGACTTAACTTAGTCAAAAAGGACCAAATCGAACCAAAATTAGCAGTTGGCATCTACGCATGGGGCTGCTACAAAATGGCTATTTCCGAATTTTCATAGCTTGAAAAATTTTTTTTGGGAACCAGGCCAGACCCTCTTCACACCGTGAAGTAGTCCGAGAATGGTGCCCCTTTCTGGGCTTGGCTCATCGGCCTTTCACCGGACTTAACTTAGTCAAAAAATGGCCAAATCGAACCAAAATTAGCACTTGGCATCTACTCTTGGATGGCTGCTACAAAATGGCAATTTCCGAATTTTCATAGCTTGAAATTTTTTTTCAGGAGAACCAGGCCAGACCCCCTCCAACCCGTGAAGTAGTCCGAGAATGGTGGCTTTTTCTGGGCTTGGCTCGTCGAGCCTTTCACCGGACTTAACTTAGTCAAAAAGGACCAAATCGAACCAAAATTAGCAGTTGGCATCTACGCATGGGGGCTACAAAATGGCTATTTCCGAATTTTCATAGCTTGAAAATTTTTTCGAGAGAACCAGGCCAGACCCCTCCACCCTGAAGTAGTCCTAGAATGGTGGCCCTTTCTGGGCTTACCTTGTCGAAATTTTACCGGACCTATCTGGTTCAAAAAGGACCAAATCGAACCAAAATAGCAGTTGCATCTACACATGGGGGCTACAAAATGGCTATTTCGAATTTTCATAGCTTGAAAAATTTTTTCAGGAGAGCCAGGCCAGACCCCCTCCACCCAGTGAAGTAGTCCGAGAATGGTGCGCTTTCTGGGCTTGGCTCGTCGGCCTTTCACCGGACTTAACTTAGTCAAAAAGGACCAAATCGAACCAAAATAGCAGTTGGCATCTACGCATGGGGCTGTTTGCTGATTGGTCCTACAAAATGGCAATTTCCGAATTTTCATAGCTTGTAAAAAAGTTTTCGGGAGAACCAGGCCACACCCCCTCCACCCCGCGATGTAGTCCGAGTATGGTGGCCCTTTCTGGGCTTGCCTTGTTGACATTTTACCGGACCTATCTGGTTCAAAAAAGGACCGAATCGAACCAAAATTGGTAGTTGGCATCTACGCATGGGGGGCTTGAAATTGGCTATTTCCGAATTTTCATAGCTTAATTTTGTTTTTCGGGAGAACCAGGCCAGGCCCCCTCTACCCAGATAAGTGGTGCGAGAATGGTGGCCCTTTCTGGACTTGGCTCGTCGAGCCTTTCACCGGACTTAACTTAGTCAAAAAAGGGCCAAATCGAACCAAAATTAGCAGTTGGCATCTACGCATGGGGGGCTGCTACAAAATGGCAATTTCCGAATTTTCATAGCTTAAAAAAAAGTTTTCGGGAGAGCCAGGCCAGACCCCCTCCACCCCGCGATGTAGTCCGAGAATGGTGGCCCTTTCTGGGCTTGGCTCGTCGGCCTTTCACCGGACTTAACTTAGTTAAAAAAGGACCAAATCGAACCAAAAATAGCAGTTGGCATTTAGGCATGGGGGGCTACAAAATGGCTATTTCCAAATTTTCGTAGCTTGAATTTTTTTTTCGGGAGAGCCAGGCCAGACCCCCTCTACCCAGTGAAGTGGTGCGAGAATGGTGCGCCTTTCTGGGCTTGGCTCATCGGCATTTCACCGGACTTAACTTAGTCAAAAAAGGGCCAAATCGAACCAAAATTAGCACTTGGCATCTACTCTTGGATGGCTGCTACAAAATGGCAATTTCCGAATTTTCATAACTTGAAAAAATTTTTTCGGGAGAACCAGGCCAGACCCCCTCCACCCCGCGATGTAGTCCGAGAATGGTGGCCCTTTCTGGGCTTGGCTTGTCATTCTTTCACCGGATTTAACTTAGTCAAAAAAGGACCAAATCGAACCAAAAATAGCAGTTGGCATCTAGGCATGGGGGGGCTACAAAATGGCTATTTCCAAATTTTCATAGCTTGAAATTTTTTTTCAGGAGAACCAGGCCAGACCCCCTCCAACCCGTGAAGTAGTCCGAGAATGGTGGCTTTTTCTGGGCTTGGCTCGTCGGCCTTTCACCGGACTTAACTAAGTAAAAAAAAAAAAATCGAACCAAAATTAGCAGTTGGCATCTACGCATGGGGTGCTACAAAATGGCTATTTCCGAATTTTCATTGCTTGAAAATTTTTTTTTCCGGGGAACCAGGCCAGACCCTCTTCACACCGTGAAGTAGTCCGAGAATGGTGCCCCTTTCTGGGCTTGGCTCGTCGGCCTTTCACCGGACTTAACTTAGTTAAAAAAGGACCAAATCGAACCAAAAATAGCAGTTGGCATCTAGGCATGGGGGGCTACAAAATGGCTATTTCCAAATTTTCATAGCTTGAAATTTTTTTTTCAGGAGAACCAGGCCAGACCCCCTCCAACCCGTGAAGTAGTCCGAGAATGGTGGCTTTTTCTGGGCTTGGCTTGTCGGCATTTCACCGGACTTAACTAAGTAAAAAAAAAAAAATCGAACCAAAATTAGCAGTTGGCATCTACGGATGGGGTGCTACAAAATGGCTATTTCCGAATTTTCATTGCTTGAAAATTTTTTTTTCCGGGGAACCAGGCCAGACCCTCTTCACACCGTGAAGTAGTCCGAAAATGGTGCGCCTTTCTGGGCTCTGCTCGTCGGCCATTCACCGGACTTAACTTAGTCAAAAAAGGACCAAATCTAACCAAAAATAGCATTTGGCATCTACGCACGGGGGGCTGCTAGAAAATGGCAATTTCCTGAATTTTCATAGCTTGAAAAGAAGTTTTCGGGAGAACCAGGCCAGACCCCCTCTACCCATTGAAGTGGTGCGAGAATGGTGCGCCTTTCTGGGCTTGGGTCTTCGGCCTTTCACCGGACTTAACTTAGTCAAAAAAGGGCAAATCGAACCAAAATTAGCACTTGGCCTCTACGCATGGGCGGCTGCTACAAAATGGCAATTTCCGAATTTTCATAGCTTGAAAAAATTTTTTCGGGAGAACCAGGCCAGACCCCCTCCACCCCGCGATGTAGTCCGAGAATGGTGGCCCTTTCTGGGCTTGGCTTGTCGTTCTTTCACCGGACTTAACTTAGTCAAAAAAGGACCAAATCGAACCAAATTTTGCAGTTGGCATCTACGCATGGGGCGCTACAAAATGGCTATTTTCGAATTTTTATAGCTTGAATTTTTTTTTTTCAGGAGAATCAGGCCAGACCCGCTCCACCCAGTGAAGTGGTGCGAGAATAATGCGCCTTTCTGGGCTTGGCTCGTCGGCCTTTCACCGGACTTAATTTAGTCAAAAAAGGACCAAATCGAACCAAAAATAGCATTTGGCATCTACACACGGGGGGCTGCTACAAAATGGCTATTTCCGAATTTTCATAGCTTGAAAAAATTTTTTTCTTGGGAACCAGGCCAGACCCCCTTCACACCGTGAAGTAGTCCGAGAATGGTGCCCCTTTCTGGGCTTGGCTCATCGGCCTTTCACCGGACTTAACTTTGTCAAAAAAGGGCCAAATCGAACCAAAATTAGCACTTGGCATCTACTCTTGGATGGCTGCTACAAAATGGCAATTTCCGAATTTTCATAGCTTGAAAAAATTTTTTCAGGAGAACCAGGCCAGACCCCCTCCACCCCGCGATGTAGTCCGAGAATGGTGGCCCTTTCTGGGCTTGGCTTGTCGTTCTTTCACCGGACTTAACTTAGTCAAAAAAGGACCAAATCGAACCAAATTTTGCAGTTGGCATCTACGCATGGGGGGCTACAAAACGGCTATTTCCGAATTTTCATAGTTTGAATTTTTTTTTCGAGAGAGAACCAGGCCAGACATAGCCTGGTTCTACCAGACTCTCGTACATTTCATTTGTACAGAGAGTCTGGCCTCGCTCCATTGACAAGCGTTTACTTCCTTGAATGCGGGAACTCTGTTGAAGTTTAAAACTATTGGATCTGCCCAGAGTCACTCAGGATCTGCCATAGCCAATCGCTAACGTGTGGTCGTGACATATGTCATGCGCCGAAACCGACCGGAAACAACAAGTCACTCCCTCTGTTTGCTGATTGGTCCTACAAAAAATTGATTTCTGGAAACCTAAGAATATACAGCGATCCCAGACTAAGTACTAAAGCGAAATGAAATTGAGCGGAAGTACGTAGGAGGGCGGAGCCAGGCTAGGCCAGACACCCTCTACCCAGTGAAGTGGTGCGAGAATGGTGCACCTTTCTGGGCTTGGCTCGTCGGCCTTTCACCGGACTTAACTTAGTCAAAAAAGGACCAAATCGAACCAAAAATAGCACTTGGCATCTACACTTGGGGGGCTGCTACAAAATGGCAATTTCCGAATTTTCATAGCTTGAAAAAGTTTTCGGGAGAACCAGGCCACACCCCCTCCACCCCGCGATGTAGTCCGAGTATGGTGGCCCTTTCTGGGCTTGGCCTTGTTGACATTTTTACGGACTATCTGGTTCAAAAAAGGACCGAATCGAACCAAAATTGGTAGTTGGCATCTACGCATGGGGGGCTTGAAATTGGCTATTTCCGAATTTTCATAGCTTAATTTTGTTTTTCGGGAGAACCAGGCCAGGCCCCCTCTACCCAGATAAGTGGTGCGAGAATGGTGGCCCTTTTCTGGACTTGGCTCATCGGCCTTTCACCGGACTTAACTTAGTCAAAAAGGCCAAATCGAACCAAAATTAGCAGTTGGCATCTACGCATGGGGCTGCTACAAAATGGCAATTTCAAATTTTCATAGCTTGAAAAAGTTTTCGGAGAACCAGGCCAGACCCCTCCACCCCGCGATGTAGTCCGGAAATCGTGGCCCTTTCTGGGCTTGCCTTGTCAAACTTTTACCGGACCTATCTGGTTCAAAAAAGGATCAAATCGAACCAAAATTGGCAGTTGGCATCTACGCATGGGGGGCTAAGAAATGGCTATTTCCGAATTTTCATAGCTTGACTTTCTTTTTTTCGGGAGAACCAGGCCTGACCCCCTCTACCCAGCGAAGTAGTCCCAGAATGGTGCACCTTTCTGGGCTTGGCTCGTTGGCCTTTCACCGGACTTGAAATAGTTAAAAAAGGACCAAATCAAACCAAAAATAGCATTTGGCATCTACGCATGGGGGGCTGCTACAAAATGGCTATTTCCAAATTTTCATAGCTTGAAAAAAAGTTTTCGGGAGAACCAGGCCAGACCCCCTCCACCCCGTGAATTAGTCCGAGAATGGTGGCACTTTCTGGGCTTGGCTCGTCGGCCTTTCACCGGATTTAACCCTCTGGAGTCTAAGGGTATTTTTGGGGCTTGGAGAAGTTTTGTCATGCCCTGACATTTGTGCTTTTTTCAGTTTCTTATAAATATCTAAATGGCTAAAGTTTAATCTCACTGTAATCAGCACAAACTAGGCTATAATAATATGTGAGCAGCATGTATGTACATGATTGTGTTTTTGAGGAAAAAAATGTTATGCGTGGTTAGTGAAAAACTAAAAATGTTAAATCACTTGAATAAGGCAATAAAACACATACAGAAAATTGGACTTTTGAGAACTGGAGCTTGTAGCCTAGAATTTTTCTTTCTAAATGATGTGAAAATCATCTTTACTCACTCACAGAAAACAATATATTGATTTAAATTTTCTAAGACACTTTTTGTGTAGAAAGGGTCTATGCGAGAGGGCGTGAACTATCATGAATATCATTGTCCTTCACACCTGAGAAGACAAAGGAATTAGCTGCATAATGAGCCATTCAGTCAGCTGTGTGACTGAGAGGGCGGACTTAACTTAGTCAAAAAGGACCAAATCGAACCAAAAATAGCAGTTAGAATCTACGCATGGGGGCTACAAAATGGCTATTTCCAAATTTTCATAGCTTGAATTTTTTTTCGGAGAACAGGCCAGACCCCACTACCCAGTGAAGTGGTGCGAGAATGGTGCCCCTTTCTGGCTTGGCTCGTCGGCCTTTCACCGGATTTAACTTAGTCAAAAAAGGACCAAATCGAACCAAAAATAGCATTTGGCATCTACGCATGGGGGGCTGCTACAAAATGGCTATTTCCGAATTTTCATAGCTTGAAAAAAAGTTTTCGGGAGAACCAGGCCAGACCCCCTCCACCCCGTGAAGTAGTCCGAGAATGGTGGCACTTTCTGGGCTTGGCTCGTCGGGCTTTCACCGGACTTAACTTAGTCAAAACAAAACAAATCGAACCAAAATTAGCAGTTGGCATCTACGCATGGGGGGCTACAAAATGGCTATTTCCGAATTTTCATAGCTTGAAAAAAATTTTTTCCGGGGAACCAGGCCAGACCCCCTTCACCCCGTTAAGTAGTCCGAGAATGGTCCCCCGTTCTGGGCTTGGCTCATCGGCCTTTCACCGGACTTAACTTGGTCAAGAAAAGGACCAAATCGAACCAAAAATAGAATTTGGCATCTACGCATGGGGGGCTGCTACAAAATGGCAATTTCCGAGTTTTTATAGCTTGAAAAAAAGTTTTCGGGAGAACCAGGCCAGACCCCCTCTACCCAGTGAAGTGGTGCGAGAATGGTGGCACTTTCTGGGCTTGGCTCGTCGGCTTTTACCGGACTTAACTTAGTCAAAAAAGGACCAAGTCGAACCAAAATTAGCAGTTGGCATCTACGCATGGGGGCTACAAAATGGCAATTTCGAATTTTCATAGCTTGAAAATTTTTTCCAGAACCAGGCCAGACCCCTCCACCCTGTGAAGTGGTGCGACAATGGTGCGCCTTTCTGGGCTTGGCTCGTCGATCCTTTCACTGGACTTAACTTAGTCAAAAAAGGGCCAAATCGAACCAAAATTAGCATTTGGCATCTACGCATGGGGGGCTGCTACAAAATGGCAATTTCCGAATTTTCATAGCTTGAAAAAAAGTTTTCGGGAGAAGCCGGCCAGACCCCCTCCACCCCGCGATGTAGTATGAGAATGGTGGCCCTTTCTGGGCTTACCTTGTCAAATTTTTACCGGAACTAGCTGTTTCAAAAAAGGACCAAATCGAACCAAAATTGGCATTTGGCACCTACGCATGGGGGGCTACAAAATGGCTATTTCCGAATTTTCATAGCTTGACTTTCTTTTTTTCGGGAGAACCAGGCCTGTCCCCCTCTACCCAGTGAAGTGTTGCAAGAATGGTGCGCCTTTCTGGGCTTGGCTCGTTGGCCTTTCACCAGACTTAGTCAAAAAAGGACCAAATCGAACCAAAATTTGCAGTTGGCATCTACGCATGGGGGGCTACAAAATGGTAATTTCCGAATTTTTATAGCTTGAAAAAAAGTTTTCGGGAGAACCAGGCCAGACCCCCTCCACCCCGCGATGTAGTCCGAGAATGGTGGCCCTTTCTGTGCTTGCGTTGTCAAAATTTTACCGGACCTAGCTGGTTCAAAACAGGACCAAATCGAACCAAAATTGGCAGTTGGCATCTACGCATGGGGGGTTACAAAACGGCTATTTTCGAATTTTCATAGCTTAAATTTTTTTTTCGAGAGAACCAGGCCAGGCACCCTCTACCCAGTGAAGTGGTGCGAGAATGGTGCACCTTTCTGGGCTTGGCTTGTCGGCCTTTCACCAGACTTAACTTAGTCAAAAAAAAAAAAAAAATCAAACCAAAATTGGCAGTTGGCATCTACGCATGGGGGGCTACAAAATGGCTATTTCCGAATTTTCATAGCTTGAATTTTTTTTTTCGAGAGAACCAGGCCAGACACCCTCTACCCAGTGAAGTGGTGCGAGAATGGTGCACCTTTCTGGGCTTGGCTCGTCGGCCTTTCACCGGATTTAACTTAGTCAAAAAAAGACCAAATCGAACCAAAATTAGCAGTTGGCATCTACAATGGGGGGCTACAAAATGGCTATTTCCGAATTTTCATAGCTTGAAAAAAAGTTTTCGGGAGAACCAGGCCAAACACCCTCCACCCCGAGAAGTCGTCCGAGAATGGTGGCACTTTCTGGGCTTGGCTCGTCGGCTTTTACCGGACTTAACTTAGTCAAAAAAAGACCAAATCGAACCAAAATTAGCAGTTGGCATCTACAATGGGGGGCTACAAAATGGCAATTTACGAATTTTAATAGCTTGAAAAATTTTTTCTGGGGAACCAGGCCAGACCCCCTTTACCCAGTGAAGTGGTGCGAGAATGGTGCGCCTTTCTGGGCTTGGCTCGTCGAGCCTTTCACCGGACTTAACTTAGTCAAAAAAGGACCAAATCGAACCAAAAATAGCATTTGGCATCTACGCATGGGGGGCTGCTACAAAATGGCAATTTCCGAATTTTCATAGCTTGAAAAAAAGTTTTTGGGAGAACCAGGCCAGACCCCCTCCACCCCGCGATGTAGTACGAGAATAGTGGCCCTTTCTGGGCTTACCTTGTCAGATTTTTACCGGACCTAGCTGTTTCAAAAAAGGACCAAATCGAACCAAAATTGGCAGTTGGCACCTACGCATCGGGGGCTACAAAATGGCTATTTCCGAATTTTCATAGCTTGACTCTCTTTTTTTCGGGAGAACCAGGCCTGACCCCCTCTACCCAGTGAAGTGTTGCGAGAATGGTGCGCCTTTCTGGGCTTGGCTCGTCGGCCTTTCACCGGACTTAGTCAAAAAAGGACCAAATCGAACCAAAATTTGCAGTTGGCATCTACGCATGGGGGGCTACAAAATGGTAATTTCCGAATTTTTATAGCTTGAATTTTTTTTTTCGGGAAAACCAGGCCAGACCCCCTCTACCCAGTGAAGTGGTGCGAGAATGATGCGCCTTTCTGGGCCTTGGCTCATCGGCCATTTCACCGGACTTAACTTAGTCAAAAAGGACCAAATCGAACCAAAATAGCAGTTGGCATCTACGCATGGGGGCTACAAAATGGCTATTTCCAAATTTTCATAGCTTGAAATTTTTTTTCGGAGAACCAGGCCAGACCCTCTCACCCAGTGAAGTAGTCCGAGAATGGTGGCTTTCTGGGCTTGGCTCGCCGGCCTTTTCACCGGACTTAACTTAGTCAAAAAGGACCAAATCGAACCAAAATTGGCAGTTGGCATCTACGCATGGGGGGCTACAAAATGGCTATTTTCGAATTTTCATAGCTTGATTTTTTTTTTTCGAGAGAACCAGGCCAGACACCCTCTAACCAGTGCAGTGGTGCAAGAATGGTGCACCTTTCTGGGCTTGGCTTGTCGGCCTTTCACCGGACTTGAAATAGTCAAAAAAGGACCAAATCAAACCAAAAATAGCATTTGGCATCTACGCATGGGGGGCTGCTACAAAATGGCTATTTCCGAATTTTCATAGCTTGAATTTTTTTTTTTCCGGGAAACCAGGCCAGACCCCCTCTACCCAGTGAAGTGGTGCGAGAATGGTGCACCTTTCTGGGCTTGGCTTTTCGGCCTTTCACCGGATTTAACTTAGTCAAAAAAGGACCAAATCGAACCAAAAATAGCATTTGGCATATACGCACGGGGGGTTGCTACAAAATGGCTATTTCCGGATTTTCATAGCTTGAAAAAAAGTTTTCGGGAGAACCAGGCCAGACCCCCTCCACCCTGTGAAGTAGTCCGAGAATTGTGGCACTTTCTGGGCTTGGCTCGTTGGCCTTTCACCGGACTTAACTTAGTCAAAACAAAACAAATCGAACCAAAATTAGCAGTTGGCATCTTCGCATGGGGGGCTACAAAATGGCTATTTCCGAATTTTCATACCTTGAAAATTTTTTTTTCAGGAGAATCAGCCCAGACCCGCTCTACCAAGGGAAGTGGTGCGAGAATAATGCGCCTTTCTGGGCTTGGCTCGTCGGCATTTCACCGGACTTAATTAAATCAAAGAAGGGCCAAATCAAACCAAAATTAGCAGTTGGCATCTACGCATGGGGGGCTGTTAAAAATGGCAATTTCCAAATTTTCATTGCTTGAATTATTTTTTTTCGGGAGAACCAGGCCAAGACCCCCTCCAACCTGCGATGTAGTCCGAGAATTGTGGCCCTTTCTGGGCTTGCCTTGTCAACATTTTACCGGACCTAACTGGTTCAAAAAAGGACCAAATCGAACCAAAATTAGCAGTTTGCATCTACGCATGGGGTGCTACAAAATGGCTATTTCCAAATTTTCATAGCTTGAAATTTTTTTTTCCTGGGAACCAGGCCAGACCCCCTTCACACCGTGAAGTAGTCCGAGAATGGTGCCCCTTTCTGGGCTTGGCTCATCGGCCTTTCACCGGACTTAACTTAGTCAAAAAAGGGCCAAATCAAACCAAAAATAGCAGTTGGCATCTAGGCATGGGGGGCTACAAAATGGCTATTTCCAAATTTTCATAGCTTGAAATTTTTTTTCAGGAGAACCAGGCCAGACCCCCTCCAACCCGTGAAGTAGTCCGAGAATGGTGGCTTTTTCTGGGCTTGGCTTGTCGGCCTTTCACCGGACTTAACTAAGTAAAAAAAAAAAAAAATAGAACCAAAATTAGCAGTTGGCATCTACGCATGGGGTGCTACAAAATGGCTATTTCCGAATTTTCATTGCTTGAAAATTTTTTTTTCCGGGGAACCAGGCCAGACCCTCTTCACACCGTGAAGTAGTCCGAGAATGGTGCCCCTTTCTGGGCTTGGCTCGTCGGCCTTTCACCGGACTTAACTTAGTTAAAAAAGGACCAAATCGAACCAAAAATAGCAGTTGGCATCTAGGCATGGGGGGCTACAAACTGGCTATTTCCAAATTTTCATAGCTTGAAATTTTTTTTTCAGGAGAACCAGGCCAGACCCCCTCCAACCCGTGAAGTAGTCCGAGAATGGTGGCTTTTTCTGGGCTTGGCTTGTCGGCCTTTCACCGGACTTAACTAAGTAAAAAAAAAAAAAAATCGAACCAAAATTAGCAGTTGGCATCTACGCATGGGGTGCTACAAAATGGCTATTTCCAAATTTTCATAGCTTGAAATTTTTTTTCCCTGGGAACCAGGCCAGACCCCCTTCACACCGTGAAGTAGTCCGAGAATGGTGCCCCTTTCTGGGCTTGGCTCATCGGCCTTTCACCGGACTTAACTTAGTCAAAAAAGGACCAAATCGAACCAAAAATAGCAGTTGGCATCTAGGCATGGGGGCTACAAAATGGCTATTTCAAATTTTCATTGCTTGAATTATTTTTTTTCGGGAGAACCAGGCCAGACCCCCTCTACCCAGTGAAGTGGTGCGAGAAAGGTGCGCCTTTCTGGGCTTGGCTCGTCGGCATTTCACCGGACTTAACTTTGTCAAAAAAGGGACAAATCGAACCAAAATTAGCAGTTGGCATCTACGCATGGGGGGCTGCTACAAAATGGCTATTTCCGAATTTTCATAGCTTGAAAAATTTTTTTCAGGAGAACCAGGCCAGACCCCTCCACCCGTGAAGTAGTCCGAGAATGGTGGCCCTTTCTGGGCTTGGCTTGTCATTCTTTCACCGGACTTAGTCAAAAAGGACCAAATCGAACCAAAAATAGCAGTTGGCATCTAGGCATGGGGGCTACAAAATGGCTATTTCCAAATTTTCATAGCTTGAAAATTTTTTTCAGGAGAACCAGGCCAGACCCCTCCAACCCGTGAAGTAGTCCGAGAATGGTGCGCTTTTTCTGGGCTTGGCTCATCGGCCTTTCACCGGACTTAACTTAGTCAAAAAGGAAAAAAAATCGAACCAAAATTAGCAGTTGGCATCTACGCATGGTGCTACAAAATGGCTATTTCCAAATTTTCATAGCTTGAAAATTTTTTTCCGGAGAACCAGGCCAGACCCCTCCACCCGTGAAGTAGTCCGAGAATGGTGGCCCTTTCTGGGCTTGGCGTCGGCCTTTCACCGACTTAACTTAGTTCAAAAGGACCAAATCGAACCAAAAATAGCAGTTGGCATTTAGGCATGGGGGCTACAAAATGGCTATTTCCAAATTTTCATAGCTTGAATTTTTTTCGGAGAACCAGGCCAGACCCCTCCACCCGTGAAGTAGTGCGAGAATGGTGCGCCTTTCTGGGCTTGGCTCGTCGGCCTTTCACCGGACTTAACTTAGTTAAAAAAGGACCAAATCGAACCAAAATTAGCACTTGGCATCTACTCTTGGATGGCTGCTACAAAATGGCAATTTCCGAATTTTCATAGCTTGAAATTTTTTTTCCGGGAGAGCCAGGCCAGACCCCCTCTACCCATTGAAGTGTAGTCCGAGAATGGTGCGCCTTTCTGGGCTTGGCTCATCGGCCTTTCACCGGACTTAACTTAGTCAAAAAAGGACCAAATCGAACCAAAAATAGCAGTTGGCATCTAGGCATGGGGGGCTACAAAATGGCTATTTCCGAATTTTCATAGCTTGAATTAATTTTTTCAGGAGAACCAGGCCAGACCCCTCCACCCGTGAAGTAGTCCGAGAATGGTGGCCCTTTCTGGGCTTGGCTTGTCGGCCTTTCACCGGACTTAACTTAGTCAAAAAGGACCAAATCGAACCAAAAATAGCAGTTGGCATCTACGCATGGGGGCTACAAAATGGCTATTTCCGAATTTTCATAGCTTGAAATTTTTTTCGGGAACCAGGCCAGACCCCTCCACCCAGTGAAGTAGTCCGAGAATGGTGCCCTTTCTGGGCTTGGCTTGTCGGCTTTCACCGGACTTAACTTAGTCAAAAAGGACCAAATCGAACCAAAAATAGCAGTTGGCATCTACGCATGGGGCTGCTACAAAATGGCTATTTCCGAATTTTTTTTTTTTCAGGAGAACCAGGCCAGACCCCACCACCCAGTGAAGTAGTGCGAGAATGGTGCGCCTTTCTGGGCTTGGCTCGTCGGCCTTTCACGGACTTAACTTAGTCAAAAAGGACCAAATCGAACCAAAAATAGCAGTTGGCATCTACGCATGGGGGCTACAAAATGGCAATTTCCGAATTTTCATAGCTTGAAAAATTTTTTTCGAGAGAACCAGGCCAGACCCCCTCCACCCGTGAAGTAGTCCGAGAATGGTGGCCCTTTCTGGGCTTGGCTGTCGGCCTTTCACCGGACTTAACTTAGTCAAAAAGGACCAAATCGAACCAAAATTAGCAGTTGGCATCTACGCATGGGGCTGCTACAAAATGGCTATTTCCAATTTTCATAGCTTGAAATTTTTTTCAGAGAACCAGGCCAGACCCCCTCCACCCGTGAAGTAGTCCGAGAATGGTGGCCCTTTCTGGGCTTGGCTTGTCGGCCTTTCACCGGACTTAACTTAGTCAAAAAGGACCAAATCGAACCAAAAATAGCAGTTGGCATCTACGCATGGGGCTGCTACAAAATGGCTATTTCCGAATTTTCATAGCTTGAATTTTTTTCAGGAGAACCAGGCCAGACCCCCTCCACCCAGTGAAGTAGTCGAGAATGGTGCGCCTTTCTGGGCTTGGCTCGGCCTTTCACCGGACTTAACTTAGTCAAAAAGGACCAAATCGAACCAAAATTAGCAGTTGGCATCTACGCATGGGGCTGCTACAAAATGGCTATTTCCGAATTTTCATAGCTTGAAATTTTTTCGAGAACCAGGCCAGACCCTCTTCACACCGTGAAGTAGTCCGAGAATGGTGCCCCTTTCTGGGCTTGGCTTGTCGGCCTTTCACCGGACTTAACTTAGTTAAAGGACCAAATCGAACCAAAATTAGCAGTTGGCATCTACGCATGGGGGCTACAAAATGGCTATTTCCAAATTTTCATAGCTTGAAATTTTTTTCGAGAACCAGGCCAGACCCCTCTACCCAGTGAAGTGGTGCGAGAATGGTGCGCCTTTCTGGGCTTGGCTCATCGGCATTTCACCGGACTTAACTTAGTCAAAAAGGACCAAATCAGAACCAAAAATTAGCACTTGGCATCTACTCTTGGATGGCTGCTACAAAATGGCAATTTCCGAATTTTCATAGCTTGAAAAATTTTTTTTCGGAGAACCAGGCCAGACCCCTCACCCGTGAAGTGTAGTCCGAGAATGGTGGCCCTTTCTGGGCTTGGCTTGTCTTTCACCGGACTTAACTTAGTCAAAAAGGACCAAATCGAACCAAAATTGCAGTTGGCATCTACGCATGGGGGCTACAAAATGGCTATTTCGAATTTTCATAGCTTGAAATTTTTTCGAGAGAACCAGGCCAGACCCCTCTACCCAGTGAAGTGGTGCGAGAATGGTGCGCCTTTCTGGGCTTGGCTCATCGGCCTTTCACCGGACTTAACTTAGTCAAAAAAGGGCCAAATCAAACCAAAAATAGCAGTTGGCATCTAGGCATGGGGGCTACAAAATGGCTATTTCCGAATTTTCATAGCTTGAAATTTTTTTCAGGAGAACCAGGCCAGACCCCTCTACCCAGTGAAGTAGTCGAGAATGGTGCGCCTTTCTGGGCTTGGCTTCGGCCTTTCACGGACTTAACTTAGTCAAAAAAAAATCGAACCAAAATTAGCAGTTGGCATCTACGCATGGGGGCTACAAAATGGCTATTTCGAATTTTCATAGCTTGAAATTTTTTCGAGAACCAGGCCAGACCCCTCCAGTGAAGTAGTCCGAGAATGGTGGCCCTTTCTGCTTGGCTTGGTCGCTTTCACCGGACTTAACTTAGTCAAAAAGGACCAAATCGAACCAAAAATAGCAGTTGGCATCTACGCATGGGGGCTACAAAATGGCTATTTCCAAATTTTCATAGCTTGAAATTTTTCAGGAGAACCAGGCCAGACCCCCTCCAACCCGTGAAGTAGTCCGAGAATGGTGGCTTTCTGGGCTTGGCTCTTGTCGGCCTTTCACCGGACTTAACTAAGTCAAAAAAGGACCAAATCGAACCAAAATTAGCAGTTGGCATCTACGCATGGGGCTGCTACAAAATGGCTATTTCCGAATTTTCATAGCTTGAAAAGTTTTTTCGAGAACCAGGCCAGACCCCTTCACACCAGTGAAGTAGTCCGAGAATGGTGCCCCTTTCTGGGCTTGGCTCGTCGGCCTTTCACAGGACTTAACTTAGTCAAAAAAGGACCAAATCGAACCAAAATTGGCAGTTGGCATCTACGCATGGGGGCTACAAAATGGCATTTCCGAATTTTCATAGCTTGAAAAATTTTTTTAGGAGAACCAGGCCAGACCCCTCTACCCAGTGAAGTGGTGCGAGAATGGTGGCCTTTCTGGGCTTGGCTCGTCAGCCTTTCACCGGACTTAACTTAGTCAAAAAAGGACCAAATCGAACCAAAATTAGCAGTTGGCATCTACGCATGGGGCTGCTACAAAATGGCTATTTCCGAATTTTCATAGCTTGAAAAAATTTTTTCGAGAGAACCAGGCCAGACCCTCCTCCACCGAATGTAGTCCGAGAATGGTGGCCCTTTCTGGGCTTACCTTGTCTTTCACCGGACTTAACTTGGTTCAAAAAGGACCAAATCGAACCAAAAATAGCAGTTGGCATCTACACATGGGGGCTACAAAATGGCTATTTCCGAATTTTCATAGCTTGAAAAATTTTTTTTCGGAGAACCAGGCCAGACCCCTCTCACCCGTGAAGTAGTCCGAGAATGGTGCGCCTTTCTGGGCTTGGCTCGTCGGCCTTTCACCGGACTTAACTTAGTCAAAAAGGACCAAATCGAACCAAAAATAGCAGTTGGCATCTACGCATGGGGGCTACAAAATGGCTATTTCCAAATTTTCATAGCTTGAAAAGTTTTTCGAGAACCAGGCCAGACCCCTCCACCCGTGAAGTAGTCCGAGAATGGTGGCCCTTTCTGGGCTTGGCTTGTCGGCCTTTTACCGGACTTAACTGGTTCAAAAAGGACCAAATCGAACCAAAATTTGCAGTTGGCATCTACGCATGGGGGCTACAAAATGGCTATTTCGAATTTTCATAGCTTGAAATTTTTTCAGGAGAACCAGGCCAGACCCCTCCACCCGTGAAGTAGTCCGAGAATGGTGCGCCTTTCTGGGCTTGGCTCGTCGGCCTTTCACCGGACTTAACTTAGTCAAAAAGGACCAAATCGAACCAAAAATAGCAGTTGGCATCTACGCATGGCTGCTACAAAATGGCAATTTCCTGAATTTTCATAGCTTGAAAAAATTTTTTCGG
>JALDNG010000390.1:0-176591 GCA_024349245.1 Neodontobutis hainanensis | reverse complement strand
AATAAAATGTACACTCACTAACTCTCATTATTCTTATCAGGTAAGTACAATAAATGAAACTGGTGAAGGTATATCTCGTTGCATAATTTAATCCAATAAACCAGTTTACGATTTGTTTGAAAATAATAATTACTCAAGCAACGAGTGGAATATGAAAGGTCTGATGTGATTTTTCAAAGTTTTAACGAATATGTATGAGACAAAAACCAGTTAATTGATGTGTAAATTGTTAAAAATTTTCTTTGAATGTAGAATTTAACTGAATAAAATAATTGTTCTCCAAAAATAGTACAGATATCCAAGGTTACAGATTAGTTAACAATGAGATCCATCCTTTCATGATGGCCTTCAAAATCATTAATTCAGAAAAATACATTATTATTTTTATTCATTTTTGAATTATATTTTATCAACATTTTAAAATGAAAATGTCAAACTTTACTGAAATCGTTAAGCTAATTCGTTTTTCTGTAATATTTTAATGTAAAAAACCATCCAAAATTAAGAATCAACTTTTTTTTTGTTTTTAAGAAAATTGATTGGGTTTTAAAGGATTTAATATACTCTTAATAAGTTAATTTATGTTAGTTGTTGTTCACCGGACATGCGCAATAAGCAAATGAACGTGGAAAGGCACGGTTCAGAAATTGCATTTTTCTCGCATCAAATTAACAAAGGCTCCGAAATTTAAAGCAGAAATATTAGGACGTTATATAGTTTTTTACACACTTTTATTGTGTACAACGTGAGTATTAAACTATTTACAGGAAAATATCGCTGCACTGCGTTCCAAATGATTTCAACACCATGATTGTGAGTTTCCTAAGTGCGTAAGAGTGCTAAAGGTCACAATTTATTGACATTAACTCAGTTACTGATGGTACAAGACGTATTTGGATATTTCTTTGGTTGGGCTCCGCTTAAGTTGCCTGGATATCGTTTTTAGCGGTAAACAACGATGAATCGATTTTTGGGTACAAAGTTAATTAGAATTCCGTACCACAAAAGATCTGCTAACTTTGAAATGGTTTGATTTAAAAGTTTTCATTTACTTTATTCACTTTGACCCACAGAAAGCGATCACGTCAGACAACGTCTAATGAATGAAAGAAATTTAATTAGAGTTAAAATATCAAGAATAGTGTAAAATAAGAGTTTTGAACAACATGAATGTTTGTCATATTTTATCTCTGTAACAAGAACAATAAATGAAACTCCGAGCGCTCTATGCGATAGTTATTTTAATTTATCGTGAGCCATCCTGTCGCATACACCCAAAATTTTTAATATGTCAAATGTTAAACTATTTTTGCTCCTTTTTGCGTGTGACGTTCAATAAAATTTGACACATGAATTGGAAATAATCAACCTTTCTTATTATTTTTATCTTTTTTATCAAATAGAGGTATAAATAAAGGATTACACAACCTCTAGAATTCTTTTTGATAACTTTTCTAAATACTGGCAAATATTTGCCAGTTAACTTAATTAAATCAGATTAAGAAGTGTAACGAGTTCTCCCCGTCAGAAGATGTATAAAATCTTGACTTATTTGCTTTTTAAAAACTGGGACGATGGCATCTCGTTGAGAATAACACTCATGTTTATTCCATCAATGTTTAGGGCATACAGTTCAAGGTTTTTTCTTCTTTTGATTGAAGCATATTTTTGAATGATATATATTTATTTTATTTTACATTCAAATAAATGGAGAGGTAAAAAAAGAAAATTGTTCTGATGTAGAATCGTTTACAGTTTCAAACCTTACTTGATATTGCGTACTTTTCACTAACAGTTCTTTTAATTTTACTATAAACAATCGATCAAACTTTCTATTATTATAATTAAAAAAAAATTTTCACTGAAAGCGATAATGAAAGCATACTTGAAATGTCTAATTATCTCGCGTTACTTCGCGCACAAACGTAATTGGTGGAAATAGGCATAACATCACGCCTAAGGAAGTTCTGACTTTTAATATTTTTGTCTAATATTAATATGTATGAAATTTTCGAAATTACAAAATTTTAGTCTTATTATTAATGTATCACAGCTTTACCTTTAAGACGGTGGTAGTTATTGCAAACTTAAGATTTATCGATTTTGTTTCGAGGTTGAAACGCTCACTAATGATATGGTCAGAAAATCGCTTCATTTTTCGATCTAACAGATATTGCCACATCTTATTAAAATGAGAACTACTTAACTTCTATGTAATTTAGAAAGGTTTGTAGATCATTATATGTTTATTTGGCTCCAATTAGCATATGATTAAGATGAAGTTTTGAGATCAGTGTGGTGGCAGACTAAAGTACCTTAGTACATAACAAGTGAAAAGGACGAGTTTTAACGATGTTACACGTTTCCTTAATAATATAAAATGTAAAACCAAACGTAATTTAAAATTAGCTGGTGTGGCATAACCCTTCGACAAACAATATATTTGCTCTCTTGGTCCAAGAAAAAACAGACAGATTTACAAAAAACGTTGAGGTATTTTATATCAAGATAACAGTAAGTTTCACACATATTATACAATAAAGAGGCCGAATTTGAAAGGTCAATTGTGTAAAAATTGAAATAACTATGTTTACTGTCACCAAAAATCAAAAATTTTATCAAGAACAAGCAATTTTTCTCATTTTCAATTAGGTTTTTATAATAATTTCTTTCTATGCTAAGTAGTGTTTTAGTTAGCTGATGATACTTTGTTTCAAAATTCAAGAAAAGAGAATAATAATTTTATACACTTCCTGTTTAATCCTCTATATGATCTTTAAAATTCTTTCATTTGTATTTTTTGAATTTTATATAACGTATATGAAAGATAAAAAAAGCCATTAGTAATGAGCAATCGCTATGAATTCCGAATAACATGAAAATCGATTATTCCCCTCAAAATCATATTATGCACCAATATTATATTGTCAATTGAATCAAAAAGGTGTTTAGTTTTATTCTTAGACTGTATGTTTTAGGATGCTTATTGCTTATTTGAGCATGCGGGTTTGGTGGAAAATCAACGCTTAAAATTAACAAATGACAAAATAAGGAGTTTTGAATGCCCGAGTAAAAACTGAAAAATAAATTTTGTTTAAAATGTGATTCGAAGTTAAAAATTTTACAAGTACATTTCATAACCGAGTTATTTTTGAACTGGAAAAGTGTAGAATTACGTGTAATTTGAATGTAAAGATAGTTGAAATCACTTATTTGCAAAAGTATGACATAATCTTCTCAAATATTTTTTGTGAAAAACCTATAAAAATTAAACGCCTTAATAGTTGTTAAAATACATCATACCTGAGTTTCATAGTCTGAATGAAAAATTTTGTTAATCAACATTAGTTCATTGTTTGAGTTTTTTGAGGAAATTAAATATGGTTTTGTTTTAAAAAGATGCAAGAAATGCTGAAACCGTTAGACAAAAATTCAATTTTTTCCTATCCTGAATAATTATAGATGCGGATTAGGTGTGATTATGTCGACGCGAGTTCATTCTACGTGTATATTTTTATAACCGTCAATTATTTTATCAATTCTGCAAAATCGGTTCCTGGATGTCACACAAAAAAATTAGACAACAGGCGTCTATTTTAACGGAGACAATCAAAATAAACTGTGATTGCGAGTTGTTAATTTGAAAATTAAATTGCTGAAGTTGTATTTTCAAATATTTTGATTAACATTAATGTATTCCTTATCAACGAAAACAAAACTGGTATACCCTTTCAACGTTTTACCAACTTAGAAATCAATGGAGTTGGACAAATATGATCTGAGTGAAAACAATATACAGATGCGGCAAGTCGTTTCAATCAAATAGCACAGGTTAAATATCTTTAGATATACAAAATCGAAGAGTCAGGTTCACCTCATTCAGGTACAATAGTTTTAACACGGTTTGTATTTTTTAAAAGGAAAACTAACCAAATTCTATTATTTTGCCCAGTTAAGCCCACTGAAAGAGAAGTGCCCCTATGTTCCGAATTCAAAAATAGACAAATAATTCCAAATATGCCACATTTTAAGCGATAGGTCACTGTGAATACTACTAGTTTTTCAGTTCATCCGATTGAAATAAAAATGATAGATTGTCGTATCGATAAATAAATTTATAATACTTCATATCTTATCTATTTTATCACATTTGAAATAAACTTCTCAAATAGGAATAAACGGCATTTTTATCAAATTGCGCAATACTCGCGCATACTCGTGAATCAAAATCTATTATTGTTATTATTCCAGCACACATAGGACAGGATATCACAAATTTAACACAATAATATATTTTTGCATGATAAAATATTGGTTTTAAACTTGCTACGTATAAATGGTAGAAAAAGTAACAGCTTGTAAAATGTTAGCATTTTAGCAATATATATTTTGATTATAATCGTTGTTACTTATGAGTTTTTGAAGTATGCATCTTTGTTGTTTTGGTTGATAGTCTTTGATCCAGGTTTCCAATTTATTGGGCACACTATTTTTAAAAAAGACTCACCTTCCCCATGCTCGTCAACAAACTTGATGGCTTGAACCAATCGAAGTGCTTCGTCCACTGAGCGGCCAACACTTGTATCATTATAGGACATATGTCTCAGGTTTCCTTTCTTATCGATTATGAATAACCCCCTGAATTAAAAAAGGACATACCTCAGAGGGAACCCCTTGTCTTCCATTAGAACGTTGTAGGAAGTGGCCACGTGACGAGTAAGGTCGGAGAGCAAGGGATATTTCACCCCGGCTACTCCCCCAGATTTCCGGGAGATTTGTGACCTAATTCCTAGTGAAGCTGTACCAGGCCTGGTGAGAAAAATGCGAATCACAAGAGCCACCAAGTATTTCAGCATTACATTGCTTAAATTCTTCTAACCTGTCGCTAAATGACGTTATTTCAGTGGGACACACAAATGTGCTATACTCATATGACACAATACAAGTCTAGGGGATAGAAAAAAAGAACCAGATATTTTCCTTGCTTAAACGTTATCTCTTACCATGATAATCACCTAGTGCAACTTCTTTGAATTCGCCAGTCGGCATAAGTGCATTACATTTGAATAGTGGAGCGGGTTTTCCAACTTGAAGCATGCTAGAGCAGCACTTTTATTTTTCTAAAAACCAACCTTCCGATTTAAAATAAACCGGTTTCCACTTTTATTTGTAAATGACTTGAAGCAAGAGCGAAGAGAGATTTTGTAAATTGGGATCATTTTGATTTCGATTTTGCGCGAGGATTAAAATAATGCAACTCTAAACATAATTTTAACTAAAAAATTAGAATCTCAAGAAAAAATCGAATTTAATACTCAAGAAGAACTTTAAACCCAGGTTTCAGGATATAATACTTTGAAAATTGGAATTAATGTTCAAAATTCGTTCATGAATTTATCAAAATAGATGTTGGGGAAGATTCCCGTACCCTATACTCTGTTTTTTTACATATTTTAAATGATCACAAAGATACGGTTTTTATTTCTCTTTCATTCTTATACCATTTTCTAGAGAGTACAAAATTTAATGTCGCGCGCACACACAGGACTATTTCCCTTAAATTTTTAGAAAACATGAAGGTTCGTGTTTATTTCGATGGAAAACTCATTTTTATTTAACATATTGCCATTTAAATATCGTTTTTACACGAATTCGGATGGATGTTGGAAATGAAATGTTGGTTATATGTCTTGATAATCCTAATTTAAATCATCATGTGAAACATATGGCGATGTATTTTTATTACTATCATACAAGAAATAGCTCCAGAAAATATTTATGACAATTTTAATGAAGAAACAAATGTAATAAATATGAAGTGTAATTTAGAAATGTAAAATTCACTTTATTATTTTAAAAATCATCGAAACAAATACTAACTTTGACAGATTTTAAAAAGAATTCGAATGGACTCATTCCTTTTCGATCAACAATTTTTTCCCCAAATATTTCACCAAGTATAGATTGAGCCTTTAATTTCTTAATGAGTGTCAGGCAATTGCCTTTTGATCAGCAACCAGTTTGATTGTATCGTTCACTTTTGAAAACCACGTTGAGTGTCTACGAAATTGAGGCTATTATTAGCCGTTTGATGGTTGAACTCATGAAGCGATAAAGAACTATAAGACCTCCAAAAATCTGTCATGACCGTCGTTCCAGGCTCGGTATATTCTATGATCATTGGCGTGATAGTGTTTGCACCTGAGATGGAATCTACCTAAGGAAACACTAACTAGTTTCACGGCAAATACCACCAAAAATCCAATCTCCATCAGTGATCCTTTCACGGTTATATTTGCGTTTGCCGAGATTAACCTCGTCCATTTCAACCGTTAACACAGGACCCTCGATGGGTTTCGATTTCTGTATAACTATTTCGCAACATAGTTACATGCAGTCAGTGTACCAATCGACAATTGATTCAGAGTAGGCACATTCCGCATCAATAGAGGCCTCGATCATTGGTCAGTACACGAACAGTTTGTTGTAAAACAAAAGATAATTATTCATATCTATATTCGATAGAGTATTATTTTTTCGATGGGCATTTTAATATCTTTGAACAGGCATCGCGGTTACCAATTATAGTGAGCTTGTACTCTGTGCATCATGTGTTAGTGCACCTTCATTTCAGTGGAACTGCAATAAATGTCGATTCAAAACATTTTATTTTTCTGTGTTAAAAATTGATTTTATCTACAAAATTTGAATTTATTTGATGTTGGGAAAAGGCCATGTTCAATACAAAAATTTATAGTTGAGTCTCGATCCCCCTTAAATCTATGAGTTTGAATAAATTCAAACCAGCCATACAAAATAATCTGGAAAGATCTTATCTTTGGATTAATTATATTATTAATATGGCTATAACTATTTGTGTACGAAGGAGAGCCAAATAAAAACCACACTTTTGAGATCATTTAAAAATATATATTTCGAATTTGTAAAAAAACAGGGTGCGGTATACAAAAATTTTCCCATATGTTGTATATTAAATTAAATATCATAGATGTTGGGATGAATCAAGTGTATTTTATATTTTCAACCACGTCCCTAAATTTAAAATTTATTTTACTGTGCTCAAATGGTTAGAGAAGATAGATTTTTGTAAGTTGAGGCTGTTTATAACAGTTAAAAAAATTTCCCCCACTTTTATGAATATTTCGATTTTAATTTTTACCAATACATAAATATCTAATTGTTTCTTTGCAGGTAGAAAGCTAGTCTATGTGCCAATAACTCAAATTACAATATTTCCCTTTCTTAATGTGAATAAATACCTATTCATTCATAAAACTATGATGGTGTGTTTTATATCATCGCTCATAAATCTCCTCGCATTTTCACTTCAACTTTGAAAACTTTTTTATTTATGTATACTTCTCCCCGCGCTACAACAAGACCTCTATTTTAGTACTGAAATGAGTGAAAGAGATATTACCGGATAAACTACACAAATTTTTAAAACAGAATAAGCATTTCTTACATGTTGTCCTCGACTTCGGTGAATTGTGAGTTTTGTAGCTCTAATAAAGAAACCTGGGAATAGTTATTCTTATAACTATATTCTGGTCGCGCAGTCTCGTATGTCAACCCATAAACAATTTAACGAAAATCACAAAAAGCACAATATTCAAGGTTTTTCACCTTGATGTCGATTTATATCGAATCTCATCTTTTAAAGATATAAATTTCATAAGATTCGCTTTTTTTTCTTATTAGAGGCAACTTAAAGGATCAAAGACAACGAGTTTACACATGTTTGTCTGTCAACTATGAAGATTTAGAGGAATTTTCAAAACAGTCAAAATTTATCAGTTACTTTCTTAAAGGAATTTCAATCAAAATAAACGTTTTTTCGAGTTTTTGCTCATATAACTTTTGTTGAAAATGTGTTTGATGGAAAAAATTATAATTTTTATGTAATCTCCATTCTCATGCGAAAGCTTTATAAGATTTTTCAATTTAACTCTCTTCGTGTCGGAAAATTTTCTTTCTTTTAATTTTCACTTTGTATACGGTTCCAATTCGAATCGACGTCGTAGATTATCTTACAATTTATTAAAACATCATCAAACTTAGGTTCAATTCGATTTCATAATTTTTAAGTTTAAACCCACCTGGAATTAACCAATGAGGTAAATTTTGGCACTGAGATTGTAAAATATTGAACTTCTCAAGTGTTCATCACAGTTTATTTGAATGAATTATTCCCCTCTTGCCTCGAAACAGTATGAAATTTTTATGATTAAGAATTTTCTACTTCCCAAACCTAAGCTTCTATAATTCTGTGTTTCAAAATTGGAAACATTTTTGGCAACAATGGCAGTTTTGATCTGATCATCCATCCAAGTTAACCCTATTATTAAATATCAAAGATGGTTACCTTTATAGGATCTGAAAAAAATATCAGTCAGATGTTTGATAGTTTCGGAGTTGATATAATTTCATCGCTCTAAAATCTTTATAATTTTTGAAGTCGTGAATTTTGATAAATGAAATGTTTCTTCAAACAACATGAAACCGTTAATTTCACGTTTTATATCACTTATCAGTGATATAACTCAGGCTATTTTTTATGATGTTAACTAAGAACTTTAAGATGGATGTGACTTAAAATATTTTAATCTTTGAACAAAAGTTCGATGAACTTCTTTAAATGTTTAAAAGTCGACAAGACCTAACGCATGAACCATTTTGTAAATTTTAAGAGGTTAATTCTTGTTCTCCCAGGATTTTCAAGGAATTTCATTGTCGGTCATCAATTAAGATTTTTATTTTTTAATGTCAGTCTAATAAAAAATTGCAAAATACTTTTTTTACATTTATTTGAAATCTCAAATATTTCTCACCGTGGCGCGTTTCCTTCCTGTTAATGACGTGTAAGAAAAAGGCGGTTTTGTCGCAATTCGAGAAACTACATTTTTATGTCAATAAAAGAGGGCATTATATTATTTATCGTGGGAATGATATTTCCGCTTTACAGGATTTTATGATGGTATAAGTTACTAATTTTATTTTCAAAATTTTTAGTTTGAGGAAAGAACATACAAGATTCATCATACTTGTATGTTTTTGAAAATTTCATTTAATATATGAGGATTTGACTGAAACAAATGAAAAGTGCCAGATAACCCGACAAAAGTCGTTTTTTTACTTTTAAAGAAAAGGCATTTAGAACGATGATTAAATTTAGCTGCTTGACGTTCAAAGTTTTTAATATTTTGTGTTTTTTATACAAGAATAAAAAATTAAATTTTCTTACGACTTAGTTGAACGTGTTCATCAATTTACACGAGGCCATCGCTAAACATCGTATATTTGTTTTTTTAACTCAATTGATAAAATCAAATAGTTTCTTCAACATTTTCAAAAGCTAAAATACCTAACATTTTTATGTCCGATTGAAATAAAAATTTATTGAGTCAAGAAGAGTATCGAGACTCCATGATTCATTTAAATTTCGTTTCGCTTAACCATTCTCTAGTCTAATCATTTTTTAAATAACTTATTGAATCATTCAAAAATTTTAAAAGATGTATACTTTCTCAGCATAAGAAGAAGAAAATTTAAATATGCTTAAATTTTTAAAATTTTATTTAAACCAAAATTGACAACCTAAAAATTAAATTCTTATAAAATAAAATATCATAAAAATAATTCGTTTAGATGAAGATTTTAGAACATTTAAATTGTGAAATCAAAATTAACAAAAATTTATTTATGCTCAATCATTATTTTGTGTTTTTCTTAATTATGAAGGGAAAAGTTGCAATATTATTGTAAAATGAAAAAATTCATTTTTAAGGTTTGATCTGTCCTGAATAACTTACCAGAAAAGGCCACAATTTATTTATCGTCAGGATACTCAAATTAAGATGCCTATAAATCTTCTAATTTTTCTTCTTGAGCATTTCCCGCCTCGTTCCACATTTTTTAAGTGTAAATACATTCAATATCCTGTTTAATTCAAAGAATTATACTTATAATTTTATGTTATTCGTGAAACAAAGGATAAAAAATAATCACATTATTTCGAAATTGCCTCGAATAATTCAAATCGTTGAAAAACCACTTTACAAAGAAGAAAAAAATTCTTTGTGACTGTCTTCAAAATTGCTTCTATCTGCTTCGAAATGCATGATTTTAAAACGCAGGAAAGAGGTGATGCAGTTAGAAGGTAAAATGACTATTTTTCGTAAAATTGAACCGCCAAAATTCAAGTTGTTTTTAAAATAACGCAACTCAAGAACTGCATTGTGGGTACTTTGTTAGAATATTATAAACTATTGGAAAAAGTATAATTTGTTCTTCCACATTTTATCATTTATTTATTTATTTTCACGAGATAACTTAAAAAATTCGGAAATGGAAACGTCTGTAAAATTAGAAGGAATCTGTTGGGAAATATTTTCGAAAGACATTCTTGCTATTTAAAAGTATGTTGCCAGATTATTTCACCAAGTCCCAGCTGATCGGTTACTAAGTATTAATGGGCTAAATTGAAGATGCCATTTTTTGGAAGAGTAAATATAATCTCCGCAGACTTATATATGAAGTGTTGATTCTGGGAGAGATATGAAGAAAGACTTGTGAATGCATTTTATTTATCGTTAACTGTCGAGATAAGAGAACATCTGTGCTTATAATATAATAAAATATAAAAGAGGTAACAACAGTCAAATCAGGGTGGTAGAGAGTTTGCATTAGTTTGTCTTTTCCTGATTATCAGATAATAACTGTCAAAACTTCTCTCAATTTTGCGATCTAAAGTCGGGAACACATACTCAAAGTATAGTATATTTGGTGGCACGCCAAAATAAGACTTCAAGATAATCACACATATGATAATGCTGTATACCAAAAATTTTTGAATTTTTAACGAGACGGTTGTTTCTCGTAAAAGCGTAAATTCTTTTGATTATTTTTTTATGTTCGTTTCAAAAATTTATCAAAATAAGATGAAATTAAGTTAATCTTTGAAATTATTCAATGTTAGATGTTATTAGGGCCATTAAATCTCTCTTAAATATAGTTTTATATATAAAATGGCGAAAATAAAGCAATTAACTTTCGCCCTTTACTAACTATAGAGGAAGAGAGGGAGGGTGAAATGTTTGTCGAGCTACAACCAATAAGTTGTTTAGCTATTAATTTTATTTAGCATCCGTATTATCGTGTAATTAAAATCTTTATTCACAGGAAGAAGAAAGTTAATAGATCATCTAAAAAACCGCCATAATTTGACCTGAAAAAAGTAATTACAATGTATACAAGCGGGTAAATGGATACCACTGATCACAATGACTTTTAAAGTGTTTTTTTACTCATACATAAATATATAGGGGATTCATTAAAAATTTGTCAAACATATAAGTCTTCTACATAATTTTAAAATATTAATTTTGTCGATTTTGTCTGAATGTATGAGTTAATTAATTTCTGAGTCAAAACCAACGATACATTATTACACGTACAATTGATTTCTAACTGTGTTATGTCATACTAATATTTAATCTTTAAAACGTGGATTAATAACTTTAGTTTTTATCTATTTTTGAAAAGCAAAAAAAATAATGAGGCAAAATACTGAACTCGTTCCGGGTTGAATCCTGAGAGCTAATTTAACTTTAACCACCGTAACCTTTGCATTACGACTTCTCCGAGGGACAGTTAAACGATCATTTTAAAATTTAAAATCACCCATACTAAATCTGTGTTTATTTTTATGATTATACAAGACATTAAATTTGCAGTTTAGCATATAATTCGTGCTCTTATTTATGATTTATTTAAATTTAAATGAGACGATAGTCGGCCCGAATAATAGTGACTCTTTAAATAATTTATTCCGCATATGTGAAAACCTCAGACAAAGAGTTTAAAAACACGAAGCATCATATGCGCACTTTCGTTGAGATTGGACGTCATTAAAAAATTTCTCTAAAACGTTGGAAGGCATCTCATGCCAAAGAGAATGTGTTGAAAAATTATTTTACTCATATCGGCACAATTTCATCATTTTTACTCTTATAAGCCGCAACTTAAAATAATCTACGGCTATGTTTTGCTGCTGGTAATCATTGATATAATGAAAATTTTTATGAATTATTCATCGCAATAATGAGAAATACTAAAAAAATGAATTTCATATGGGAGTTCTGGCGTTACTCATTTACATCTCTATTCTTACGATACTTCTGTAACAAAAACGCTCGTGCTCAAATTAAAAAAACTTAAGCATTCACCCAAAGAATACATCTTTGTAATTATCATAGACAACGCACAGTTACTTGTTCCCTGCAATATTTAAAAACTAACCATGGCCGTTTATTCTTTGTATCTTAGTTCAGAGTTAACTTCAGAATGGATGAGATTTCTATATAAATGGGATTGGAATAATACTTAAGTGATAGCCTTTCAGAAACAGCTTGATTTTCAAGAAATATCGGACGTAAGAATTAACAAATAGATAAACCAAGTTACCTTATACCATATTTAAACTAAATTGGATATGTTTAAAACAATGAACTCGAAACCCTTCTAAAACATAAAGTAAATGGATTTTAATTTAGTTTAATATTCAAATTTAAAAAAATAGCTTCACGTGGAGTTTCCGTAAACTTACGAATTAAACTGTTTAAAGGCACTTATTAAATTTCCCACCTACTTAAAAATACGATTACATTTAATCAAATAATTAATTACAAACTAATTAAAATAGAAATGTTTAAACTAAATTTAATTTATTGGAAACATTTTAATAATATTTTGAATAAAACGGGTTAAAGATTTTTTGAAACGTTGACTCCACGTATATTCAATTAAATTACCATAAAGTGTCGATCGACGAGTTCCGTATCGTTTATTTCACAGTTTTCCAACCGCTTTCAACACGGCTGGTAGTAGACAATTTAACCGGGTCCGCAAAATTTTGGTTAGAATTTACTCTTAAATGAGCGAAACATTCACCTCCTAATGTTTCATACGACCTCAATATATCACGAATTATTATTGAATAGAGCAACATACGCCGACTAATTGTTGTATTGAGCGTATGTATCCCCTGAACTATCAAATATTTCTACAACAAATCCAACCGTTGAAGCAACTTCGTCAATACAAAAAACCCATTGTTGAGATACTATTCTGCCAACACTTGCTTTCAGTTGCACCAACAAAGCCTTATCGATTTCCACAACACATCCACTTCCTCCAGATATCACAGAATTTCCGAAAAATGGTCAACCATTACATCCCTGCTAAATTGTTTCCCATCAACATCTGTCTGAGCTTTTTATTTTTGATTGAAATGAATCGCGTCTCGCTATTACTTGTCGCTTATTAAACATTATCTGAAAGATTTTAGAAATAGGGAGATAACTATCTGCAAAAAATTACCTCCTCGCAAACTAACTTCCGTTCTACAAGAGTAACGTGTCCACCTGAAATAAAAGCCAGCATTCTTTGAATTTGTTGATGCTGAAAAGTTGTCATACTACAGCAAGAAAATGTTTTCCCAGTTGGTAAAAGGCCTTATTTTTGACCAAATAAAATGCCGTCTTTTCCTTGTTGAGTCTTGATAAAATCCTTGGTAAGCCATTTCATCCAAATTCAATGTTCCAGAAATCTTAAATAATGTAATAATCGGATTTAATTTCATCGATTTTTTAATTACGGAGTTGGTAAATAAGTGCCTGTTTAGATTTTGAATAAGATTGGCTTACTCTATAAATTTTAAATTCTTATTGCTTTCAGTTCCATAAGAGAAAATTTATAAATTTTGATTTTGGTTCATACGATTGAAATGTGCCAAGATAATGAAAAATATAATTTCAAAGAATAAAGATGAGGAATGGACAGTTCTATTTTCTTGACATAGTCAAACAGTTAACCTAAATTTTGTTCATGTAAGCATGCGTAAACCGAAAACGCCATTTCATCTGAAATTTTTTTGGGCATCTCCAACTGTTGGGAAATAACTAAAATTCTGAAACGTAAAAAGATTGAAAATTTTGAAAAACTATTTTTTCAACTCCTAATTTTTAAAGTTAATCGATTCGTACAAGTGATAGATAAAATTTCAACTTTACATTTTTTTGAGGGATGTGATAAAAATCATCTTATGATACATTTGCTAATCAATGGTTGTTTTGACCATGACTTTTAAACAGACTATACACAACTCTGATTTCAAATAATGAGAGAATCCGATAACTTTCATAACATTACAATGCAGAGCGCTAGTAGGACTTTAATTGAAAAGTGTACAGGGTTAATTTTATTTTTATCAAATTTCTTTGCAGGAACAAAATAAATTTGAAAAGTAAAGAGATATGTGAGTGACCTGATACAAATATGAAATTAAAAAATTAAATATAAATATAGTAGAAGAAAGAAAGAAACAATGATGAAATTTCACAAAGCCCACAGCATCGAAACAGATATACATTTTAATAAATATACTTTTTCATTGTATAAAAACAACAATCTGCTGGTTTAAAGCATTCAACTATTGATATACATCTTTAATGGTTATTTCACGAATATGTTGAAAAATTACAGTTCATTTTTACAAATACAGACATATGACTTTCGTATAATGTATGATTCAATTTTAAGGTTCTTATACCAGAAAAAGATATTTTTACAACAATTTGACTCAAAATAGAGTATACCATAAAAACTGACAATATCGTATGAAAAATAATCAATGAAATTTTCGATAATTTTTAATACTATTAAATGTTAGGCAATCAATATTTCTTTAAGCCGATGAATATCAACTTCAAATAATGAATCAGAATTTAAATGAGAGCACAATCTTTTTTCTGCTTCATAAAGTAATTGTGCTTCTTTTAAATGTTCAAAATCTTCCCACATTGAAATGTTATCTTTCTATGCTAGAAATAAGGAAAAAACTGTTTTCTGTAACACAGTAAGAAGTTGATGCATTTTTTTATCAAGAGAATTCTCATCCTGAAACACTACTTGCAGCATGACATCAAAAATGGATGTATCTGTCAGGTTTAACATATTTTTAAACGTCGTAAGTACTTCAGGATGTGCTTGAGCCTATTATTATGAATTTGAGAACCTTTTTGATAAAATAGACCAATAAATCAAGGATGCAACTTAAGGCTCCAGGATAGCTGTAATTGCGTTTGAAAGACTAGAATTAAGGAATAATATTACTGAATATAAGCTTCTTATTGCAAAAAGTAAATATTTTCTTAAACTATCGTCGCTTAAATTTTCGTTTTTAGAAAACTAAAAACGAGGATAAAATACTATTTCAATGTGATTTTTAAAATTAGAATAACTACAAATCCTCTCGATTCTTTCTGGAGAAAATGAAGTAAATCCCATCAGCATTACTTGTATAAAATTTTTTTGGTTCACCTTAATTTATAAAAAAGCTTCACAATTTGAAACTTGTAAATAAGATTTAAAAAGCCATTTAATTCCACAGATTCGAGGGAATTGTTAGAAAACCTTGAATTCTTCATTAAAAAGTGTTTAAAGTTGTTTTGAAGGAAACTAACTGCAATTTAATCGATAAATTACCCAAAATATTTCCATAAACCAACTCACAAAGATTTATCAGTTCTATTTGGCTGAAAGTTGAATTTTCATTCAGTTGAGTCATTGATACGCAAGCTTTATGTATTTTTGTTCGAATCATCTTCAATCTCGAGAAATCGGTCTTGGTTCAAAGAACGGAAAACCTCATTGACTTTTGAGATTAGTTTAAAAAAGTACAGAATAGAAATTGGCATTATGTCTTGTCTTTCGATCTTCATGAAAAATGATTCAGTGAAAATTCCTTGTGCTCATTTAAAAAAGTACGAAAACAAATTTGCCGCAGGAAAAGCGGCAATTTTAAAAATGGTTCGATAAATAGTGATTCGAAGGTCTCTCGAAAATACTTCTCAAAACCATTATAATATTTCGAAAAAAATAACAACAAGGCAGAAATTGACCTTGTTCTAAAATAATCAAACGTTTTATCACAATCTAACTCCAAAATGATATATTCGAGCTTCTAATCGTTCGAATGTAGGATCCTCCTCGTTAAAATCATCTAAAAATTTCTCAAGATCAACTGTAAACAATATGGTCAAAAGAATCTATGGCAGTAAATAATGATTTGGATGTTGCTGTGTTAAAGTCGCCGTCAATCATGCAGCAGAAAGAACTTTAGGTGTGAATGTCTACTATACCTCCATATTTTCATATTAAAAGCTAATATTTTCAGCATATGTTCCGAGTTGCTGCTATTTTTAAGCATGTTTTCAATTTCATTGGTTTCATTCTTTAAAATATATCAGGCTATACAGAAATGTTGATCTGGGAAATTATTGACCACGTAATTGCAATAAATTGATACAACTTTTAAGTTGAAGAATTCATACATTTTTAAAGTTTTCCAAAATCCCGAGAGGTTTCAGCTCGCCGCCAAAGCCGCAGATCTTAATGAAAGATGACTGATTTTTGAACGAGCTTGTGTGAATATAAATGTACTCTGCAAAAGTTTGTTTGTTGAGGATATTGTCCGAATACTGATTATAGTACGTTAGATTTTCTTTAGGCCCTGCTTCTATTCTGTCAATTTCATATTTTCTAAATTGATAAAGTCGTGAACATTCTCAGATACTGTAAAATAAATGTTCGTTGGGACCAATCATACGAGCATAGCTCAAATGTTGCTTTGTGTAAAATATCGTATAAAATTTTAAATAGAGTCTAAAGATGAATGAAATAAACGACCATAAAATTGAGAGAAGATTTTATAATCGAGTAAATCATGTCTAAAAGCCGGATGAGTGATTCATTGGTAGATTTAAGCAGGACCAACGTCTCGTTATCAGTGTCCAAACACTCGAGATTAGATTAGAACGTACTTCCTCGCAGATTTTTATCAGTTTGTCCACTTCAGAATTTAACTAAGTTAAAGCCGATCGAAACTTTTTTCATGAAGGGTTCACACATATCTTGGATAAATTGTAAGTATTGTCCCACAGCCAAACTAATGTGTATAAAACAATAGATGCTTTTAATATCCTGAATAAAAATTAAAAATTAAACGCGGTGCTCAGATTTTAAAAGGGATCTTATTACGCCTTTGAAATCTGGAATATTCACTTCAAATTTTTTTGGATTACTGCACTTTAAATTTATGGCAAGACAAAACAATTTCAATCAAGTTTCCCACGGACACTATTTCATTTAAGCCATTAACATAACCGCGCACGTCAGATATGTTTTTATTTTCTGATCATATTTATTCGTTACCCTCTGAAAAAAAAGAATCTATCAAGAGCACGCTTTTTTCGTAGCATGTCTGGCATACGTTTTCTACATCATTTGTAAATATCAATTCACAAATCTCTAGAATATGCGCATTTGCTTTATCTGTTTAATTATGAGACATTTCAACCATCTGATGTTGGTGAATCCGAAGGTTCTTTGTTAATCAACGCTTGCAGTTTGCATTTTTCAGACTTTTTGTTAAAAAATCATTACGCATATTTTCAGAGCAAAGTAAACTTCAATAATTTTCCACATAAATAAATCATAGTTTTTTCTATTCGCCTTTTCTAAAAGGATGACGTAATCTTTGAAGCATTTTGAGTTTCTTTCATGAATTGACTTTTAGAGAGGCTAAAATACTGGGCGGAATGTGAACGTTAATCTTTCAAGTATTTTCAGTGTATATTTTGTTGAAATATAATATGGAAACATTATTCTCACAAATTCTATAATTTCTATCTTTAAATCTTCATCATCATCCATCGGTGGTCTACTATACTACTTTACATACTTTGTAAAATCTGCAAGAATTTTAATATGCTGGCTTAAGAGGAAAACTTGTTTAATATTATTGTTCATATCAGAATTACTCGTAAAATCCTTGAAAAGACACTTCAAAAATGTAATCATTCGAATCCTAGGAATGTCATAATCAGACGATATTAAAAAATACGATAATTCAATAATTTTGCAAGTTACAGAAACATTCTTAAACATTCTAGGCAAAAACGAAACATCGATGAAGATCATTGAAACGAGAGAAGCGTAAAAAGATTTAATACTTATCTCGAAGTTTCGGGATTTTTCGTTCAACCCCGTTTCAAATTTAAAAACTGCTAGTGTTAGAAGGTCAACGAATCTTCTATTCATAAAATCTTTGATCAAATCACTGTTCTCTGTTGAAAGCCCACTTTTTGAAGATGTAGTTAGTTTAAATAGTTTTATAACTGAACAGAAAAACAATTCAAAGTGTAGTTTTGCCCCTGAACTTTTGAATAGATTATATTTATTTTCGATAAATTTCGGGGAGTTGAAATAAAACGATGCCAGATATTTGCAAAGTCCATCAAATATAAATTCGTTCGGCGTGTCGGGAATCTACGTAAGTTAAATATATTTAAACTTGTTGAAATAACATCACTTGAAACATTTCCTCGTCAAATTTCTTTGCTATCATATTCCTGCTGTTTATAGCTGAAAACGGAAAATTTACCTCATTTGGTCGGTAAGTATATCCAGGCATATGTAAGCCAAAACACCATCGCGTTGTGTTTTAAGGATCTCCGATACTGCTTCATAGCTTGTCTCAGATTTTTTGACTTCTTCAAGCAACTTAACGTGGAAATATTGCGAACTTTGTTGGCGTATAGCCTCTCATTTCGGCTTGAAGTACGGCAGCTCATCACTCTTGATATATTTTGAATATTTTTTATCGTTCCTTCCATTTTTGAAAGGATTTGATGAATAGTCGTAATTAATATATCAAAAGTAAAATTAAAATTTTAATTGAGATAATTTTAAAAATAATTTAATCAATGAAAAAAATCGTATTGTTGAAAATTTAAGTATTCATCAATTAATTTGATCTTTGTGAATTGAATAAATCATCATGAGAGTTAAACTAATTCATGGAATTCAAACAAAATTTTCTTTCAGAAACGTCAAACCATGCTTCATAAACACTGTTTTTATTTATTTCTTAAATTAAAGCTTTAGAATATAAAAAATAAATCGTCTATATATGAGATGAAACAACTACTAAAACTAAAAATAGGCAATTTAATGTTCCGACAATTAACGGCGCCGCACGAACTGTATCTTCCTTCAATATATACACAAGATAATTTAGCTGGTTTAAAAATGGCATAGAGCTATATTAATGTTAAACTAGTTAAATTTTAACTAATAAATATATTACGCTTTTGTCACGAGTGAAAAAAGAATAGCTACTTTATCTTGATAACAAATCTAATTCCTTCAACTCGTCGATGACATTACAAAAAGTTCCCAACGACTGTCATAAGAATGAATCTAAAATAGTTGTCATTTTTACTCGATTTCAAGGTAAGGAATAACACGACTTGTTTGTGAGCTCTTTTACCAATTATAAAATAAAAAATATGTTAAATGAACTCCATTGTCAAATTCATCTTTACATTGATGAATGCATTTTGGTGACAGGAGAAGGCAAATATTTTGACAGTCAAATAGGCTTATTGAAATCCATAACTATATTAAAAGTAAAGAAAAACCACGTATCGAATAATTGATAAACTTTGCGTTCCACCATGAGCATGGGTCAAAATTTAAAAAATATGAAATTTCTTAAATATAAAGTAGGAAAGGATTCAAAGTGTCATACCCCGCCTTTGAAACATTCAAGAAACATCTTAAACTCTGCAATCATGAAGTTTAAGGTAATTATCAAATCCTAGAATAAGATAATAATCTTAGAACCAAAAATTATTTCATAAGTACATAAAATAACATGATTGATGAAGTTTCATTTTCATCATTATCTCGTTGAAATAAGTAATGCGTATAACAGCAGATTCGTGTATTGTTTCTTTTTTAACATGTATGTGATTTGTAGAGAGTGATAACACTTATAAAATTTAACGTTCCCATCTACCTGCAAAGATTTTGGGCAAAAGTTGGATTTGACAAAGTATCAAGAATGATTCGTATCACTACATTTATTTAAATGCGCATGACTTTTAATTAATTAGGAATCTATTCTTTACCCATTTATAGGTATCTTAAAAAAAGAAACGTAAAGTCATTAATCTGATATTTCAGATCATCTTCAGGGTTAAATTAAAAATACGTTTATTAAACATAATCATGATTTCAAGTTTTTTGAAATTTTTATCATTCCTTACTGCAAAAAAACTTGTATTTCGAGTCTCAAGCTGAGATTTATAAGTTGATTTTTAACATTTTTTCCATCAATTTGATTACACAATGCAGAAATTTCAGGCCGAAGAGTATCTTCTCTTTTGTTCATCTTTCTGAACATAGTATATTATTTTTAGTGATTTAATTATGCTGACTAGGCGAGAACGAGTTTAATCGATTCCCACGTGCTAATTTATTGTTCAGCCAAAACATGATGAATCAATAATAAACGATGAAAATTTTCATTTCTTATGATTCTTTTTTTAAACTTGCGAATCTTTATAATATCATATTTTAACAATGAGATGGACTGAAATTCTAAATTCGGACAAGTTCGAACTCCTTCGATTGTCTGAAAATATAGTTTACAGACTGTTAAAACGATATTCATTTCCCTCGATATGTGACTGCTTTAAGATTAAATTCTAGTGAATGGTTGTGTGATAAGACTCTAAAAAAGACTAATTATTTGATCCAAATTTCTTTGATATGGAATATTATCACAACAGCATTCACTCTAAAACAAAAAAATTATCATCCGGAAAATTCAATAACCAAAAATCTCATTAAAATAACAGTTATTTATTCAAAATGGGTTTATTAAAGACACGTGTTATAATGAGCGTGAATTTAACTTCTTTTGATCATTACTTTAATTAAGATCAGAAGAAGTTAATTTAATTAGGAGTAATGTTTGTTCCTTCAGAGATGAATTATATCCTTTCATATCAAATAAACCTTTACAAAGTAGGTGAGATTGAAATATTTTCTGAAGTTACAAATCCATAAAGGAGGGCGATTATCAGCGATTGTAAATACCACATGCGGGAAATGGAAAAATATAAAGTTCAACGATGATTATTTTTTTTACTACTACGCCTCTGATCAACTGTTGTATTATACATACCACCATGCAAATATATTTTAAATTTAACTATTTATTGTTTTTATTTTGAATTTTCTTTTACCGAATTTATTTATTTTTGTTCAAGTGTACGTATACCAAATATTTCGCTAAGATTCGTTCGCAGTCGTGTACTTAACTTTCAATTTCGACATTAATGCTACTTCAACGCCTTAGAGCTACACCTTTGCTTTTTCAAATCAAGAAAGGAACAATAGTCAGAAAATATTCAAATATATATTATACTGATTTGAAAGTTCCATATGACCCAAATCTAGATAATATTTGTTTGTCGTTGGGTTATCCGATACTTTTTTCAACGAAAACTCCAAAGATAATTTCTGCTGTTCCTCATCCAAGTGTGGGAGTCTGGTGTGTTTTTTTACTCTTCATCGTCTACGGGACGTGGGCCACTATGTCTCGCACTAAATCAAATAATGTATCAAAGTTCTTAACTTCAGAAATTGTACGTAGAAGTTCGGAAAAAGCGTAAAATGATTGAGCTCAAACTTTTGGACACTATCATTAGATTAGAGTCAATTTTTCATCCACTTGACCCAGTAAGAGCTGAAGAGTACGACAAAAAATTCGGGCCAGTTCCTAACACTCTTTCAATTCGAGCAAGCAATATGTTTCAGACAAAAATAAATAGTATGATAAATTATTGATTTAAGTGCAACAAATCGCAAAAGACTACGTTGATTTTCAACACTAATAGTTTCTCTTATTGTTATCCAACTTTGATTTTTGGCTTTATTTTAAGCTATTGACGTATCCTTCTTGTTTAAATTCACTACCACTGGAAAGCCACCAACATTGACTCAAAATCTGAAAAACTGTGGCGGTTATATTTGTACACGTACGTAAGTTAATAATTTAACGCACACGCGCAGATCACAGTGATTATCTTTATCGTTCTCACACGATTCCTAATTCTAACGTGTCGGCATTTTGATTAGGAAAATTTGGAACGGGATTAAAATATCGCTACACTAAACCCACAATTTAGAATGTTAAAAATGTATATTTTCCGTTGATTTCTTAAATTTATTGAAAAAGTTATGTCGCTAAAGATCGTGATATATCTCATTTACTGTTGTTGTTTGGAGTGTTTTCAGGAATAGTTGTATAAATTTTTAAATTTCAGTTTGCTTTAACTTTATTCCTGTTTCTTTGTTTTCTTTTCCAAGTTAACTTTTAATTCTATAGTTTCTAAACTAAGATAGAAAATTTACTGTTTGTGAGGTTTCAACTTTTGTTTTGATCTATCGTGAAGATAACTGATGATCCTTGGAGTCATTACAAACGTTTTTTACACTTCACTTTATTTAGTTATCGGGTATAAAAATTCAAACTATAATCATTAGTTCGTAATCTCAAATTCTTGTTTCAAAAAGCTCACGTAATTTTCATTGTAATTTCAAAAGATTTGGAGACCCTATGAATATAATGGTCTCGCAAAATATATAATTTATGCTTTAAACTGAAGATATTATATGTTTATGAAAACGCAACATTCTGAATAATTATCTTTCAAGGTGAAAGAATAACAAAAATAATATTAATTCTGTTTTTTCAGATTCCACATGTGAAAGTCCATCGTTTTTAAATGGTCAGTTTGAGTAACTTTCCTGTATCGAATTGCGGTAGAATTTTGGCGAATCTCTCTTCATTTGTCATAAAAAATTCGAACCTGATAACTGAAGTGAATGAACAGATGTTTGGGTGATCATTCATGAAAAAGTCTCTGAGGGGCCTATAAATAACTTCCCACAGTGTTTGTTCTTCCTCGAATATTGAAATGTCTTTTGCTTCAGAGATTTCAAAAATTAAAATTATCACGAGACATCCAAGTTCTTTTGAGATATGATAAAAAAGCATTTTAGGATTCATAGCAGTCAGTTGCGATTGAATTGATAATATTTCCTGCGGTTTTTCCTAAATCGACACTTCTGTTCGAAGCTCAATATTTTATAGAATTTTCTTCGTTTACTTGATATTTACGCATTTTAGGATATGGTTTGATTTAGATGAAAGTAGCAACCGTGAAGATGGGTTTCGGGAAATTCATTCCTGATTACCGATATAAACCCTTATTCGAACTCCCAGTAATATTTGGCATTTATAGATATTCCAAAAATACAACCTTTAATGCAAAACATTGCAATAAAGGTATTCATGTTTATCACTCATCAAGCAAATACCCACACGGGATATTTTCATTCTGTTCCTACGTCGAAAACCATAACGACGAGGAATTGAACAAACGGCGATTGAACGGAGCGTAGGGTACAACCAAAGAAAGTAGGACCGTTGTTACGAAATACAGAGAGGCATTCGTTTGTGGCCCATATCATAAATTCATGATAGTCACCATGAATTTCACCATTCAATTTTAGTCTTAATAAAGACTGTACTTGTGATAAATTTCTTAGAGGTGGACGAGTTGTTGATATCATTGAATTATCTAATATTGGGGCTCTTTTCTATCGAAAATAGCGTATAATCTATAATCCATCTTTGAAGGGACGTTATACGGAAAATGTAGATACGTTGTTCTTAACTCAGAACGCCCCCTTTGTATATTTGATGTGGATTATATTTTAACTGCCGATTATGAATTTATATTCTCGTTTATAAATTTGTCTGTGGTTATTTCACTTCCAACAACTTGGTTTGATTACGTTAATATTGTATGGCATACATGTGATATCTCTATAGTGTATGTACCATATTGCATGGTTAACTTTGCTGGGAAGCTCTCGCTGTCATATTTAGAGCACTTATTATATATCTTTCCTCTTCACGTTTTATTCTTGCGGTATTGGTGTCCATGATGCAAAAACACGGCTTGGTGTGCTTCCATCATATAACAATATGCAATTTCGGCGTTTTTCGTAGGTTTATACATTGATCCCTTCAAACACAGAAAAATGGATGAACCCAACCCTTTACAACAATTTATAACTTTTTTATTTCTAAAAAAATAACAGGATTACTGTTAATTGATAACCCACTTTCTCAAATTTCAACAATAAATTATGAGTTTTAAATTTATATTACGTGCAAAAACATCAATTATTCAACGAATAGACGCTGGATATGTAAAATATTACTGATGGATGATATTATTTTCAAATTTTACAAAGATATACCACAAGGAATAGATTTTAAAAGGAGCCATTTAGATTGTTTCCGATGTTAATAGGACCACGAAAACTATTATCTGGTTTTATAAAAATGTGAAAAATTTTAATTAAAATCCGCGCAATTAAACGAAGTATACTTTTGAACTTTATAAACACCATATTTGTAAAATTGAGTAATTAACATGACTAAGAATTACAAAAATTTTATTTTGATCATGAAAAATAAAAAAATAATCGATGAAGAGATTCCTAACTTGTTCAAATGAAAAATAGGATGAAGAAGAACAAATCGAATTCGACAAGATGATCCATAAGAAAGGTTACCTTTAATCCATAAAACTGCTTGGTTTCGTTTTGACGAAGATAACAAAACCCCATCATATGAAACAAATTACAGAACAATCTTCATGATATCAAGAAAATTCTCAAGAAAAATCACACAAACAGAAAACCTTTTTTTGATGTTATGAAATTAAATTAAATTACCTTCATTTTTGTTATTTTAGCTTAAATCACAAGTAAACGATTCCTATTTTTCCCAATATAGTAAATTTAAAAAGAATTTCGGATTAATGGGTTTGACTGGACAGAAATACAAAATTAATCAAAAATAAGAAAATAAATCATGATATTTTTTCATTGAGGACTGCAAAATTAAATATCCTATCATTAAATTAAGTAATCTTGGTGAAAAAATCTAAGAATTGAATTCAAATAAATAATGAGTCTTAAACATGATCTTTTAAACAAAAAATATGTCTTCCTACTTTTAAGGTTAACAAACATATTTACTCACGTCAAAGTTAACACGAATTGTTCAATTTAGGATGGATTTAAAATTTTTTACATATAGGTAAAACTTTGATTTATAAATTTGATGAATCAGATAATTCTTCGAGATAAAGTAATTTTCACATGTTCTGAAGGGTTATACACAATTTTGATATCATTCAAGTTCTAAACTTCATTTATATCTTCAGAAGGAAGACACGAAATCGAAAAATCAACTCAAAAACCTTTTTATCCTGTTGAAAACCTTTCGTATTCTTTTAGAACTAGGGCATCATAAATTACTTAATATAAATATAATTTTGAATAAAAATTCAAAAAGATATATTTATTCAACCTACTTATTTTCATTAAAATAAAAGAAAACAAATCTTTGAAGGTGAAGTACGAAAATTTACCATTCAGTCTAGTATAAATAAGTACTTACTCTACGAAGGATGTCATTTATCGTTAATAAGTTCTAATTTTAAAACCATGCATGAATCCGAGATTTTGAGAGTTTGCGGAGATTGTTCCATTGTTACAAAAGAGGTATTGCTATTTTATTTCTATATCAATGTACATTTATGTTAGACATTTTCAGATTTTTATTTTATATTAGTTTCAAAATAACAGGTATACTAATTAATGTTTAATATCATATTGAATTCATTCTAGTTCTTTTATCATATCTAGGAGCATATTCAATAAGAGAACGATATCTAGATATGCAGAAAAGAATATTTATTTAAAAATCAGACTTTTACAATTTTACATAGTTTTTAAAATGCTTTAATTTAGTTTAAATTAACTCGATAAAATATTCTTAAAAATAAATAAATCCTATTATTTAAATAAACAATTGTGATGAGAAAGAATGAGTTAAATAAACCATATTGAGTTATTTAAAATTTTATTTCAAAAAATAAATCGTTGTTCGTTCACTTACATAATAGTAAACAGATAAGCTCCAAGCCTAAACAACTAAATAGGCATATGTGATCCTCTCTTAAGTTAAAATTCGATTCAAAAACCTGAAAAAATTGATAAATTTGTTTGTCAACATCACATATAACTTTGCAGGGCCCCACATCATGAGTTATACACGTGTTAAAATCTTAAAATATTTAAATTATTAAAAAATACTTTCGACGACACTTGATAATGAACCTCCTCAACCACTCAGTGGATTGATGAATAAACGCATTGAAATTATCTGAACCATGATAATCTGAAAAAATCTGTATTTTTTGAGTCAATCATCAAGATTGACACTACAAAACAGGATCTAGTCACGTACCCATTACTTTGGTTATATCTTATTATTAAATAAAAAATTTAAAATCTGAAAATTGTCTGTCCTAAATATTAGCAATTTAAAGTTATTCTTTCTGTAAACCCCGTGACGTGATTGATGTGGCTCGTTTAACTATTTTGATCTCTATAATGAGTGAACTTGCTATTAGTTCAAAATTAATATGTGGATACGATTGGAGTAATTTTTCCATTTACCCAAACAAATTAAAATGAAAATAAATAACGATGAAAAAACTGATAAAATAATTTTCAAAATTTAATTTACCACATTAAAAACCATAAATGGAATTTTTTACAAACCTAAAATTTACCAGAAAATCGTCTAAGTTCTCACTCGAAACGGCCGTCCGATTTTAATTAACTTTTAAAATAATCACGCAAAAAAGTTAGCGTGCCAACTTTTCGTGAAAAGTCGAATAAAACTTGTTCAATATTTTGAGCGAATTCAAAATCACGTCTGAGGTCAATGGAATTTTTAGCATTAGAACAAGAGGAATTTTCATGGAAGGACATCGTGGTAAGGTAGATCTTAAAAAAGACTCGATTCATACAACATTGAGAGAATTTTCCTTATTTTCTCGCATTTTGACAAATAATCGTTTCTAATTTTCCGAAAGAGTAGGTTTTTACATTTAAACTATTTTGAAAATAACCTGCTTGTTGTTACCTTGAAAAAGATCTTTTATATCACACCGTTAATTGTTACCGGTTTTCAATCTCATAGAAGTCCGCGAAAGACGCCATTTTCGTTGAAGTTATGTTCTCTTTTAGGGCAAAAACTTCAACTTAACATCAGTATGTTTCTATCGAAAAGAGTCCATCTATTTTTTGAATAACCCACGTCACGATTTTCACTCAAAGTAAGAATAGAAGAAGAAATAATTGTTTATATTGCCTTTTATACTGATTAAATTCTCTGATATGGTTCAATATTAATTTTATTTAATTTTTTGTAAAATTTTAATCCTTAACCCGATTCATTCTTTTTCACCATCCTCGTAAAATTTTTAAAGCAACATGAAATTTTCAATATTATGCAATTTTGAAAATTAAAATATCAGAAAAACTTTAACAAGAAAACACTACATAAAAGGAAAAATAAATATATTTCAAAGTAGTTCTATAGGATATTGTGTTTGAAGAAAAGTGCCATCTAATTGCGTAAAAATCATATCCTTGATTCTCAAAAATTTCATAAATCAGATTTTGATATTCTTTCAAAACGAAGCATAAAATGTAAAGATTTTTCAACGCGTTGTAAAATTTGACTTTTTTACATGCTCCATTTTAATGTCGTATTTAAAATATATAAATTTCATTTTGCATCAACATGAAATAATTCGATAATATTTGGTACAATCCTGAAAAATATGCTTTCGCATGAAGAACTACTTGTAATATATCTTTGAGGATTTCAAATTAAGATTGAAGTATAGCTTGAAGAAGTGGATTTCACTGGTTTCTGTGCTATATGCCATGCGTACGATTATTTTCGCCATGATTTATTTGTCGTACAAGTGTTAACCTACCATCCAAATTTATATGTCACAAAAGTAACCTGAGTAAGCTTTGCAAAGAACGAGAGGAGAGCATTATTTTATGAGAATCCACCAAATCTGAAATAAAACAAAGATTTTAAATCGTATCTTTCAGAAATAAAGCCCAGTAGCCTTTAAAACCACGTTACAAGTATCCGAAAGGGTTTCGCTCTTAGGATAGAATTACATAACTTGCTCATATTATTATGTATTTTGATGAAATCTTTGTATTTTATCACTTTTGGTTGGGGCAAAAATTATTAGTTTCTAAAACCAATCCAGTTGTGATTATATAATTTAAGAAGTTTTGACTCGTCTATGTTAAATATTTTATTTTAAACATGTTACAAACCAAGACATGTTAATCTTTAGGAACCTTTAACTCGATACTGATAGTTTTCTTTCCATAGAGTTCATATTTAACTTAAAAAAGATAACTGTTATCTGTTCATTTTTTGACATGAGAATCAATTTTAGGATTAGCAAACGTTGACGAAACTTAACGGTCAAATATTTCTTCAAAACAGCCGAAATCAATATAAATACAATTTTCAAATAATCTGAAAAAAGTAAAAGTATCAACTCACATGAAAATTTTTATAATTTGATATAAGTATAGAAAATCTTGCCTGAGTTAAAATTCCAGTCAATTTTACACATTTCAGATTTACAATTCAAATACATGACACCGGTTAAAATGTCAAAATTGAAAATTCAAATCGACAAGGTTCTAACGCAAAGTTTTTTTCGTGAATCAGTAAATTTAAAATTTTTAACAATGTAGCTAAAAGGTAACTTTTTAATGTTACATTTTTTTGATAACAAAGATCAGTCAAACCTATCCGGGCGTTTTTGAAGGATGTTAGAGTGTGTCTGCTCTTTAGTGTAACTGTAATTACAAGGTTTTGTCATTTTACACTCACGTACAGACGACTACTGATGTCTTCTTTGTACCAAGGAGAGTAAGAATCGAGCCTGCAAAAAGCCTCAGCCTCTCTTCGGCCAACGAGGGCGACGGTATCTCTGAGTTATAAGTTCTTTTGGAAGTACCACCATCTCTTTTCTTTTCGTTAAAACCACGATGAATGGCTCTTATTAACCCGTCCCAACGAACCTGAAACTGTAAATACGCTCACCACTTCTCGAACGTTTTGTAATTCCACTCAATCAAGTGTTTAGTTTTACTATACAACATTAACTGTTATTCATTGAGAGAGATAAGAGTTTTTGATCATTTTGACGCTATATTTTCAAAACTCTTAAGATAGACTGATTTTTTAATTATGGATTTGAAATACGGCGATTGTCTCAGAAGCCCTTTTTCAGATTCTGATATGAAATTTAATGAGAATCGTATTTTTAAGAAAAAATTTTTGATACGAAAAATTTCCAAATTTATTTGTAACACTTAATTTCAGAATTGAATTTGAATATTTTGAAACGTGATATTTCTGAATTGATAGGGTTTTTCAACATCAAAAAGAGAAGATTCACATTGAAAGTACTTTATTGTTAGAAAGTGAAAAGAGCAACAGATTTTCAAAACAATATAAAACCAGCGAAAATAAAAATAATTGACGTAAGACGCATGTGAAGCATCAAATTAATTTTGATTTCAAATAAATGAATCGAGGTATTTGTCAAAGATTTCAATGGCCGCAAACACGAGAAAACAACATCTGATTACCTTTTTAAATTTCTTCTTCTACCCTTGACATGCTTCTGCCTTATTTAAATTCTCTGAATGAAATCTATGATTGATTTATTCCATAGCATTAAATATAAAAATATTCCTTCAGAATTTTTTACCAATTAACATCAAACAACAGTCGAACTTCTCTATAATATCCAAAAATGAGGCAGGGCAAAAGCCGCGCTATAGTGAGGTCCGACTGTACTCAGAGCTGTATCATTAATTTAAGGAACAATTGAAAAAAATCCCGAACGATTATAAGTATGAATTACAAGAATGGTATTTATCCTAAAAAAATAAAGAGCACTTTTAAAAAAGAAATAACATTAATTCAAATGGAAAGAGAAGAGAAAAGGTAGAACAAGAGCTATCTTCAATTTTTAGCATCTTGCTACCGTAGCGGAAATACATTATGTTAAAAGGCAGATAAAGTCCCATACATGGTAACGATAGCTAGCAAGTATTTAAAAAATAAAATCATCAAATAAACTTTCATTTTGTCATGTTATATTCAACTAAATAAGATTGTCTTATTTTATTGAACTTAACCTTGCAATAGTATCATCAAGGTTATGGCATAGTTTTAATGCGTGGGAATCACTCATGGTATTGAAAAACAAAATGATCAAAAGATTTAAATTCCTTTGCACTTAAAGTAATTGTTGGTTAATTTTTTTCATCACTTTCAATTTCATTATCAAGTAGTTTAAATAAATATTCTACGATATCTTCTAAAGTCATTACACCTCTCGTATTTAGTTGTTGATCGAGAGCAACAAAATCATCAAAAACAACATCCTGCTTGATTTCATTTAAATTCTTCAAAACCTGCCAAATTGAAATAATTTCCTTATCAACTACTTTCGGTTCAAAACGATATATGTGATAATAATGAATGTGAACTTGCCGAAAAATACTCTGATTGTTTCTGAGGTAACATCGCTCCATGCTTGATGGAGAATTTTCAGTTTATCAAAAATATTAATTTTAAATGAGCTTCCATAATCAACTAATTTGACATTTACTTTCAAATTTTGGACAACGCCTTGATCTCTTGTGCTTCAACTGTAGTACTCGGTTGAAAAATATTCAATGATTTATTTTCAAATTTTAGATTTAATGGATGAGGGTAAAATAATCAACAAACAATAAAATAATGAACCAGTTTCTTGAAGTCTTATATCCCAATCCCCTAACCATCTCTCGAAATATATTCGTTTCCCAAGAAGCCTTTGTATTAGCTGTATAAAACATCGGACATGGGTTGTTTTTTTTCAGTGCCAGTCAAATTGTAACTAACAAGGACTGTGACCTTATCTTTACTTTGTTAAACATCAGTGCCGTGTTCTCCCTTTCATCCTACGGTATCTTTAGGTAATAACTGCCAAAAAGGCCTGTGTATAACATTAAAAACGTTGAAAGAGTTATAATTCTCAGTAGATTCCTCTATTACATCTTCCCGCTTCTTTTCAAATTCAACTATTTGCATCGAAATGTCCTCGCCTTGAATGTTTATTAATGATATGGAGGATCTTTTCGAAAAAATTTCAACCCATCCATTATTAGTTGGAAAATTATCTTTTCCTTGTCTGTTTGAACCATATTAAAACAGATTTGTCGAGAGACTCGTATTGTGTTCTGAATTCTTGCCAGTTTTGGTCAACTTTCGCCAGCTAATGCGTCTTCAATGGCTTTTATTTATCTTATAATTCCATTTATAGCTGTAGGTGATGGTTTGAAAATATTTTCTGACTTACTAAGATAGCGTCCTGTCAACAAATCTTGAATTTTCGTTTTCTCTAAAAGCCTCAGCTTGCATTTTGTCGATTCCTGTGGGTGCATTTTGAAATTTGTTTAATGTATTTTATCAGTATTTTTTAACTTAACAGATTAAAACATTTTATTTTCCACGGTTTTTAAAAGGAAAAATTCATTTGGGATAAAAAAAAGTTTGGGTATTGATAATTGACATTATAGAGGTGTTCTACTATATTAGCAGGTTAATGAATCTTAAAAAATTTAACTTTTTTATTAACAAAATCTACCATTAGATTTTTTTCAACTTGTTTAAAATTTAAGATTTTTGAAACATATACACGATTATGTAATCAATAAAAATCGAAATTGGAATAAATGTTTTTGTGAGGATAAAATGACAAAATATTTGATCCTTGGTCATGGTTAAAATAATATTTCCCTCCACGAGACAAACCCGTTCTCAGGACATGTTAGAAATAATAATAGGCCATTACTTCCATGGTATAAATAAATTTTGATTGAAGAAGATACTTAAAACATTCAAATAGCTACGATTAAACTTAAAAAGTTTGTTTCTTGTAGGTATTCTCACAAAAATGCAAATATCTCAAATATTCAGCGCACCCTCACAACTTATATTAACACACTCATTTCAAAGTCTTCCAAAATCTTTCTCAACATCATGTGAGTGATATTTTTTGAAAACTGAAAAAAAACTTTTAAACATTTTTATTTAAGAAAACCATCCATTGTTATCATACGGTGTTTTATATAAAAACCAAAATGCTTTGGAATTTTTTAATAGCATAAAATGAACGTGTATTGAGTAAAGTGAGATAAATGGACAATTAATTATCGTTTTTTTGAATGTTAAAAAAGACAAGTTGCAAATATCTGTAACATGTAAAAAAGGACACATGACATTGTTCCAAAATGAGTGAATAATTAAGAATATATGTTAAATATTCAACAACTATTTATCTTTAAAACAAATTAATTGTGAAGTATGATGGAAATATTAGAATTAAATTCATGTTGGTGATTGCGTATTTTGTCAATAAAAAGAAAAATAGCGCAGTTTAACATCTCATTCGGTTTATGCGAAAACATAGATCGTTGTAAAATAAATTTAGTTCAAAAGTAGCTAACTTCTTAACCAAAAACAAAACTTATATGTTACACGAAAAAGCTCAAAATTTAAATTCGTGGACGTTAGAATTCAGATTAGTAAAAACATGAATCATCCTTTTTTCATTTTAATGATTTATTCGACGAATACATTTTGAATCACAAAAACATGGAAATGTAAAAAGTATTCAAAATAACGAATGTGAATAATTTATATATTTTAACCGATAACAAACGAATTAATATGGCTTTACTCTTAATCGCACAAACTTCATTGTGGCCTGCAGATATTTGATTTTTAACTCTTTTCTAAAGCCATAGATGAAAATACAATTCCCATAGCTTGGTTAAACTCTTAATATTCTTGTATACGCAAAAGATCGATTGTTACTCAATACTTGACACAGGTCTTTGTGTTTTCTGAAAAGATGGATTTGCACATCTATTTTTTATCATTGATATATTCCGAAAACGTTTTATTGCTGATATTTGACGTGATCTCAAGAACAACACTCCGAAATTACAACATTTCGCTCTATCTCAGTTAAAACGTGATATTTGCCTTTGAGATATTGCGTCGCTTCTTCAAATTCTCGAAAGTTGTCAAATCACAATTCATGTAGACCTTCTGTAATTCTTTGATATTTCTGAGGATAAAAGGTGTCAAAATGAGATAAAAGACTCAGCTTCTTTATAAGCTTATCTAAAAATCTAATTTCTTGTTCATCAGTAATTAGATGTTTAAAATTTATGAAAATTCTTCATGGATAAAATTTGTTAATCATCCTGTCGGTTGGAAATTTACTTTGACGCCAAATCATAAAATGACGAATTTCATTTTTGTTTGAACTTAATTCAATCATAACATAATTATGATCATCGTGAGATTTCGGAAACTGAATTTTCGCAACAATTTGTTTCTGCTTTCGATCTCTTTAAATTTCTATGATATTCTTCAGGTATTGCTTCTAATTTTATAATTGTGTCAAATTGTATTATGTAAGGAATACTTTGACAAGGAAGGTCGTTTTTAAAAGATAACTCTTTATTGAATAAAAACCGTATAAAGAGGGATTATAAACAAGAAGTGAACGCACACGATTCTTATGAGCTCCCACGTACTTTTATTGAGATTCTGCATGAGGAGAACGAGTACCGATAGTATGTCTTAGAATCAGAATGAACTCTTGTGAATTAGAACGATAATTGCTTTCCCCACCTGTTTTTAACTTTTTAGAATAGAAAGTTTTTCCATGTGTTTTTTTTGTGAAAAGTATTTGGATAACGTGTTCGAGACTGTGTCGTATTGATATGACTGAAAATTAGGTTGAAATTCATACCCTGTTGTTTGCTGATTATCGTCACCGTATCTTTTAGAAAGAACCGTTGATTGATAAATTATTGCTAAGAAGACCAAATTTACATACATTAGCCTTAAAAACTCCATTAATAAAAGTGCATGCTCGTAATTGCGCATGATTATTCTTTCTGTTTTAATATATCCACTTAAAGGTTAAATTATTTAAACATGAATAAAATACAAAGAAGCTATTATAAAAACAGCTTCAAATATAAAACAATTAATTATTTATATGGACTTCGAGTCGTAACTAATAAATTTATTTACTATGAGGTTTTTCAAGATTAAGATTGATGGCGTTCTTCTATGTTAATAAATTCCTCATACTCAATCATGCCACGTATGCACTATATGACAAGGTAAACTTATAGTTAAAAGAAATTTGACCGCCTCTTAATCTTTTAGACATTTTCTATTTTTCATACTGTTAAATTTATCCACCAGATAAATTTATCGGGGCATTTGATGCAGTTTACTCGTAATTAGGTTCTTTTTTAATTTGTTCTTTGAAGTATTATTTCGTAAATGGCTGGTTTATCATAAAATCTTTATAATGGACGACATTTTGGCCAAATATCGTAGTATTAGATTCAAGTAACTAATAGTGCATTTTCTAATAAATTATACTTTTTAGATCAAACAAATTTTTATTTTAGCAGTCAAGTGTTGAATGAGTTAGATACATTTCTGATTCTTTATAATTCCATTTCTTCTAGTTTCAGATTCATCAGTTTCATGTGAGGATGCGCAAAATGTGGTTTTTAAAAATGAATTTTTAAGCTTGTATTTTTACTTAATTAAGCTACATTTTAAATAAAAATTCATTGTAATTTAAAATAAGTGATATACGAAATTTTAAACTAGCTCTGTTCATACGAGTGTGGTTAGGGACTGTTCTCTTAACACATAGTCAGGAGTATCTGGTGTTTATTTTATTTATTAAACTCTTGAAGACATCCTTATAAATTTATCCAAACCACGTCAGATATAGATATATATATATAAATTAGTAATCCATAGCAATTGAGGATTCTGCATTTTAATAACCACATCATTACATTGTTTAGTGTGTGAATTTAATCGTTTTAGAGACTTGCGAAGTTCTTTTTAACAATTAAACCACGACGCTGTCCAATTTGGTGACTGTTTTTATTTATGTGACATGCCAAATTTAAATCAGTATCAATTATAAATTTTACTTTTTACTCATCCATTTTAAAAGATTTTTTTTCACATATGAAGTTTCTCAATCATTCCCAAAAAAATAATTGAGCTTTGTTTAATCGACTTCCTAAATATTTGATTTTACAATCACACTATTCCATTTGCACTTTCCCATAGATTATGTAAACGTGTATAAAAATATAGATTCCGTTAAAAATCTAGACTAACTAACAACTGTTTTTTAATTACTAATCTAAAAACAGTCTTCACGATATTATTTCACAAATAGGTGTCTTAGAACTATATTTTCACTCAATTATAAATTAAATATTGCCACGAACCAGTCAGTTCATGTGGATCTTTTTCATTTTCAATCTGCATATGAATAATTTCATGTATTTTAAATCTTTCGAATATACTATTTTCAATTTATAAACACATCACAAATGATAATTTTTGCAAAGGTATTGCTCTCTATTCTCATATTGCTTGTTTTTCTCTGAATATTTTGTTCAATTTATTTCAAGAGAATATACTATTTTTGCAAATTCCTTTTGATAACGTTAGAAAGCTGCCAAGAACAGTTAATTTTTAAGATCAAAGGATTAAAGTTGCACAAATAATTAACCTATTAATTTTGATATATTTGTGGTGAATACACTTGCGCAAAATATTTAATCAAATCTATTGAAATGCCACCCATATCTCTCCAAAATCTGATTTCAACATTGTATTGTGTCTCAGTCTTAAATTCTCACAAACCACTTTTTAATTTTTCAAAAATTATCAGCTGTTTTTACTGAAAATAAGCGTTGATCAGACATAATCAAAGTTATTATTGTAAGGTTTTAGATTTAAATACATCAAAAAATTAGAAGAAATATGCGTAAATTACTGAATATACAATTTAAGGTATTACAATAACAGAAATTTATTGATTAAAGGAAGCATCTTCTTAAAAACAACCCCGGGAGTTTTATCACAGATGTTTTTAAAAAAATCCCGTTCGCTGCACTTATTATGAAAGAGAAAGATTTGAAATTTTGAATGTTAATTCAACTGATGATAAGATAGCTTTTTTCGTTTAGGTTTAGTCTGAAAAAAAGAAGTGGAAAGAATGCAATAATTTAGTGAAAATAATAAGTTATTCAGATAAGTGAAAATTATATAAAATAAATATTATTTTTTGAAACTTGCCATGAAATAAATTAATTCATATTCTTTGCAAATAGATTAATAATCAATCACAATAGGACAAAATATCTAAATAAGAAGTTGATTAAAAATTCTTAAAAACAAAGTTTGCGATTTAGATCACGTCTTAAGACGTATTATGAGGAAAAGCTTGCAAAATAAGCTAGAAGTAGTAAGTTCTGTCAAATATATGTAATTTATTTCAAACAAATAGAAAAACTATGACAAAGAGATATTGAAAATGAAGTTGGGTATTTGGTTTTGCTGATTAATCTTTCACCCGACAATATTTTTATGAAAATCGTATAAAACGCATCAGATGCCACTTTCATATTTTTTATGAAAGAGAGACACGGAAAATCACACACAGTGATGAATTACACTTTTATTGTCAAATAAAAATTCTTTGAAATTCGCTTAAAACTGAATCATAGCTTGAACTTCGTTACCTCTAATACATCATTGAACACTCTTAAAATCGAATCAGCATGCTTTGAATCAAAATTAATTTTAAGAAAACGGAATATTCAGCAGATTCACAACAGATTTCCTGAATGAATTTATGGGAAAAGTTATATCGAAAAAATAATTTCATAAAACTGTTATCTTCAGTAAAATTCAACAACAGGTAAATTAATATTTGTTACGTTGTGTAAGGATGAGTCAAACCTATCAAAGTATCTTAAGATGGAAATTTAAATTTATTATATGTCGTTTGGTAAAGCTCTGTTTACAAGGTTCGCCGTTCACCGGTTTACTCCACGTCGGAATCTTTGTTCAAGTGTAGATACAATGTGTGGGGTAGGGTTTGACTCTCTTCTATAAAAAACTTGAACCTCTCTTCAGCCGACATGAGTAACCGTACCTCTGCGTGATTTATTCCATTATTAGAAAATTACAGGGATTTCCATCCATTTTCGTCAATTTTTCATTCAATTTCGTCAAATTTTTATTATTAATAATTTTGATTCCTTTTTTTATTTTATGAACAAAAAACATTTAACAGCAGAAGAACGGAATCAAATAATAGTAAAATACAACGAAAGAAAAACGGCATCCGAGATAGCAGAATGCTTTGATTTTAGAAGAACAACAGTATCAAGTGTAATATCGTTATATCGGACAACTGGAGGATATTGGCGAATCCGCAGTGGGCCAAGAAACAAAGTTAAACGAAGAGACGTGTTTATCAATAAAAACCATGGTTGATGAAAATGACCGTGTTACCTTAAAAGGCATTCAAAACAATCGAGCCACAATTAATATTTCGATTTCGAAATCCACAATCTGTCGAACATTAAAAAATTTCCATTATACTCAAAAGCGAACAAGTTTAATACCTGAACGCCGCAATGATGCCATAACAATTGAGTTCAGATATGAATTTGCTGTGGCTTTTATGGCATTACTCGAAGAAGCAGATGATCGCCTATTTTTATTCATTGAAAAAGAGTGATTTTGTGCAATAATGTGAGCTGGTAGAGGATACGCTAAAAAAGGAGAACCGGTAATTGTCTCCTCGCCTGGATTAAGATCGCGTAATGTTTCTCTATGTTGCTGCAATTGGCAAGATCGGTGATGAAAAATTTGAAACACTTCTAACTGCGTATAATACATTGTGTAAGGGCCAATATATGGAGAGATTTATGGTTGAATTGGCAGCAAAATATATGAATAGAGTCGTTTTGATAATGGACAATGTCCCATTTCATAAGAGTGCCTCTTTTCAACAAATAATAGCTAATAATGGACATATTCTTTTGTATCTTCCTCCTTATTCACCTTTTCTCAACCCAATTGAGAAATGTTTTGCAAAATGGAAGCATTTTGTTAAATTTGCAGCACTACAAAATGAAAGCGTGTTAATGAATTTGATAACAGAGTTCGGGAATTTAATATCAGCTGACGATTGTTCAGGATACTGGCGAAACATGATGCGATATGTACGAAGATCGTTGAATCGCGAAGTAATAAATGATAAATAAAATTGGTTTCTATGACTATATATACAGACTATTTGCGCATAAAACCTTAGTTTTTTAAATATAAATTTTAATTATTAAAAATTTTTTTGACGAAATTGAATGAAAAATTGACGAAAATGGATGGAAATCCCTGTAAGTTCAAAGGGCATTGTGAAGAATTCGTAGAATCAACATGGCGTCGTAACTACGATATTTGACGTATTATTTTCGTTTACTTTATCTACCAGTATCCAGAGGACAAGTCAAAAGTCGATAAGACCCAAGAGCCATTCAAGCAATCGAGAGGGTACTCGATTCGAGGTATCGGATGCGAAACAGAGAGCGTGACCGATTTTAGTTTTTTAAGATCGAAAATAGTCTGATTTCACAATTTTTCTTTGTTAAAACTGACTGACACGCCCATGACGATTTACTTTTATAATAACGCTGGCATTAACAATGGATTATTACATTTTTTCACACCATGTTAAAGGTGGATTGGTACTCTCTTGGTTTGTTGTTGAATCGGTCTTGAGTCAAATGTTTAATTCCATGTTTTATCCATTTATAACTGTATAAGTCGAGACTATGGTTATCGAACCCTTTTAAATAGTGAGATATTATTTTTGACAACGTAGAATAGATTTCTGAATTTAGTCAGAAACAGTTAATAAGTTTATTATCATAAGTTCTCGCCGTCACGACCTTGGCTTGTTTTATTGATAGGACGTGCCATCAGTACCAAGTTAGAACCTACTTTAATAATGAGGTCATCAAAACGTTTTATTTATGTACATTTCGTAAAAAATCATTGCCAGAAATACAATCACATAAAAACTAAAATGATTCAGCATAAATGTGAGAAAATAGCCTCTCCGATCTTTATCGTAACCTCAACCAGACCAGCGGTATCAATTTTATCATTGTTCGCTGTTTTAATTTGGGCCTGGACTGTAAGCAACGTTGATATTGTTCAAAAATTTTCTAATAAATCATACATTACCAGAGAGATGTCAGAATCCGTATCGATTATACATTAGCTATCCACCACATTGATTCTTCCTCTGATCGTTGTTTTGCTTCTTCTATAGGGTACAAAGAATTTCAGTATGTTTCCGCAAAGCAAATTAACGATACAACTGCTTGTTTGAAAATCGGTAATTCCAAGGTAGATGTCCCCTTCTACCACAGCCGAAACACGTACGAGCTCTCATTAAACCATACACTCGCCATCTGTGTAGCCAACTCTTCAATTTTTCGACGACGAATAACCGATCTGTACTCTAGTTAGCAGCACATACCATCTGTTGCGATGTAGATTCATGTTTTTCGTTCAGCATTTCTGCATCCCAAATAGTTTAAACATCATGTGTTTAAATCAGCAACCTGAAAGATCCATCTTAGATTCCGTTCTTAAAGATATTGATAAGAAATGGGTGATCAGGCTCATTTACCGTGGATACGGTTGAGAGCTAGATGATAGATGATGCATATTTTAGAAAAGACTGCTTCAGCAGTTTTCTGACTTATAAGAGCTGCTTTGAGAACGTGCGCTTGTCATTAAGTAAAAAAGCTTTTCCAAAATTTTTGATTGAGTTGTCATACTTAACTTGTACCTACTTCAACGAGGGGAACTCATTTCCGTTTCCAGCTTAAAAGCAATAAGCAGGGTATCGCTCGTTTCTTCCCCTTTAATTCCATACATTCTGCGTGTCAATTCGAACATTGTGATCCACACCTAGAAACGTTCTTCCATTAAAGGACGAATTTTGTTCATTTTTCTTCCAGAACACGCCAATTGTAAGTCACCTTTATTCAATATAAGATTAAATGGTTAATCTACAACGATATTCGTTACGTTTTTGATAAATGAAGATTTTAAAACATAATTTAATGTCTACAACACAAATAAAAATATAAAACATGATATAATCTTTCTTTACATGTGCGCTTGGGAGACAAATTCTGCGATTTTTTCAAAATTTCAAATTCTTGACCTATTAACACGATGTGTGTTGTTTCATTGAAACTATTTGATAAGAATAGAAAATTTATTTAAAATAACAAATATTTTGTTATTCTTACAAAAATAAAGTATATTGAAAGATCGTCACTTTTGACCTGATTGGTTAATTCACCAACATTAAATTGTTGAAAATCAAATTTAAAGTAATTTTCTGTTTGAAAACTGTATATTTTCTTTCCATAAATTTTAAAATTGTTATTTTTTATACTTGAGAACTTATAAGTGAATGCTCAATGAGATTTCATTTATGAACCTCACACTCTAAAACATTTTATAAAATTTGGAAAGTTATCTATTTAAATTTATATATTTGAATGAATTTCGTAATTTAAGCCATATATTGTGCTTTAAATATTATTTTTCTGATAATAAAACAATTAGTTAACAGTAAGAAAAGATATAAAATATTTCATTTCCATGAATAAGTATTAGGGAATATACAAATACCGTGATGGCGCGATTGCAAAAATATTTTTGACAACTCAATCTCATAAACCAAGAGACGAATGCATTACGCAAGTACAAAGAGTAGGTTTAGTTCTAAACTCAAAAACTGCCGGTATTTAATAAACTTCGTTCTTTTGAACCTCAAAAGGTGTCAAACATGTAAGACATTTTTCGAAGGAAGTATCGTGCACCTATGATCTTATTTTTAGGCTCTGCGGGCAAGGATTTTGGTATTTATCGCCAAACACCCTAAAGGAACTTCAGACAGAGAATAGCTTTTATTTTCTGTTTCAGGAAGTGGGGAAAATGCACCCCCATTAAAACCTTACTCTCTCATCGTCAATCAGACAAACTTATGTGAGATGAAATTATTTCTTTGGGAAGTAAAGACATAATTTTGGTTCAAAACAAGAAATTAATTTAGTTGATAAAATAGCTGAATTTCACATGAAAAACATGAATGGAAACGTACAAGTATTAAATATGACAAATATAAAAATAATATGACCTAAAACGGAGTCTGGTTTACATCAAGAATTTTCTTTCAAGAAATGCTCTTTTTTTAAACTGCTTTGTTAACAACAATTCCCATGTTTTGAATAATAAGAATGTAAAAGTAAACTAGCAGAGAAGAAATCCCTGATTGTTTCATCTATTATGTCATAGTATATTGCAGTATCATTGCAAAACGACGTACTTTTTTGGTAGTTGCCTTATAGTGTAACGGGAAGGTTCTATATTTAATTTACGTTGTTCGGATGTGGTTCCTTTGCAGCCTAGGCGATCGAAGATACATAATCTTCTCATAGTACCAATGTTACAGGAGTACAGAAGAAACAGTTGGACAAGGAGATGGAGAAGATTTGAGTTTGTGATCCCCACGACACACAACACAAAGGACCTTCACCTATAAATGTAACTAAAATTTGGATAAAGGGTGAACAACTGAGCATAGAAATTGGAGCTTTAGCTGAGAGAGTAAATAGATGTAAACTTCCTTTTAAAGAAGCTTTGATTGGTTTGACAAGTACTTACACTCCAAAAAAATGATAAAACATAAAATTTCTCAATTATTAATACTTTATTGAAAAAGAATCGAGGTATATTTATAATCTGCAAAGATAATTATAATGAAATCCAGAACTTTTTCAAGTGAATATATTTTGGTAATGAGTGTGCAACTGTTTTTATCAACTTAAAAAAAGCTTTCCGACGTATGTAAGATTGTAAAAATAGAAATTTTTATACAAATCTGTTAAAAAGTGAATTTGATCACAAATATTTTGTTTGCATTCAGAAACATTGCCATAAATAATATACAAATAAAAGAACAAAAGTAAATCGAATTTCGTCCTCGTAGCATTCGTCCTCAAATCTTCAAAAAGACTTTTCATGCATAGAAACCATCAAGCAATATTTCTTCCAGGAAAGGTTTTTTACAAACCATCAAGAATGAAAATTTGGCTAAATTAATGAACTCTGGTATTCTCTATTGTCAATGTTGAATTTAAAATTTACTGAAATTGTGAAATTTTAAAAACATTATGAATGTAAAATAATACTTTTTTTCAATTCGATTTCCAGCAAGGATTGACAACAATACAATTTTCTTCAGATTAAACCAATAATTTTTATGTTGAAATAATTACATTTATTCCTCTCAACGTTCTATTCCTTCTTTTTAAAAATATTCATGTCATTTGAAATTTAAGGAAGAAAAATATTTATCGCCCACTCTCTGTCTTTAATTTAATATTTCTTCAATTGTTAAAAATGTAAAATCAAAAAAATTAACAACATTTAAGTCTAAGAATATTTACGTTCATTCATTTTCTGATTTTTTTGATTTGTTTATTAACTTGATTTTGACCATTACAAAAGTTAATTTATAGCATCAAATCAAAAAGAGAAAGATAAAGTTTTTAAAATCAACTTGAAGGATTCTTCAAGTTCTCTTCGATATTTACCGTTATATTCTTAGTTAATGTTCATTTCGGTTGTATTTCTGCGTATTCTATTTGAAAAAAAGCACATCTTTTGAGATCAAAGCTCATAGTCAAGCAATACCTCTCTAATAGTTCTGATTTTAACCGCTTGAATGATTGTTTTGCTTTTACTTCTCAAAGTGAGCAGGTCTTATGCTTTAGTCTCTGTTTAAATCTGTGATTTGAACGGAGTAGCTAGAAGAGAGTAATGCAACCGAATACAAGCTCTTTTATTTGTAGAAAAGTTAAATTATTAAAAGTCTAAACTTGGAGTGAGAAAGAATCCAACAAATAACCTATGGTATCCTTCACAATTTGATAAATTTCGCATGGGGGAGAAAAATAAGAAAATTAGAGTTTGACAACTCATTACCTTCTGAAATTATTTCAATCATAAATGGCGGAGTAAAACTGAAATAAGAGTAGTGTACAAAGTGATTCTATGATGCCGTTGAAGCTAAAGGCCAAACTTATGTTTTAAATGAAATATAACCACAATATCGTGCTCTACCATTTATCAGATAAGATTTTATTGAAAACGTTGTATTTTTTGAAATGACAGAATAAAGAGTACACTATATTTGGCAATTTAAAAGCTCAATCTAGATACTTTGTTTATACTCATCCAACGAAAATGAGTAAGATGATGGAAATCATTCAAAAATATTAGCAACGAAGAGAATAAAAGACGTTAAATATGAAAAAGGCACAACATTTATTTTTATCTTCTGCAGCGCATAACCGTTACTTTTGTGGCATCTGTCAACCTAAAACCGACTTACGAAGTGAAGAATGTTCAAGACTAAGACATTAAACTCTAAAACCTACAAACATTCGAATGATATATTTCAGGCGATTTAAGCAGATTTCTTGAGTGATAAATTGTTAAAAAATGATCGATAGGATTTAAAAAGTATTATCTTGCATATGAAATAGAAGAAAAACAAGTGTCCCTTTCTCACCAATCGACCATGTTTGCTAGATATGCAAAATATATTCAGCGCTTTCATATATTAAGCACCTTTCCCATACCTGATATATTCATTGTCGATAAATTTTCCGATAACGAAATGTACATGACTGTGAATTTATTTTTAAATCTAAATAAGTGTTTTTTCATATTTTAACAGAAAAAATTGTGGGACAGTGGTAATTTAATGGTTGCATATGCCTTTCTTCATAATTATTATTTCTTTATATAAAATGTATTCACATATATTTGATGTAAAATAATGTAAAAATACAAATTATAGGAATTATTACACATTTTGGATTCAAGAAATAAATATTTTTTCTTAAGTTAAGATATATTATTTGAATTATTGCTCTTAAAGATTTCTAAAAATGAACAAAAGTTAAATTTTAGCAAGATCTTTTCTTGAAATAAAAAATGTATGAGTATCTATTTTACATGATAATTTACGTGTATGATTTTTCACACAATCACTTCTAAATAATCATTACCCTTAATTATGAAATTTAATTTTCCTTTTCATAAAAAATATAAAGTATGTTTGATAAGATAATTTTAACGTTATTTTCAAATTGAAATAAAATTTTTAATTTCCTTTGTGTTGACTCTTTTGTCACAACTACATAATCCTGAAAGATTCTACTCGTCTATCGCAAGAAACATTTGAAAAAACTGTAATTTAGAAATATCATCAATGAATATATCCAAATTCATTAATTCTCAATAAACTAATTAACTTTAATGTTTTAAAATATTTTAACCTCCTACTTTTACCTAATTATTCTTCATAAAAATTTCGTTTATACATATGTCATATCGAGCAGTAGTTAAAAAATCAAAACGATTTTCATGACGATCAAAATTTTGACAAATTATAAAATTAATTTAATTTATTGATCTTAATAAGAATAAAGGAATAGAATATGGTACACTTTGTCTTATTAAAGATTATTCTACCAGATTAACTACATTCTGTCTTTTTGGTGTATCAGGACAAGACATAACAGCGCTGATATTTTTACATTTAAATATTTGTTTTAAAAATCTGTCTTATGGGTTGTGCTTCCGAGATCCATCCTCGTCTGGATTATACTTTTTTTTTGTACCATGAGTTTCCCAGCCAATAAAACTCATCCAGTTTTTTCAATTTATGTTGTCATAGCTTAGTAATGCTGATTCCTTGAAAAGCATGCAGCGAATGTTCATGAACCATTTGATTTTTAAATAGAATGTAACGCTGACACATTAAGAGATTAACAAGCGCAACTCAAAAGTTAATCATTAATAGTCATAAAATTGATTCATATTTTTAGTCATCTAACGGTTCCCGTGCTAGTTAATTCTTTAATGATTTAGCGTAACATCCCGAATTGAGGTACATTTTAAAGTTTATCTTATTGTTTTAAATTTCTGTCTTCAAGCTAAATGTGATGATAAACAGTATGTATTAAAAATAAAATTTATAGAATTTGTATAAAATAACAAATTGATCATATAATAAGCTCCTAAAATAGTCTAAAATAAAATTTACAGATTATTTTTGCGATATAAATAAAATAGTTACGATAAAATTTAGTTTTGGGTTTAATTTTTAGAATGGAAAAATAATTCTAACGAGAGTGTATGAGGTGTGAACATATTTTTCGTCGTGTTTTTGACAAAAAACATAAATTCATCATATAGTGAGATAGAAAATATTCTAAAGTGATTTTTTTATAAAATATCATTCACGTCTGAATTGAATATGTCACGTTATTAATGTCATACGACCTCTACCTAAACCAATTTATGAAATAAAATTTATAAAAACTTAAAATTTCTGAACATTTTTTGTAAACCAATGAATATATCAAAAGAGATTACATTGGATCAATAAATAATTTCAATTAGAGAAATTTTTGATTTGTTATCATTCTGATGAGAAAGTAAATGAATTTTTTACGTTTCCTTCTATCATTAACCATTATGAAAATATTAAAACTACTCTAATAATCGAACATTAAAACAAATAATTAAGGAAGCAAAACGATTAGCCTTGTTACGTACACATGCAACGTGAAAATCTGTTCATTCCGTCATGAGATTATTTAATCATTCCAGAGATTTTATATCGTTAAACCTAATGTAAAATTTAATAGGAGGTCAAAAATAAAATTTTTGTGAATTGCGAGCTTGAGCATTTTAGATTATATGCTTTTTGACTTTTATTAAATTTCATAAAACAAGGGAGAGCTTAATGTTTAAATCAAAGGGAGTTAATTTTTCAGATATTTTTCATTGGGTTAATTTTTCAGATATTTTTTGACAAATTAGAAAAAATAATTTTTTTGTTGTAAATTTTCTCATAAAAAAACACTTAAGTCAATATTATGGACTGGTATATTTCTTTTAATGCTCGTTTGAAGTGTAATTTCAATTTAATTTTGTTTCATGTAAAAATATCTATTTTGGTAACAATGACAGAGTAATACATCTTTTTGATGTTACTTTTATTTAAAAACTAATATTAAAAACCTTTATTCAAGAATCTTTACGAAGGGATAGCGTCGAACTCATATAAAGTAGTTTTGTAAAGCTCATGAATTTTCAATTTATTTTTCGAAATTTTTATTCTCCTCTTAGGGTAGAGAATCATATTATTGGAGATGGTAGGTGAAAAAAGCTTATCCCCAGCATATTCAAAGTTATAGACTGACACAAATGTTCAATTTTAAATCTGATATGAGATCATACCCTGAGTCGCATTACTTTCTTCCAACATCATACATATTACCAGATCCTATCGATCGTAATCATGCACCCATAAAAAACTCTGAGCCTGGTTCAGAGTTACAACCTCTTGATCTTAGTTTTACTGGATTGAAATTAGAATATGATCAAACTCTATATCCATCGATCTGACAACTCCAAAGATAGTTGATATCCATGATTCGATATCCGAAGATCCTTCTCTTTTTGATACGTTACCAGAATCCGGTTATAGCCCCTTCCTTTTGATAAATTCTGACACAAAAACCGGAACAGGAAGAAATTAGCTGACAGAAAGTTTTGCAACTTTGAATTAAAAACAAGATCATCTGACCATCTTCAGATAGGTGAGGCATCATCTAGTTTTGCCGATATTGATGATTTTGAATCTTCAAATCGCATTTAGTTTAATCTGCCAATATCTCAAAAAATTACAGTGGTTAAGTTATTACGGAAGAACGAGGTTGGTCTCGAGTCAGAAAATAACAATGAACATTTTGAACGTACTCTTGATTTAGAATTAATTGATCGAATGATTGCAAAATACTCTGATATCAAAAGTCCTCTTCAAGAAGATGAGGAGAAAACATTTTATGAAATATTTTTTTTTACTTAGAAAAATCAAAAATATGTTGTGGAGGAGGGCTGTACTATTCATTCTATTTCCTTACCGAAATACGTTCTAAATATCTAAGTTTCATAGTAAAGATGAGAACGTGCATTGATAAACGCTTAAATAAAAAAGCCACTCGTCTCATATTAGTCGGCAATAAGTTTTTTGACTGTGTGACTCCAGTCATGAGTGCAATGACCATAGAAAGTGTTCAAGTAAATATTATTTTTGAATGAAGATGTGCCTTTATTATATTGAGGTAAACCAGGATTTATGTTTGATATGTTCCAATGCGTATAACGAGGCATTTATACAAAACTTCAAAAAAATTTAAAACGTTTATGATATTGTATCATTTTATTTATTACCCAGTGCTATTCGTCACCAATCTTACAGAAACTTCGATCTCAAGGATGTACTAAAAAGGTTAGTGTTATCAACTTTGAAATTAAGAAAGATTACGCGTCTGAATTATCGACGTATCAATCATGTTATCACATGTTCCTTTAATTATCTAAACATAACACCGAAGATGCATTTGGTCCAAAAAAGAAGTTAGGACCCTCGTAAACGGAGAAGGCACGAGATTTCGAATCACAAAACGATATTTCGAGAAAAACCTAATTGGAAGTGATTGTTAAAGGAGATTCTCTTTTTGAAGGATTTTCTATTCTCAACAATTCCCTTTCACAAATGGATAAAAAAGTCTTCAAAGAATTAATATATAAACTTGTTGACTTTCGAGAAAATGTAATGCGAAAAATACAGTATATGTCAAATCTCCAGCCAGACGCCTCTGAAATACGCAATATATATCATACATTTAAGGAGGAAATTGATAAATGTAGCGTTAGAAGTGAAATACGTGAAGATTTTAAATCGGAAGTTCGACGATTTGTTTTCAAATAATATGATTCTACGTTATTAAATGAAATTATCAAAATAGTTGGACCTGTATATTGTCACTTTTAAAAAAGATATGCCACCATAACTACTTAGGATATCGTTCATATTGTCGTACATGCGTATCAGTGTTTGAAGAAGCTTTTTTTAAAAACCATGATTTTGTGAAGACGATACCTGGGGTATAAACCGTTTATATAATTTAGATATATATGAGTCCCAACTTCAGTTCACGAAGATCAACGAGCTGTGAACCTAAATAAATAAAAAATCAAATATCGTTAAATTTTCTTCACAATATCACATAAACCTTCATTCGTTCAAATATTTGCAAATTCTCATTTAAGTGGTGATATTTCATCCGAAAAATGTCGTTAAAACCTTAAACCCAACTGCTCAAAAATTAATAATCAAAGTAAGATATAGTTTGCAAGAATAAACCACCCTATTAAGCTATTTAACCTGCTTTTTTGTCTTGAGAAGCCCCATGCTAGATACATTTCGAAAGTAAAATTTAAAAACAAAAGGTCAATTTTAATCATATAAACTCTTTGTATCCCATAGGGATCGTAGTGAAGTTTCATTTGTATTTGATATTATTCAAATTATATATAAATCAATATTGTCTCATCCATCCCTAATATTATGTGTTACCAGTCTCCTCATTAGTTACTGATCTTATAGATACGATTTTGACCTAAGTATGCATTCTATATTGCTACCTCACAGCTAATTTCTTATAAAGGTTATCCGTTTTTGTAACTAAATTCTTAAATTGAGATTTACCCTTCTTTTTACCATGCCTTCGTGAATTGGCTCGTTTAAACGCTCTATAACAATTCTTATCAAATAAAACACCAAAATTTAATGTCATGAGTTTTCTTACTTTCTCGATTTAGTGGGTCAAGCCAAAATTATACACACAAAATTCTCAGTAACAGTCCATTTTGGATTTAAAATATTTATTAATTTTTCTTTTGGAAACAAATAACCTTATAGTTTTATTCAAACCTGTGATCCTAAAGAATAAGTATTACTCTGTTCAGTTCATCAATTGCAAAAGTTGAAAATATTTGATTCATGAATCTTGAAAATTATAACTCATGCAGGTAAACTAGAGGATTAGTTTGGGAGTCTTTGGAAGGACAAACAATAAATAAACGTGAGTATGATCTCACAAATAAAACAAAGTTTTTTTTGAAAAATCTAGACATGTTCCTTGAAAACTTTTATTTCTAATGATTAGGATAGTTATTTATATTTAATTAAAAGTAAGAATCTCACTTTATATTTATATATAAAGGCGTGAGAGTGATAGTTTTCGAAATTTAGTTTTTCTTATATCCTTCTCAAATATATTCCTTTTCACATCTTAATGTTCATTAATTTTTAAATATATTAACCAATCATTGTAATTTCCATCTTTTTATTTTTTTTATATTTTTCCTTTTATATGTACGGCGCATGTCTTGTTATTTTCAAGAATTTTAGATCTACTGTTATTTTAGAATATTTTCAATGACAGTTTAAACCTCGATTTTCTTATTTTTATTTATTTTCAGTTGATGATTTTCTTGCATTAATTATTCTTATCTGGCATTCTTCAACTAATCATAGTTGTTGAAAAAAATGTAGAATTTTTGAATCCTGAAAAAGTTGTAACATTTCTTGAGAAAAAATTTACTTAAATTCGACTAAACTGCCATCACTCTTGAAATATAAAATTAAATTCTGATAAAAGGCTAAACAAAAAGGAAATTAGTGTGATTTATTTCAAAAGAAGTCAAGTTACTTTAAACTATAGATGCCTTCGCTTATATTATAACTGCATTCGTGTTTATACTAGAAACCCTTAATAAAATTCTGGGGTCTAGTAACGAATTCAAAATGACTTGAATTTTTCGTGACGTTTCTCTAATAGAAAGATGACATCAAAAAACAAGTTTAAACTGTTAACCGAGGAATTTAAATATCGATAGCTTTTCCGATCTGTATGATGAAAATATTATTCACTTTCAAAAATGGCAACTGTCAAAGAACGTTGAAGATATGTTTTTGATACTTTATAAAAAACAATGTGTTTCAGCTAAAACAGACACAATCCTAAAGTTGAGATGATCAATATATATAACTCTTCTATGTATTGTGTAAAATATAACTTTTTTGTATCCCTAATTTTGGAAAATTTATCAAATTTAACATATATCACTTTTCCACAAAAATTTCGTTTTTAGCGTCTCAAAACAACATTTGTTGCGTCAATGACTGAATTTAATTGAATTCGTAAATATCTAATTTTTAGCATAGTTTGTGTCAATCCAAATGTTTTAGCTTCTTTCATATTTAACCATGTTATCATTGAACATCTGCTCAGAGTTCATGCTATCAATAAATAAAAAATTTAAAGAAACTGCTGGAATAACATCAAGACGAATTTCCTATACCATTACTGGTTTAATCAAGCTCCCCTGAATGATCTTATGAAGAAAGTGGTCTTTCTAGGTACAAAATGAATAATTTATCAGCATGGTGCAATTTTTTTCTCATGAGATTGCAAATTTTGTTTTCTAATCTCTAAAAATATATCTTTTAAGAACGTTCATTCTGGTTCTAATACGATACGCGGTGAATTATGCCTAAGATAACAATAAGTAGTGATAGAATTTCTTCAATTTACATTAAGGAATCAACCAGTAAATTTAACTTCTGGAGATCTGGAAAATTATGAAAAACTCGGATACGTTTACTGGTTTCGTCTTGATAGTTAAAAAGTGGAATACATATGAGTTTTTACCAGTGTTTTTGAGGAAAAGTAATGAGTAAATTCTAAGTTAGTTTACACAAATAATCAGAAAGATAATTAATCCAAAGACTATGATTCAATTTCTAAAAATTTTAAAATAAATTTGTCAAAATTTATTTTTATTCAACCAATAATTCGCACTTTAACGTTCAAATTTTCTGAATTCGTTATTTATTCGAATAGTTAATTTTCTTTATTTAATCGATTAATAGAGATGATTTTTCATCTGATGAAAGTATACTCAGATCTCCGAACTTATTAAGGAATTGAAAGAGTTTGAATATGTCTGATATGAATCACTTAGAAATTAAAGAATTTAATTGGTGTCAAATTTTATTCAAAAACTTTTGATAATTTAGGCACAATTTTTTCTCCTTTTTGTATTTTGAACGAAATCTTAAAAATGGTTGTTTCAAGGAATTTTGAAACTAAATGATCTTGAATTTTAAAGAGTAATAATTATTTAAGTCCAAAATACAGTTTAATTCTTCCCAATGATTAAAATGTCTAAATCTAAATTTATCAATAAATTTATGTCAGATATTTAGAAAGGTATCAGTTTTCGAGAAAAAATTGTCTTACGGGCATGACAATGCTATGCATTATGATTCTCGAGTGTCTTGGTTGGATGTTCTCAGCAGATCTTTCTCCATTCAATGTCATATTTTTATAAAGATAAAATATTTAGTCTTCTAGAATATACACGCCTCATTCAACAACTCCTACAGTTATTGCATTTTAAATAGGTATTCGAATCCCATTATTCTCTTATAGTTTATATGTTTCCAGCATTAGGTAAACTCATTTTTGACGTTAAACATATATCTGATGTGAGTGCATTTATGTTATTCATATTTATAATAGCTGGTTCATATTTTTGGCAATTTGAGCACGTAATATATTTCAACAAGCTTTAGTTTTATAGAGAATGATTTTCGGTTTTTATCTTAAGCCTGTGTGAAAAGCCTAATTAAGTGGCAACAGGCATTCTAAATACTGATTATACCTCTATTTAAATTAAAAATGATCATGTTTTTAAAACTCTTTCAAAAAAAATAATTATGTGCTTTTCTCATGGTTGCTTACCCAATACAATATGGTTTATCCCTTCTAAGGTGTGTAATTTAAGGCCTAGATCTCGTAGTTAAAAAACTCGAATTTTACCGTTCTATCGGCGGTGATAGTAAAAATGAATCATATTTGGGGAAAATTTAACGTCGGCATGCTAAAGATAATTACATGAATGGCTTTCCGAGTACATTCGTGTTTGGTAAAATCTAAGTTGACATTAATTTAAAAATATTTTAATTCATAAAAAATTTTTATTAAAACGTAATGTGGAGTATTTTTCATTTTTCTAAATACTTCAAAAAAACAAAATTTACTGTTTTAGTTAAATTTTCCTCAGTTACGATAAATTTCTATCATACTAAAAATATTCCATGTGGCAAATGTTGTGTAATATAAGTTGATTTTATTATTCTTCATTTTCTCAGACCAAAATTTAATTTTTATGGTAAAAAGAATTTTCAAAAATTTTTTGTTAATTATATTTCTATTTTTGGTTTCTAAAAAATATATATTCTCTAAAGGCGTGGCACGAAAGTCAGTTTCCCATAAGTTGATTTTATTATTCTTCATTTTCTTGGACAAAAATTGAATTTGTATAGTAAAAAGAACTTTCAAATTTTTTTTTTATTATATTTCTATTTTTGGTTTTCAAAAATATATATTCTATAAAGGCGGGAAACGAAATTCAGTTTCCCTAAGCTCTGTTTTACTCATGATTAAGCTATATTCACAGGTTAAAATTTAAATCTTATTGACTCAAGAGATTTCATACTGTTATAAAGGTTAACTAATAAAAAGTCCATTATAATTTTTAATAAGAGCGCGTTCCATGCGTACTTTGTTGTGGAATATAAAAATAAAATAAGCAAAACGCTTCTCTTTCAAATTATCACGGTTATTTTAATCTCTGAAATAAACTGCATTATTATCTATAAAAATGAAAATCACAGATGCGATTGAAATATTGATGGCTTAATATCTCTCTGCTGGGTAGTTTGAAATTTAAATGAGCCGAGTAACTGGTGTTATTTCCCCTTCAAGACTTTATATGCTTTCCGGGAAGCCATCTAAATAAATTCAGTTTCACCGTTCACAAATATATTTCAAATATTGTTCGTCTGTTTCGATGTCTTCTCAAGTATCCATAAATCATTTCAAGTAAAGCTGGTCTGATCTTTTGTAAGACAGATAAAATGGTATGATGATACTTTGTGGGTATCTGTTTGAGCAAGCATTTAACATAACATGAGAAGTAAATACAGTGTTTAATCAGAGTGATGGGGTATGTATTTTCTGACGTCTCATAATATAATCGTGAATTAAATCATCAAAAAATGTGTCTTCAATCCTTTTATTAACAGCAAAGTTCATGATTTGAGCAAAGCTCCTTCGTGTACATGTGTTTAAGGTGCGAAATGCTAAATTATTCTTCAACTGAATAACATACTTACGATAAATACTCCCACCGTCCTGGCACTTATGTGTGTAAATAGGTCTGTGTCACATTATATTATCGAATATCAGGTGCATGTCTTTGTAAATTTTTGTTATAAGTGTTGCATGATCACGTTTGTATTTTCAAATAGTCTCACATTGGCAGTTTAATAATGACCGTTTGTTTTTGCGACACTTTCATGTCGAATATGTCAGAAACTTTTTAAATAAAATGTGGTTTAGATTTCTATTTAAATATCCATAGCCATAATAATTTTTCAATTAATCTCGTTCATATATAGCAAGTATTCGACCAACATAAGCATATTTTTTCGTTCTGTATAATGCGTCATCTGTCCGTACAATAATACCGTTTAAATGACCCTTATTCGTTTACTTTCACTGTTTCTGCTATGTATGAAACAATAATTAGCACGACTAAATATGATTTGTTACGATTAATACATTTATCACAAAAACCATAATAAAGCAGTATATATTGTTTAGTAATTGATATATTTTCTTTGATTTTAGGTTCAATTTATTTTTAGAATAAAAATAAATGTATCCTATTTCACATGAAGATATTAATCTTTTTTTCTTGTTCGAATGAAATAATATCAATTTCTATTGTTATATAAATTTCAGATGTGTCGAAAGCTAGATCGAAATCACATATATCAAATTTAACAATAATTAAAACATATGATAAAAAAATTAAATTAATGATCAGCAAAATTCATTTAATTTCCAATGAAAAATTCAAACAAGAAACAAATCGAAATGAAAACGCTCGCATTTATTAATTTTAGCTTTAATCAGTCTTAAGGTAAATACAAGCTGAAAATTTAACAAATATTTATCAAAATTATAAATCTTCAGAACAATTTTGTTTACATACTTTTTAAATCTAGGTTTGTCAAAACTTAGTTTAACTCAGCGGTTACAAAACAACGTTTGAATATATTTAGATTTTTTTGAACGAAAAATCTCTATTTTAAATGAAAACAAATCTCTTCAAATTCTACAAGAAACATAAATCTTTCAAGAATATTTTTTAATTTTTAAAATATCACGATACAATAAATTTTACTTCATTATGCGCATGAGTCTAAATTAGTATTCGAATTCTAATGGGAAAGTTAAACTTGAGTTATAAAATTATTTTCATAAATAAGTTATTTTGATTTTAATATGCTACAAAGTAAAGTGATTTATTTATCATTATTTCTACACATCTTTTGCAGATTGAAAAGTGATCAAAGAGATTTACTTTCATAATACTCAACGGCAATAGATTTACAGAATCTTAAACCCACGGAAATATACGTTTTGTTTTTAATTATGTGTCAGTTATACCTTGATATATTATATTGATGAATTCCAAAGTTAAAATAAAAGATTTTGATAATTAAAATATTAGTGAACTGTCATAGACTTATCCGCATTGCACTCGCTTAATTTTCTCATTTAATCTCACATTACTCAGATTAGAATCGAGCTCAAGTCGATAAAAATTTTTAATAAACTAAACGAAATTAAAACTTTTTTGACGTCATAAAAGTGGCGCGCATAAATTGTGCGATTTACATAAATATGTATTTAAAAATGTTTATAATTCTTACATAAATTAGCTCAATGAATAAAATAACTGAAATTTATATTATTTTTTCAGGTAGAAAAAAACTGGTCTTTCAACAAAATTACTGAAAATAATTATTCAAGTGTTAGATTTCAATTCAACGTTAAGCAGACACATTGTATGTTATTCTTAGCGAAAGTCAATTTATATTTTCTCAAAATATTTTTCAATTGCGTATTCTCAAGAATAATCTTCATTTTTTCAGATTGTGAATATGTGCGCAAAAACTTATCATAAACGGATTTAATTATAAGGCTTTTCTTTTTGATATGTAAAATTTAACTATGTTTTTATTAAAATTGAGAACATAATTATGTGATGATTTACGCTAATTCGTTAATTTGATTGATCAAAACACAATAATTTTTAAGACGGGAACATAAGAAACTTAAATACGAAAAATCTATTTCTTCGGAATTAAATGATGACCTAAATTATTTCCGCTTTGGTTAATTATTCCAATAAAATATTAAGTTTATTTTCATACAATTTATGAGAGATTGCGCAAACATAAAATCCCAACCGTCATTGATAATCTTGTGGTAAAATTAATTACATGAATAAACACGATTTTCATGAAAACTATTAAATTAATTCAAAAAATAATGAATATATTTTTTAATAATTTCACATTATCCACATTTTAAGAGCATAAAAATAATTTCGAATGACTTCATTATTAATTATGTGCGTTAGTGATGTTTTGGAGAAGCTTATACATCTAAAAACATCTTTGGAAGGCCGTTCTAATCTTTTTTCTCAATTAACAGACCATAATTTGAAATGAGTTCTAAATGGTGATTCAATTTAAATCAAATTCGTTTTATACCAATATAGAGTTGTAAATATGAAATTTTTAGAATCCAAACCCACATGGTGAAAAAACCACATCATGCCATATTTTTGAGCATTAGATCATGAAATAGATTTACAGAAGGTAATATTTTGACACTAAAAACAATCGTAAAATGGCAAAATTATACAATTTCATTGATCAGTTTTTTAGTGAAATCATCGATGTGTTGTTTGATTTAAATTGATACTTTCGAATGAAAATGCACACTACTTGATATTATAACATCCTTTTTCAAATATTAACTTCAATTAATTTGGAATGTTAAAAACATAAAAAAAAAGATTTATTATCTTACAACACCTAAACTAAATAATTATCAATAACAAATAAGATAGCATAACTATTTATTTATCTCACCGAAAGATATATCATCTGAATAATCTCAACTATGAATAGAGATTTAGAGTCTGGGCCAACCGCATTTAACTTTTGTTTAATTGGTATTTAAGAAAATAAAGGAAATCCATTTGTTTGCGTTATTCTTAGAAATAATAAAAATAAATTGAGTGTTGAAAAGTTTATCTTCTTAATTGTACAAATTTTATGAGAATAAATCACGTGTCATTACGAGAACGCCATTTAATATACGAAGTTTTTTATGACATTGAATATTTATTTGGCTTTCATATCGATTTTTAATCAATCGATTATCATTTCCCCTAAACTGGATGAACATAAAAAGTATGAAAATATTCGAAAAATTTTTTATAATCATAAATATACTCAACATACTTTCGAAGCAACCAAAATGTCCGATATGGCCAAAAAAAGTTTAACTCCTGTTAAGAGTTTAACTGTAAAGCCGATAACGACGGAGAAAGATATTTATTCTTCATGTCTACAAAAAATAATCACAGCTATGAAACAAAGAACTCGTTCACGTTGTAATAATTTATATGTAAAGAAATACTATAAGAATCAGAAGAAGCTTCTGCGAGCATATTTTATTCATAAGCGTTCGATATTAGATTTTTATTCAAGAAAGAGTTTTCTGAACTTGAATAGTCAGCAATCTAAAAGTTCTCTCATGAATAAAATTCGATACAATCGTAGTAAAACACAGAATCAGAAATATCGAAGAAGCCAAGTGGAATCGACTTTAGAATCTCAAGAATTTGAGATGTCACATAAACCTAAATTATTAGGTGAGTTAAAAAAAGATGAAAAAAAGAATAGTCAATACCCACGAGCGCGTGTATATGATAATATGGATTATTCTGATGGAATTTTAATTCACAGTGATTTTAGACATCTAAGTCAATGGAGGTATACAAGGAGACCTCTAGTTAAAATGATAAATAAATATGATCCAGAAGATATTTTCATTTATTTTATATCTTTTCTCTCTGATGAAAATGAAGTTAAATTTCTTCGGAATGTTTTAAAAGATTTGAGTCTTTTAGCTCATTATGAAACCTATACCCATCATAAGTACAGAAAGAAAATTAGTACAATAATACCGATAAAATTGATTGAAACCTTTCGAGAGTTTGAGAAGGCAATGCAAAATCTCCATAGTCAAATAAAAATGTCATCAAAATATTATAATCGAAACAAAAGATATCATAATGCCATTTTGGAACTAATTTCAATCCTCAGTCTTAAAACATATCCAGTATATTTCCTTCATTTAAACAGGTTTGTCACACCATATTTCAAAGAAACACGGGAGTATACTTCGATGTGGATTCCTCCTTGATTCTATGTGCCTGATTAAACATAAAAATTTTATCATGCGATGTCAATAGTATTTTAAATCTTTTATTTAGAACTCAGTCAAAAATCATATATTTAAAATACATAAAAGAATGGCAGATGAAACAAAGACGGAAATGAATTCTTTATTTGAGATACAAGACAAATAAATTTACATTATATTTTAAGGACCTGTTTAAATTTACCGATTTTAATTAAAAATATTTAACATTGGGAATATTTTAAGTTACCTAAGATTTAAAATACTTACATATTTGAAAATGTATTCCAAAATTCATAAATCAATAAATTTTCAACTTGATTTTGTTTTAATATTTTGCTTATGTTACGTTTATATTTTAAATTTTGAAGATATTTTTTTAGATATAACTTTAATATTTCTGGATACGTGATGTGAAATAAAAACATGCTTAGTTTGCGAATATTTGTTTATTTTATAATCTTTATGTTTCTGGTTATTGTCGAATGAATAACTTAGCTTTAACCCTTCGAATAAAATCTTCCTGCAAATGCATAAATCTTTTAAACTTTAATTATTCTCTGTTTAAATATTCTATACACCTATTTTGGTTATTCTTATCGATCTTAATAAGATTCATTTTTTTATCAATTAATACAACCATTGATGTTGGAAAATTACATATTTTATTTCTCAAAAGGTGATCATTTCATCAAAATGAAGAATGAAATTATTTGGAAACTGATTTAACACAATATTTTAATATAGACGGGACGAAAAACTAAAATTCATAAATTATTCATTTTTTAAACATTTAATAAATTATGAATTGCAAGAGTGTTTCAATATTTTAATTTTTTCAGAAAGCAAGTGTCAAAAGATTAAACTGTAATGAACATTTTTTAAATATAACTTTGTAGTTATAGCTTTATTCTGCCTCAGTATTCAATGGATAAACATATTGTAAATTATTTTATTTTATTAATTGCTTTAAACTATTTTTATTCATAATCATCCGACCATCATCTCATAGTTTATCGTAAGTTTAGAAAAGAAATTTAGGATTTAAAATATATATGACTGTAAATTTTATTGTGTCAAGATCTCAGTTTTATTAAAAATAACTGTATTTTACAATTCAAAAATATCAACAATAAATTCATTTTTGTCGTAAACTGTACACAATTTCAATTATTTGATTCCATTCGCATAAATATTTAAAATAAAAAAATAGTTTAAATCACAAATATTGTGACAATTTATAATTAAATTTAAATTACAGGTGAATTTTATTACTTTATGATCTAACAACCAGTGATAAATTCTTCTGACTTAAACATAATCTTTGGTAAGTCAATGTATATGAAACATAATCGTGAATTTTACATCTTTCTAATATCGATTTTATTTGTATTTTAACGAGATAAATCAGTCAAGAATAACCAAACTGGCAAATTCTTTTATAGAATATTTCATAAAATTTATAAAATTCCTCATTATCAGCAGAAAACTAAATTTTACAAAATGAAATAAAATGTCGTTTAAATATGAGCAGGTTGTCTTTATAAAAGATATATTCAAAGCATTCAACAATAAATTTTGATTTCATTATTAATGGATATTAAGAACTAAAATTTACTCAATAGATATTATAATTTTAGCATAAAACATTCTTTGAAAGTGCTTTTAAAACAAAACATGATGATTTGACTTGAGATTAATTTTGTAAATTATAATCTCTAAAGTATGTTCTTCCAGATAACTATAAAATATAAATAATTTTTCAAATGAGTAATTTTTCACAAACATTCTCCATTTTATAAAAATTAAAAAATCAAAAAACAATGTAGAAAGACATAAAGAAACTAAATACGAAGAAAGAAAACATTCCATGATTCTGTGATAAAGTAATTTATGGTTTTTATCGAAAAAATAATACAATGCTAAAGTTAACGTCAAGTAATATTAGTTACAATTTTAAATGAAAGAAAACCTATGTAAATGATTAAAGTAAATCTAACGTATAATGTATCTCATAGTTATTTTTACATTTATATTTTTCAAGTTTTTTCATTAAATTCGATCTCTGAGTATCAACCTATAAAAGGAAATATTAAATAATATTGAAATTTAATTTTAAAACAATATTAAACCGACGCTTTGTAAAATTAAGGTTAAAAATGTTTTTGAATTTTATATATATTTGAGGTTTAAGTATTTCAAGTTTAATGTCAGCTTCCATTTGACGACTTTTTTATTTTACGTCAATTTTAGAATTTTTCACTTCTAGTATTTGATTATAGCTAAAGTTCAGACAAAAAGTTGGAATGCATAAAATTAAATCTTCGCTTAAATAAGAAGAAAAAAAGGTTTCCTTCACATTGTTACCGCAGTTGAGAATTTTTTCACTTCAATGAAAAATTCAATGATTCATCATATTTTTTAAATTAATTCCAGGAAAGTTTAACGAAATTGGTACTTTGTATTTAAAGTTTCAAAACAAAATTTACCTTTTATTTGAATATTCTGCAAATAAATAATTGTAAAAATGAGTATCTTAAGTACTTATTGTTTAAGATCATAAAGCGTTTTTAAATATATTTTATGTCATATTTTGTCAACGATTAAAATTTTCTCATTAAATTAAAAAGTGGTTTTTTTCATAAATATTTAAAATTAAAAAATCTTAACAGATAAATATTTTTTATTTCAATCGATTAAATAAAAAATTTTTATATAAAACCTACAAACTTCTTTGTTCTCATTTATTTTTTATTTTTAGATGCCAAAATTATTTCATATGTTTGTAATAAAATTTTTATCCGAACATGATTTAACGAGTATAATTTGACTTATTTATTCTAAAATTTTGATAAAATTTGCGTTTTCTTAAAAGATTTCATAAAATTTTTAAAGATTTTCAGATCTGAAAATAAACCTATTCACATTTTTTTCTAAACTTGAATTATTTTAATCTTTTTCAAATGAATTTAATTAAATTACGATTTAATGTTTCAATTAAACAGTAAACATTCTTTAAAATAACTAACAGATAAGTAGGATGTCGTTACAACTTACCTTCACATAGTTTTTAGCTTTAAATTAAAATTTAATATCATACGAAAATGATATGAAGAATTTTTTAAAACTAAATTGATTTGAAAACAAAATTTCATCGATTTAGTTTGTCTTACTTTTACGATAAAGTATTTCAAAGATGAATATTTGTAACTTAAATTAAAAACTATTTATTTGAGAACAATATCATTTCTGATTAAATATTTTCAAATAAATTAGATCTTAAAGATTATAAAAAATTTAGTGTATTTTAATTTTTAAGTGAACAAAATTGTATCTCATCAGAATAAACCTTGTGATTGATATATTGTAAAGAAAAATTAAGTCATAAATAAGTGATAACAGATAAAATAAACTGAAAAAATCGGTTAATCCAAAACTGAATTTCAAATAAAAATTACTCATTCATAAGATGCTTAAATACTATATCAAAAGAAATATTGGTGTGTAATAAAGATGTACAGCTTACCACCTTACTTTACTCTTTATATTTATTATTATGATTAAATTTTAAAAATTTTTATCTTATATCTCATAAAAATTGGAATAGATGATTCATTTAGTCTGATAAACGTTTCTAAATTCAGGCTGTTTTTTGGAAAGAGGAAAAGTAAAAGAGGTTACGTTCATCTGGATAAAACGGAGATAGTTAACATCAGTTTAGCATATTCACAATTTCCAAAAATGGGATCAAAAATAGGTTTTTAAATTGTGAATTCTTTGGAATAAGCAATATTGGACACTGTTGGTTTTCTAAGTTGTAATATTGTAATAAACACACAAAATATTTATACTTATAAATATAAAAACCTCGATATGATTTCAAATATAAAGATATTTTTTAAATTGAAAATTTATATTTTTATTTTGTGCCCCTCTTTAAAATTAAAATTTCGCATTTAAAATACAGGTGAGGTATTTTCAAAAATCTTCACTCATGAAACCTACCTTGATTCAGAAAAATGTTTGAAAAGACGACCGGAAATCTCGAAATATTTATTTTGCTAATGTACCTTAGTTACAACAACTTTTCAAAAATATTTTCATTTTTGAATGGTTGAAATACAGCTAAACATTGACCTTTTATTAAATCTTAAATAATATTATTTCTTATGCTAAGTTGTTAACTCATAAAATATATTTTTGTCATTAATGGCTGATGATCAACTTCAACAAAATTTCAAAGAGAGTTTTGTCGTTTTATCTCCTTATCAATGAAAGATATACCCATAAAAATTCTGAATAGGGTTTCCATTAAATATTGTTATATTCGAAAACACAAAAATATGAAAATAATAACATAACTTACACATTTTTGATGAAAAGATATTATCATATATAGTTCAGAAAACTAGCTTATTTCATCATTATGAATTAAAATTATAATTGAATTATATTAGATTTTATGATATTCAAGCATTAAGTTTTAGTTTTTTAACTTAAAAAATGTTTTTGATTCAGATTAATCATGAGATGTCGTGTATTTTGAAATCGAGATTATATTTTAAAGTGGATATTTTTGGGATATAAGAATCAAGAAAACAATAGTTCAACGAATAAATGATTCCTGTGGTAAGATATATCATGGTTAAGCTTCCATTAATTTGAATTTCGAATATAAACTAATTTTATAGCGTAAATATTGAAAGAATTGTGAACTTTCAGTCAAAAATTAGGGGTAATTATCATGATAGAAAAAGAATTCTGAAAGTATTTATTATTTAACAGTGATACTTCACACCATACATATCTCTAAATAATTAAAATAAAATATAATGCTAAAATAAATGTCGTTGCTACCTGGATTATAATTAAAAAATATTAGATATGTTTAACGTTGATGATAATAAACAAGGTATCAAATAAATGCGTATGAAAGAAATGCTTTATCTTGAGAGATTTTTGAAGGGCTACAAATCAAAAAATGGGCAGCATATCTTAAAAATTAAGGTATAATTAAAATTCTTCAGTCAAAGTTTTTCCATTTAAAGATATCAATAAAGGTTTTGTGATTTTATAAATGCAAAAATATATTCAGAAATTACCAAATTAAAAAGCTTTGTGAATTAACATAATCATTATTTCAGAAAAAAATGTATTATTATTTTTTTAGGCCCATTATCGTTATAAAAGAGTGAATATTGATTGAAAAATAGTTAAATTAAATGTATTATGAGCATTCGAAAAAAAGCTCAATTCTATTGACATTGAAACTCAAAATATGGGTTGTGAATATATATATCTTGAGAAATTTGTAAAATTCATTGAATACTCCTATATCAATGAAAATTTTTGTTATCATAAATCAGATTGATAAATTCAAGGATTCAATGAAATTTAACAGTTTATAAAGGGTCAATTATGGGAGTAAATGAATTATATAGATTTTTTAAACAACTATTGTTGAATGTATAAAGTTTGTTAAAGTATTTTTATTTTTACATATTTAGCAAATCTAACTTTATTTTCTTAAAATTTAGTTTTTATTTACTTACTTTATCAGATTAAATAAATATCAATCTGATTATTTTTAAAATTTTAGGTGTTTTAAATTACAAAGAATGATTATTTATAGAGAATACTTAAAAGTTTATGGCTATAAGGATAAAGTTACGTGAAGTTAGATTCTTAGAATGAAAAAATTAACCATTTTTAAATATGACATGCTTTCTTTGATATATTTTTCATAACTATCATAATTTTAAGAATAAAGCCATTTTACGTTGATTTTGAGTTATCCTGGCATTAAAGATATCTAACATCTCCGAAACACTTTGATTATAGAACAATGACATCATTATATGATCAAATTAAAAAAATATTTGTTAGAACTTTAAAATATTTTCAATATTGATACGAGCTTGTCTGAATTGAGTTCTATCATCTTTAAAGATAAATATATGTTCAAATTAACAAGGATGTATCAAAGAAAATACAAACATACTACTCATGATAGAAAATTTGATAAGAAATAGCACTTATGTGAATTTCGTTTGAAAAGAATTGAATAATAAATTTCATCAAAATAACAATCCTAATTGTGTTTCCGTTTGATTAACATTCAGATAAGCAGAAATAGGAAGATATTTTCAAGGCCCTGCTCTATGCACATATATTTTTTCATATGAGTGCTCGATTTACACTGGTCTAATTTGAGCTAAATAGTTTTAGTTTGCATTAAAAAAATAAATTAACCAATATTTTATTGGTTTTTAAGTGCATGCTTTTTAAGGAAATAAGATTATTATAAAACGTTTGTTTTTATAATAATTTAACATATTTCAACATTTCTCAAAAGCGCTTAAGATGTATTAGCGTAAACTAACACCAATCTGCTTCCTAATTTTCATCAGGTCTACACTATGAAGACAGCGGACACCCTATTTAACATTTCCTGAGTCTATTTATTTGTGAGTGGCGATTTCTTAACTAATTTATCTTGTATTCGGCCAGTTAATGCCACAGTAACTTAAAGATAATTTCAAAAGTTAACATATATTTATCTCTTTATTCGATGATTGTAAACTAGAATTAAAGAAGTAAACTACGTATTGACTAACTGTAATATAACTTTTATAGAATCTTTTAAACTAGACATTTATTTTCCATTCAAGCTAATTTTGATGGTTGCAGGAACTCTACACGATCAATCATTGACTTTCAAAAATAATGAATCTTTTCTCATTATGGAAATAGCGAGGCAATCATAGTCGGTTATACTCTTCAAGGCACAAAACAACATAACTATAATTACATATTATTTTTTCAAATGAAAAACATATGGGAGAATATTTGAATATTAGAAGACATTTTCATGATTTATAAGCATTCTTATTTAATCTTAGCATTAAAATAATTATCATTCTCGAATTATTCCAAGCTAAAACGAGTTCTAGACAAACTCATTGTTTAATTTTTTAAGGATATTTAAAATAGTCTTCTGCATCTTTCTAGATGGCTAAAATAAACTTAAATTTTCTCCTTATATATTTTTTTAAATCAATCAAATATCATGAAAAGAGTTAATCATTTTGCAATTAGAGGAAGTAAAATGACATATATTTTATATTCAACTCCTCAAAGATGTAATTTTTGTGAATTTTCTGGTTTATCAACAATTTTAAGACAACAATTTTTTGGATCAGTTTGTAATTCTTGCTGTCGAAATTTTCGCACCTCTGAATTAAATGAGGTAAAACCGATCACACGAAATGAAAAAGCAGAAAAAGTGTTAAAATTGTAATAATTGACTTTAAGCTCTGAACAGGAGTAATTTAGACAGATATTCTCAGCTAAGGTCTCTTTTAAAACACTTTATTTGCATTATGTTCTCGACGAACTTGCAAATGATAAAAATAAAATATGAATTTATATTTCCGAATTTTTCTCGTTTAACATTATTCATGCATTATACATTTTTTTAAGACGAAAGCCATCACCAAGTATATTTTCAGAATTTTTCAACAAAATATGTTATACAAAAAATAAATGTATCAAAATTCATTTATTCTCTTAACATTAAATTGTATTCAAAACATTAAATTGATACTCTTTACCCTGAACTTTGAATGTAATTACGTTTTTTAAATTTATTAAAAGAGGAAGGAACAGGAAAAAATTATTTTAGAATTACATATGGGTTAGAGAATTTTCAAAGCACAACAATTATTTTCTTTGAATGAAACAATAACTTATTTACTTCCCAATGAGCTAGGAATGTTTAAATTATTTACTCTATGTTTGCGTTCAGAGGCTACTATGAGGGTACTATTTTAAATTCCCTTCATCTGATTCCATCATTATGAACATGCAAATGATTAATATTATAGGTAAAAATCCTTTCTTATCTTTGAATTGGCCATCTTAAAACTTCAAATAAAATATAAATGAGTTTTATTCTTTGATAAAACCTCTCTACAAATCTTTTTACCCCATACATACCTCACAGGTTTGCCGCCAAAACTTATTTCATTGTTATTTTTTTCGAAACTATCATTTATTACACGTACATTTATTTTAGACGTTATTTTAACCTCTAGATGTTAAATGATTTGATGCGTAACTTTAAATAATAGTTTTAAGTATCTCACGCTAATATATAGAACCGAAAAACATGTTGTTTCTATTTAACATCCTTAAACACCCAAAAGTTTAAATATCTACCTTTCATGATCAATAAATTTAGTATCCCTCCTTATGATTATTTTTCGTTGAACGAGAAGTTAAACCTTCAGAACATCTTTCAAAGAAAGTTGTCGATCACGTTCTCCCTTTCAGCAACACAATGTGGTGTATATCCCAATTATCAGAAAGTGATAGAAACATTCCTTAACCAAAACCTTCACGCATTACTATACCCTTTAGTGCAGGGGTGGCCAACCCAAATGAGCCTAGGGGCCATTTTGGAAATTTATCATAAACTCGCGGGCCGCATAAAAATTTATATATCATTCATGAGTGATAAGACGCTAATAAAAATGAAATTAAACCAAATTAAATAATATTACTCAAAAACACAAAGTAAAAATTATATAAATAAAATAATTCTCACAAATTTAATTTATTCAATTAATGAGATATTTGCTTTTCCATGCTCTCACTTAACTTCTGCAGATCGATATCTATGCTTGTATTTGCACATCGTAATTGGTTTTGTAGATTTTCGTCCGTCAAACTCGAACGTGATTTATGTTTTGTAAATTTCATTTTCGAAAAAAAATGATTCGCAGATATAAGTTGATCCAAATGTACTTACGACTATTTGTGCCAGATTTCTCAAATTTGAAAATCTTTCTCTTGTGATATAAATGTTATAAAAATCAAGCTTAGATTTTGATGCTTCAAAAATTTGTCTTAATTCGTTATTGCATTGTAAATCAATCAACTCCATCTGGATATGTTCTGGGACCGACTCGACATTGACATATAAAGGAGATGAATATATTTCAAATATCTTATTGTATTTGTGTAAATTAGCAAAGCGACTTTCAAAGGCAACTGTAAGTTTTCCGATTTCTTGTGCATATTTAAAATAATTGTTATTTCGTGGATTTTTCATTTCTTTTAACAATGGAAAATGCTGAACGTTATTAGTTTTCAATTGAGATTCGAATAGTTGCAATTTTCTTTGAAATGCTTTGATATGATTGAACGCATCTACTATTAAATTGTCTTTTCCCTGCAAGGAGACGTTTAATTGATTGAGTTTTTCAACAGTATCCACTAAAAAACATAAATCCATTAACCACTCATCTTTCAGTTCGGGTATTGGTCTTTGCCTGTCATTCATAAACTCATCAATTTCTTGCCGAAGCTCATAGAATCGTTGTAAACATTTTCCACGACATAACTAACTATCTAACTTGACTGAAATATATTATGTTTCCGTATTCAGAATCTATTTCATTCAGAAATTCTTTAAATTGTCGGTGAGAAAGTGCATGCGGACGAATGTAATTCACTATTTTGATTACTACATTCATTACATGATTCATTGATAACGTTTGGACACATAAATTCTGTTGATGAATCAAACAGTGGATAATAAATAAATCATCTTTCTTAACACGATTTTGAATATCGTTCTTGAATTCCTTTTTATCTAGTAGTAATTTCACAGCTCCTTTTTCTTTACCGATCATAGCAGGTGCACCATCAGTTGATATTCCAGAAAGGGTATCAAAATTCATATTATTCTCATGTAAACATCTTTCGATGGCATGGAAAGTATCTTCACCTTTTGTTGTATTTTTCAAACTTACCATGTTTAACATTTCCTCTATTATTTGAAATGATTCATTTACGACACGAACAAATATAACAAGCTGCGCTGTATCTGATATATCTGTGCTTTCATCAAATGCCAATGAAAAATATTTAAAATCTTGAATTCGTTCACGTAGCTTGATGATAATTTCATTTGAAATATCGTTTATTCGACGACAAATCCGTTTGCCGGGAAAGAATCAGATTTGAAAATGATTCGCATTTGTCTGTAAAAAAAGTTTTCGCTGCAGCTTCTAAACATTCCTTTATGAATTCTCCTTCCGAAAACGCTTTCATTCTTTTTGCAATCAACAGAGAAATAGAATAACTTGCGTTTACAATTCGGTTTGGTTGTTGTAGTTACAGACGAAACATTTTTTGTTGAGATTTTAACTGCGATTTAAATTCTTTGAATCTAGTTTCTTTAATTTCTTTATCGAATTTTATATAATCACAATGTTTCGTTTCGTAGTGCCTTTTAACATTGTATTCTTTGAATACAGCAACGTGTTCTCGACAAATTTAACAGATTAGCTTTTTATTTTCGAGTATAAAAAAGTATTTTTCTTCCCACTCTTCGCTATATCTTCTGTTTTCATCTATTATTGTTCGTTTTTTAGAATGCATGCTGAAATTAGAGAGGGATGAAATTTTTTTTTTTAATTTTTTCCGTTGAAAATAAACGTGTTTATAAAAATGCTAAAACTCTGCGGCCCGCGGGTTGGCAACCCCTGTAATAAATGATTAATAAAATTGATTTCTATGACTATATATATAGACTATTTGCATAAAACCTTTGTTTTTAATATAAATTTTAATTATAAAAAAAATTTGACTAAATTGAATGGAAAATTGACGAAAATGGCTGGAAATCCCTGTAAATGACCAGTGATTGAAATTATTTTCCATTTTTTGTATCTTGTTGAATTCATTTCACACAAACAAACAATTTTGAATAATTTGAAATATTTGTTGGGAGTGTTTCATTGAGAAAGATTTCGTCAACTGTTCTCCTGCTGTAAACTTAATGACTGCTACATTAAATATTTTAATAATGACTTTGAAATTCAGATTTCATTTTGATTTATGCGTTTGTTCAGATTGTTTTTTAGATGGGATATTTTTTATGTGTATTATAGGTTTTAATCTTTCCCATAAGTTAAATTTGATACCTCTGATTGACTTCTTGCCACATATACCAAATGATTTGAGAATGAAACTCATAACTCAGACCATATTTGTCAAAACATCTTAAAGATAAATTATAAAGAAATTTGTATGAAAAATATGCCAAGTATTTTATTTTATACCTCAAACTCCAAATGAATATTAACCACATGCTCCCATACACTTATAAAAACCGCGCGCCAATACGTCAACATATTTTGAATAAAAAACTAATTTTAAAAATGATAAAATTATATCAATATATACCACAGATGCGCAGATGCAGATATTAGTTTGCATTAAAATTGACAATTTGATGAATCATGTAAAGTGAAATATACTAAGTTTAAATAATTCATAAATTTATTTAATGTGCGTGATTAAATAAAACCATATTATCAATCGTTTGATTTTACAATAAAGATAAAGGATATTTTATAACAACCTTTTGAGATTTTTCTGCTCTGATTCATATCTAGTTTACATTAAAAAACTCTCTAGGTGTAATAAAAATAAGATCAAGACAATTTGTGAAATTGGCACATAAAAATATGTATCTTGTGGAAAATAACAAATCTTTGTCGAATTTGTAAATAACCGAATATCATTAGAGATATTTTGAGATTGTGGAAAATACTATCCTTATACTTTTTTCGTTGATTTATCGACTCCAGAAAAAATTTTAAAAAGAAGCCAAAGATGCTATCAAAATGCGTAGGTTATGAAATGCAAATAAATATCTTTACGAAAAACTATTTTTTGATATAAAAATCTAAATTAGCTAAGTTTCTGAACAAAAATGGAAATGCAAAAAATTTATTATTTTGTTAAAGTGTGTATAACAAAGAAGCTCAATCAAATTGCTTGCACAAAGTGGATTTTCTTTCGTCAGGTGATCTCTAATAAAACCCAACATATATTCTCATCTACTCAGAATACATAACGAAATTAACCTAACTATTCACAATATCCAACTTGTGATCAAGTAATTGCATTAGAACAAGTTTATTCTTGTTGAGCATGATTAGAATATTTTTAAATATCAAACAACTATGTTTATAAATGAAGTTTAAGAAGCAAAAAGTGAGTTTTTTTAAATAATCTACAACTTCTTCTGCGAACTGGTTGATTGATGCACATTTGGGCTGCCGACGATCCCTCCATTGAAAGAAAGCTAAGTGAATTCCTTCTCGGAAATTCTAAATTCAAGGGAAGCTTTAGATTTCCCGTTTCCCTGAGATTTAAAAATTTTTTGGGTATTCATGTTAGCCTAGTTTTTCAAGTTCTGAATCAGACGATTCATTGAACGGATCTTATTATTTTGTAAAGTTTCAGCCTATTGTTTTAAAAAATGGTTTCGCTTTCGTCCATGGTACTCTTTATGATATAGCTAAGGGGCTTCTTTAAATGATCGTATATGGGGCCTAAAAAATTATCAACTCCACTCATTGCCAGTTTTTCCAATAAGATGAATTACGAAACTTAAAATTGAACTTGATTCGTTTTATCGTAATAATAAGTTTGATATTTGGTTGCGTAGCTTTCTATTCGTTCTTTAGCCTCTCTTATGTGAGGACCATCAGTAAGCGAATGTTTTCGGCGAATGGTGAATAGGCTAGCATCTTATCGAGATCTTAAAGAGGTTTTACATACGAATTTCAATGGTGAGTATCCTGTTCCTTAACCAAAGGTGTTCTCAATGTACGAAAAAAGTCTGTTACTATCTCATCCAATACCTCGGCATTGCCGTTCAGCAGAATCTTCAATTTTTGCTTAAATGTTTGATTGCGCGTTTCGCAACGCGGTTACTCTCTAGATGGTAAGGCGATGAGTGTGTACGATATATTATCTGATCGGCATAAATGTTTGTCTCTGCTATTAGTACTTTCGTTCCTGTTCTGAATACAACCGATCTGGTAATCCAAACAGTTAGATAATATTCTCAGGACATTCGATCACTGTTTCATCAAAAATAACTCGAGTAAAAATGAGTAGATCACCATGTAAATTAGTCGCTAAAGATACCCACCAACCTGGGCTAGTTAGCCCAAAATGGTAATTGGCCGATTATATCCGTTTTCCAAACTTGGAATTTAGACTTTAAAATCATTGAAACGAACAGTTCTTCTTGTGAGATATTTGCTTTCTAAAATTTTTGTCGCTTTTCACACTTTGAAACAAAATTGGGAACATCGTTAAACATATTTTGAATTACGTGTTTGTTTTTAACACTATCATATCTCCGATCTATTAAGTTGCGTGCTTTTATGATACTAGTACTTTTAGATTTAGGTTCAACAAAGAATAACTTCGAATTCTTAAGTTTTATAAATAAAATATTCTCAATTAATATGAATTTCTTTGTTTGTTTAAAAAGCCTGATTTTTTTACACTTTTCTACCAACTTTTCTGTGAAAATGCTGATGGAAAATTTTCTGTTTTGAAATTTCAACATTGTTTTACATACAGTCTTTTGAAATCATGTTACCAACTTCTTTTGGCACACCGTCATAGGCGATTTTTTGTAACCAGGAACATATTCGATGGAGAAATCGAATAAACTTATAAAATTAAGCCATCTTGACCATTTATTGTTACAACCATAAAAATAAGTCAAGGCAGAAGAGTGAATCGTGGTCAGGCTCGATTGTGAACTTTCTCTCGAAAAGGTTTTATCTTAATTATTCCAACGCCCTTTAAATAGCATGTATCTCTCTAGCTATTAGACTTTATCTTGTCTCGGCGTCTTTTAATTACCTTCCTACTAAAGATTCCAGGTAGTTTTGATCTTTTATACTCTGCCTCCAAACTGTTTCAAACCACCTTTCTGATTCATCGTTCTGTTAGATAATAGCGATCCTTTCTCTTAGAAACGTAATTTTTGATTGCTTGTGTTTTAATTTCATCGAAAGTATTATACTTTTCCGGTTGCCATATACAGTTCACATATTTATAAAACAAGCCATAAAGTGATACAATTATTTTTGAAAATATGTGAATAAAATTTTTATACACTCCAGTGATTCCAAGGAATCCTTCTAGCTCCAAACCAATTTCTGGTCTTTTCCATGAAAGAATTGGAGCTACTATGGACGGTTCAAGTTCGATACCCGCGTTGCTCCTATTATCTTGAAGAATGTCGATTATATCCATCAAGAAAGATAACTTCTTCTTTGATATTTTAAATCCAACATCTTAAAAAGTTATGATGGTTTCTTGTTCTTGCTTCAAGGGATATTTGATTTTGGAGGATAAAATGACAAAATCCTCAAAATAGGCTTCCGAGGGACAAGGGTTCCACATCAGTATATCTATGATGTGTCAGAACAAGGAAGGAACGTTTGTGAGTTCAAATGGAATCACTTTGTATTCTAAAGTACCATGGCCTTAACCGATGGAAAAAGAGTTGTTCCCTTTATCCTTCTCTGAGACAGGCTTTTGCCAGTAGGAGTTATTTATATCGATCGCGGAAAATAATATGGTTCATACCACATCGCTTTTGGCTTCTTTTCAACGCTCGTGGTAGAGATCAATAATTTTCGTCAACCATTCGGACTCTGACAGTTATATCGCCATTAGATGGTTTTCTGATATCGAGTATAGAAGGTTCTCAATCCACAAATCCTCTGCAAATTTGTGGTCTCTCTCGGATTTTATCCTCTCGATATCCTTTGTGAATGTATGGTAGTACTCAGTGAGGTATTCACCTTTTATCTAAACTGGCTTCATAATTGATCAAAACGTCTCCTTAGAGGGACAAGTTTGCTGAATTATTTATTGAGGAGCGCTCTTATACGCTGCATACTCCTGATCTGGTGTGACGCCATTGGCAACTCATCCAATACCTCCTTCGTGAACAGAAGAATCCATTTATGGTATAATCTATGTCAATCTAAACTTAATCTTGGTGGAATTCAGTCCTTGATTGTCTCCAGGTCTTCAATTACATCAAACTAAGACTCTCAGTGGTACATAAAATTTATTTGCTTCATCATTTAACCGCTGGCACCACTGTAGTGAATGGTTCCTGGAATTTTCTGGATTGCTCCAGAATACTTGTGTATTAATGTAAACGTGTTTTCTGTCGACATCTGCCTTTGTATTCTGGTATACCTCAAAACATATTTAAAGAACGTACCTCGATCTTAAATAAAAGTTGAAACAAAACTAAAAATTTTGCATGTTAAAGAATGAAAAGATTTTTTAAATTGTTGGAAAAGCTAAAATTTTGAATTTGCATCCAATTTGAATATTTTAATGAATATGGTCAATTTCTCAGTTTAAATTAGCATTAAATTCTAAGAATTCTCAGAGAAACAACCTACTGATAGTAACTTCTTACTGTTTTACTCTCTTCGAAATTTTTTCCCGCTCGTTTTTTTCAGAATTTGTTCATATAGCTTTAAATCTTCACAGACAATACAACCAGCAATACAGTTAAATGATATAAAAATGCAGATTTTTTTTAATCTCAGACATGGCAGCATTTCAAACAATGATAACAAAAACATATTAAGAGACTTCATGAAAGATTGCTGAATCTTTTTTGGCCAAAATTGATCTTAGATCCATATTATCACAAATAAAATAAACACTATATCATTAAAAGTTCACCAACAATTTTCATCTATAAACGAAGAAAATTTTTAAACTCAGACATGTCAATATATATTCTGTTTCTTAAAAAGGAGCTCAGACAGTTTTAACTGCATTTGGTGCAATAGTTATCAGATGTCGGTTAAAAGTTTAACCGATCTAGTATTCTGCTTAATAATTTTTTTCCTAAAAGTTTCGAAATTTAGATTCACATCAACATCGATAGAACAATTAAAAAATGCACTTTTCATCCAAAGACTAGCATGACTGGTCGTTAAGTATAAATTAAAAATTGTAAAAAAAATCAAAAATAAAGTTATTCTAACTAATCTGTTAGGGCTTCGAAAAATAATTTATTTTGGACGAAAAATTTTATTTCTATGTTGACATAAAAATTCATTATATGCTAATAATAGTGATAGAATACAACTTAACTTTCAGATTAACACCAAAGTTCAAACCAACATGTTAAGAAGCCATCCTGGAAATTAAAACGTCCGATACTTTGTTCGTGCATGTGAAAATACCAATGAAAGCTAATATAAGATTCAAAGTGTTTAAATTTTTTATCCATTTAGTCAGTTATTTAGCATAAGCAAACAAGAACAACTTAACCGTTGTCAATTCGTCGCGGAAATAGTCATTATCAAATTTGATTTAGTCCTCTTGGTTTGATAAATTAACTCTAAACGTCACTAGCACCGTAAACTTAGAAAAATGACGTGACTCAGATTCAGGGATCAGCTTTTCGATCAATCACAATTTAGGGTTTGCTAAAGATCAATTATTATAATTGTATTTCTTCGTCTCATAACAAAGATTAATTATTTGTCGGCTTCTTCATTTTTCTGTGAAATGAAACAGTAAAAAGGATATTATTATGTTGATTCGTACAATATTGTCTCAATCAGCAATTTTAAAGAATGAATGCTTCATAAGATTATAAATGTTTCGTTTGACAAAAATAGGAACAAACAAACAACGTTGAGTTATTGCGCGATCGCATTTATTCAAAATATGTTGAACATCGTAGTTTAATATTCATTAAGATTTGAAATATTAGTTTTCCATGTATTAAAAATTTTTCTTTGAAGTCTTTATTCCTCGTCGTTATATTGGTATAAAATTACCTCTAAGTTAGGCTATGATTCAAAAAATTCCAAAAGATTTTTAAAATGAAAATTCTTGATAGTTCTTCGCTATGATGAACGATTATCAAATTGTTGTCAATTAAAGAAACAATTTGGCAACAAAATTATGTTCTCACTATTTTGATAATAATTTTACCTACTATCAAGAAATTCATTTTTGTTGAGCATGGATGGGCCAAAGCTATCAGGGTATGTGTCGAAGATGTTTTGGTTTATTCGCGTTCTTCCGTGAATTTCTCCCCAACTTTGTTTTGCCGTTCAGCATCCTCATCGAGATGAAAACATCTAGTGTCGACAAAGTGAAACTTACCAACTTAAAACCTAGCATTCTCCCGGGCCTTGAGGGCAACCATAGTTCTCCAGCATCGTCTAACCAAAATCAAGGAATAGGATTTATCTTTCGTGTTAAGTAATATTAGATCAAAAACACGATTCTTTTATCTTTGAACTGAAAGAATACTGACTATTTATTTTTTTTCATTGTATTCTGAATAAGTCATCGATAAAAAATTAAAAATGATTCATTTTTTTATTTATCTGGCAAGGCTTTTAACGTCATATTTGTTAATTTCAATGACCTTTTTAGGTAAATTTACAAACCAACCAAAATCAAATGAATTAATTTTATGTTTCTCCATGAAGGTGGATATGTGTTTTCATTAACATTAAATTTATCATATAATCCTCTCCATAATAAGAGTTCATATAAATTCAATTTAAGTAAGTGACTTTGTTTTTTGAGGCTAAATGTGATGTTTTTAACTTAAGAATGTTTGTATTTTTATATTTTACACATTAACTAAAAAATACTGATTTTGTTTGTTGCTTTTATTTTTGTGTATTTATCAAAATTTAATGTGATTGTAAATTTGATATTTAAATAAGTGAATTTCGGCTCAAAATGGCGATCACTTTGATTTCATAAATTACCCAGGTTTCCTTTAATTCTACGAAAATTAATGAAAAACTGTGTTACTTTCGTTCAATAATAAAAGTTTTCATGAGATTTTTAAACGTGAAAAAATTATTTGAGTATTTTAATTAATAATACCTACAATTCATATTTTACAATAAACTAGTTCAAAACAATATTCCTGTCTCCAGAAAATTATCATAAATATTCGGGTAGGTTAGAGTGTATAAGCTATTCGTGATGTTACTTTGTCAAAAATCATAGTTTAAAGAGATAACGATGGCCCTTTATTCTTCGACAAATCATTTCACAGACAATTTATAATTAATGTTTTTATTTCATTTTTAATTAAACGATGTAATTTTCACATATGTGCATATGTAAATGAAATCGAATGATTAAAATATTATTTTACGATTTGAAAGAAAGGAAATTCTGAGAGTGGCTAATACACGGTAGAGTATTATCTCAATATTCTCATGAAAATTCTTTTTCCTATTTTTCTTGCGAAATTTTATGTCGTTGATAAACTATTAAGTGAAAAAGTCATCTAATCACAATATAGTATTTACCGAAGTATTAATAACAAATTTTAACAATTAAATTCAGTGTATAAAATTGCAAATCGATGATAAAAAGAACTATTTTAAATTTCACGAGATTTTGAGTTTGCGTTTCCTCAGTAAAATATGCGATCCTCAACCTTCATTATGTGTTATCAATTTCAGGAAATATAACTAAAAACAGATTCTATTTTCGAGGAATTTGTTGTGTGACTTGATTCTCACTTAGAGCTTGTAAAATCGGTCATAAAAAAGTACATTTCGGCAGATGTCGGAAAGTGGTTATCATTAAATTTCATGATTAATATCAAAAATTAGGACTCTCACTGATTTTTTTCGCCAATTTACAATTATCTTTTAAATTAAATTTTTTATCGTATTTTCTCAAGAATTGAATTTAGTTTTTGGTATTTTTTAGTGAAGCCTGTTTTTTTTCCTAGTTTCATTCCTTAAAAAGACTTAATAACTGTTTTTTAGTACATCGGTTATCACTCGGTGGGTGTTATTTAAAAATGTTAACGTGAATAATTTAGAAAGTCGGCCATTCAAAATCTTACGGCGAGCAATTGCTCCGCCAAAAAAAGAATCATCTGAAACGTTTATTTGAAATTTTCATAAAAAATAAAAATGGAAAACTAACCATGCTAATCTCAATGATCTTTTTAATTTTCTTTTCATAAGAGATACGTTATGAGTAACCGTACATACATAAGTAACCGTTTTAACGACAATTTTTAGACAGTAGAAATAAATGTTCGAAATGGCTAATTTATCTCATAAAAATGTGTGCCTAAATTTAATGTTAAAATTTTTAATGAATGAAACCTGATCAAAAGAAATTTTTTGAATGAAAAATATTCTTTTTGGTTTGTTTAATTGTTAAATTTGAAAAAAAGCAATTTTTAAACAAAGGTTATTGTAAAAATTAAATGGAAGCAGAAGACAAAAGAAATCAAAACAGTATAAAAGCAAACTTTCTTTTGTCCTCAAGCGAACAGAGTTTCACACTTTCCGAAAAACAAATCAAGTATTTTTGAACATTTCAGAGAGAATTTTGAGAGAGGGCTTTAACGGAGTGACTAACTTTCATAATACTCCTCTCAAAATGTTTCTAACATCGTTCAATTATCCCAGAATATATCTCTCATGGATTGTTTTTCGACATTGACCTTGGAAGAACGAATTTAAGGTTGATCAAAATTCATCTTGAAAACGATACAATTTCGTCGTTTTCAAAAACCACAACATCCTGAATCCCTGATGCCTTGAGAAGGAGAAGATCTCTTAAGATTCATAGCAAACATTAAAAGTAGTCTTATTGAAATTGATCCAGCAGACGCAACCATGGAATTTGTCTGAGTTAATTATTCATTCCCTATTTACAAACTGCTCTTAATTGCGGAAAATTGATAAAGTGGACAAAAGTTTTAAAGACTAAACGTTGGTGATGATGTCTTCGATCTTTTAAGATCAGCTTGTATAGTGCGAGAGATAAAAATTCGTGATTTCTGCCTTATTAACGACACAACTGGAACCCTGTTATTTGGCTCATTCGATTAAAGATAAAATTTTATCTTTTTTATTATGGAACAGGAACTAACGCTGCTTATCTCGAACGAATCGAAAATATTAGAAGAGTCAATAAGTTCCACACAGGTGAAAACATAAGAATGTGGTGCCTTAGGTGACTTGAGATCTCGATGAAATTATAACTGATTATTATAAAACTTATTGACTCTAATTAGGTTAACCCTGGTTTTCAAACTTTTGAGGAGATGGTTTCTGGTTTATATCTCTCAGAACTTGCAAAGGCTACCATGATGGATGTTCACCATAAAGTTGTTCTGTTTATTTCAGAAATACTAATCAAATTGTAAGAAAAAGATTCTTTTACTGGACAGAATCTTTCATTATCATTCTAGATGATAATTATGGACTTGCAAACCAATATGAATATATTTTAAGCGAAGAGGAATACAATATTGTATGGAAGATTTGCTCAACCATGTCTGGTAGAGTAAGTATTTTAACTGCTCTTGCATCATCTGAGTTGCTGAGAAGGATTGACTCAACGTTGTATTCATTGCCTCGGATAGATCAATGGTGAAGCACCATCAAAAATATTAAGAAGAAATTATTGATGAACTTTCCACTCTTACTCAAAAGAATTTTGTTCACATAAGTTGAAACTGGCAGCGGTGAAGGTTCTACCCTTGCTGGGTATTTTGCATCTGCAAGAATCAACGAAAAGGGTTGAGTTTGATTAACTCGATTCATAATGTTGATCTTTATGTTTTATCCCGGAAGATTGTCAAAAATAGGACTTTTTATCGATTAATTTTTGTTTATTTTTTATGTTTACCCTCAATGGTGTTTTGTTTAAATAAATTTTTGAGTTTCAACTTTTAATAAGTTATGCTGCCCTCACTCAGGATTTTGATTAAAAAGAAATAAATGAACATTTAAAAGATGATAATTATCAAGTCATAATTATGATCAAGATGAATTTTTTTCAAATTTAATGAGTCAAGATAACAATAAAGTACTCTCGTTTCACATTTAATAAAGCAGTATTATCTTTATGTCAATGACTTTGGTTCTAAAATATCTGGAAAAACGTGTATTGATTTTTGGGGCACGAGGTTAACAAAATGAGATAAAGACACTTTAATCCACCACTTTTCCCCAAAACTTTGTGGTAACGTCGAGCTTGGTATCATGTTTATATTTGAAGTGAGCTTGTGTTTTATGAGTTATTTAGTAGCATTCACCACTAATTATAACTACTTTCGAATCATTGAAAACAATTACAAAAGGGAACTATTTTTTATTGAATATATTGATTTTTGTACTCATGAATAACAAAATAGCTATTTAAAATTATTGTCATTTAAAATGAAGAAATAAAATGTGAACTCTTCAATAGATCCAAGAATTTTGTCCCTGGTGTAGTCAAAAGAAATCCATGAATCTAATATCTTAATTTTAGTCATCGAAAAGTTACTTCTAAATGGTATGGTATGTCATCAAAGAATTTTCAATTTTAAATCTACTTCATGTGTGAAAGATTATAATCTCTTAACTATATGAAACCAACAACAACAAGCAAGAAAATAACACGTTAAAATTTAAACTATGTGCAAACTTAGCATTATCTTCAATAAATATGCAATTGCAAATAAAATTATTTTAATAGGTGAAATATTTGAAATTTAAAATTATTTGAATAAACATCACGATCTTAAATGTTTTACTTCTTTTAACTAAAATGAATTTTTTCAAAGTTTTCAGAAATAAATATGTCGATAGCTTATTTTGTTGCAAATTTGCTAAAATCCATAAAAATGAGCCTGATTAGAAGACTCCAAGTTTAACATTCAACGTGAGAACAAACATATAGGCATGAACATTCGTTGACATTCAGACAGTGGAATATGGAATTTTTTATACATTCATAACAAGGCCACCATATAAGCATGAGATAAATTATTCAGCTTCAGACATCTTGCAATTTAAATTATAAATATTAATCTCATCTTGTTTCTTGGTCCGTAGTTTAGAAGTTAGTCAATTTCTGTTGTTGAAGCTACTCAACCTTTATATAATTTATTTTATAAAAAATTTCAAAAGAACATTTTCAGTAAAAGTTACACTTTATTTAATGATCTAGACAATATAAATTTTGAAATTTTATATTTATCATAAAATTCGAAATTGGTATTCAAAGTTTTTGTAAAATCTGTTTCCCAAAAGTAAATTTGTACAAATGAGTCAAAGTAAGAAGCTAATTTACAGATAATCTAAAATTTACCACAAACAATTTCGGACAGAAGAATATGCCTCGTTTGTTAAAATAGTTCGATCTGTTGTAAATTAAAGTAAACCACCAATTCTAATGAATTTTCGCATATATATAATATAAATTGATTGAAATGAAATATTATTTTTTGAACGAATCACAAATGAAAAAATTCTAAAATTGGTAAAATGCATCATAACACGTATTGGATAAAAATACAATTAAAATAAGTTAACTGAGATAAAATTCAAGAAATTGATAAATATGCGAATCTGAGGACTCTGCAAATTTCTAGGTTACATTGAATGCAATATACTTTCAAAATTATAAATTTAACGTCATAATTTTAATTTTTCAGATCATTTTTAAATTTAATAACAGCCAAGATTTAACCATAATTAAAAATATTACTTTTACTGAGAATATTTAAACCAACTACTATTTTTAACTTTTTCTTAGACTGTTTTTGGAACAATTCTCAATTTACACAATAACTTACTTCTTGGTTGAAACAAATTTAAATTTTCTGAGTTGGTTGAATTCTTTGATTTTGTTCTTCCTTGAATCAGAAAGAAATATTCGGCTTTATTTATTTTTGACCTGCGCAAGTTATATGTTTATAAATTATTAAAGGAACAATTCTCTTCTGTAGTTTTATAAAATTACCTCACCATAAAGTAAATTATTTTTTAATACGCTGGGATTTGAGTCCAATATTTTGTATTTCACTTGTAAATATAAAAACGAAAATGAAGGTTTGTGTATTCTTTAATTTTATCCATTTAAAGCTAATCGTTTCTAGATTCATAAAAAAGTTCATTTTAATTTTAATTTGCACGTTGAAGAAATTTTTTGTTTGTTGAAAAAATTATTATGTTTTAATTCTCACACATCAAAACCAATAACTCATCTTAAATTCATAAATGAGTGGTATAAAACCATAATTATACAAATATGCATATTTTACTTAAAATATATGATTTAGCTTTCACCACATAACTTAAGCAATTTTTTCAAAAAACGTTACAATTTCGAAAGTTTTTCATTCAAACACATGAGTGTTTTCTATAATTTGAAAAACTAATTTTTCTTGATCTCAATTCTCGTTTACAATAATCTTCGTTGAAAGCGATCTTATACGCTAAATATGTGGTTTTCTTGAAGAATAATTTAATGCCTTTTTTCATGTTGTCAAAGATCTAACTAAAAGGCCGTGAACTTTAAGGATATTTGTATAAATTAGCTTATCCTTTGTTTACTTTTTCCATCTTGTATGTATTTATCCCATTTCGGTTTATACCATTTACATCATCAATTTTGAATTTATTCCTGTCATAAAAAATTATAATTCGTGCCACTTACACATAAAAATGATGTTTTTTTCATAAAATAGATGTATTTTTTGATATTCAAAAAGATAACCAGTTTTTATACTCAACATTAGTGATTTACATAATAATTTCTGGCATTTTCAAAATTTTTACATTTTTAGGTTGATATCATGATCATTGCAATATAGAAGTGAATTAATATTGAACAAAAAATTTTAATCGTCACATTAAATTTGAAGATAACTCAAATAAAACTAAAGACGATAAGATGAAACCATCAATAAACTTTATTAAAATATCATTCATCCTGTATAACTGTTTTTAATTTTATAAAATCTTTTTAAATATACAATGTATATAAAGAGAATACAATATGAGATCGAAAAGCACTCAAAATCAATTTTGATGAATTGTCTAAATATAATATGTTTCGACTCTTTTTGAGTTTATTGACTATAATAATCTGACTGGCCGAGAATAAGTGATTGTGTTAAAATGAGTAGAGAATTCAAAACTAAAAAAACGTTTAAAAAACTTTATTTTTTTTTGGAAACTCAATTTTGAAAATTAAAACCATCTTTTAAATTTTAATAAGATTGTATGGGCTAAAATGAGCCCTGTCAACTTAAAAATATTGAAGTAATTTCAATCTCTTCAGTTATAATTCTGGAGATTTTCAAGATTCATAAAATCTTTTCATAACAATAACTCAAAAAGCAATCTTATAAACAAAGATAAGTTTTGATAAATATTAACATTTTTATATTGATCCGAGTTTTAATATTCAGTCAGTAATATTATTTTGAATCTTATGACATCAGATACACCCAAGTCAAGTACTGCCTGATAACACACCATATGAAATTGTTCCCACTAACCCATCAAAAAGTTTGAAAAGTATGACAATTTTCTTTGAATTTTATAAAAAAAGATAAATACCCTTATATTTCATTTAAGGATGACCTTGAAATATCAAAAATTTAGTCAATATAAATCTTCGTGAAGTTTCGCAAAAGGGCCACAATTCATTTCATTCATTGGCCTTGTTCTCTTGGCAGGTTGCGCAGTCATATTTTTAATTTTATATCATTCTATCATCATGACAGTGCTTATTTGTTTTCTATTGAAGTTTAATTTTCGAATTTTTTGGATTCGTTTCATATTTAGAAAATTAAACAATTCTCATCATCTAAAAATATGATAACAGAAAAGTGTCTCTTAAAATTGAGGTTTACTCAACTTTGTACAAATTATAAGCCATGTGATATTTTTGACTATCTTCAAAATTCAAATCTTTCCCAAATCTGCCTTTCTGCTGATTTAAGAACGATGGCAATATTAAATCCATTCAAATAAAACTGAATATTTGTGTGTTAACTATGCACACCCTTACCACTTTTCCTATCTCAAATGAAATTTAATCAATATGTAGGTTACGCATCCATGAAGGTTTCTATATCATCAATGGAAAAATCAATTTTTCTCATATGGACGGCCGAATGTGGCCTGCTCGCGCGTCTGAAAATTTTCTGATTTATACTCATACTTACCAAGCGGGAAAAAAGTAGTTAAAAATCACTTCAGTAAAATTTATATTCTGCTATGCTTTTCTAATTACGTTTTTTTTCATATGAAATCATGATTAATAAATACAAATAGAACCAAAACTTTCTTTGAATTACGTTTTGCCACTACTTTAAGAGTAACGCTTGGTACAATCCGCTAGTAAATATCTTTGGTCAAAATAAAACCATTTTACCTAACTTTTTGGGGCATATTTATTTTAGTTTACTTTGATGAAACAACTCTTCAGAAGTCCAAATGTCCCATTTGAACAGTTTAAACTTTTTAAGCAGATCTGGGAAGAGCCCAAAATGGTTACACTTTGAAACTCTTAAATATTCCAATGATGTTCTTCCAAAGCGAGTTGAAATTTGGAGCATTTACTGTGAAAAAAATTTACGCGTGACATTTATTTCTCATGATAGGCATTTCTAAATCATCTCTTTTTAAATTTTCTTCACATTTTAAAAAATTTGGATATCTTTCAATTCAATGTTGAACAAATTGATTTTAAAATATTGTAAAAAAACCTTTAGTCACTCCAATGATTACTTACTCGAAAATTTCTTTCTCATTAACTGTAGCAACAAGATAAACAACTTTTAATATCTAAGTCATCCAAAAGTTATTAATATTTGAAAATACATCCTCTTTATAATTCTCTCGCTCTATTTCCATTTATTCTTGTTTTCACAAATTAGAAGATTAATTTTTAATGAGATGCATATAAGGAGAATTCTATGGTGAAATTTATTTTCGAGAATAAACTCGTTTATTACAAAATCGTTATGGAGCCTGACGTAGAAAAAAGAACACCTTATAATTTTCACAGACTCTAACAAATTAACTTTTCAAGAGGAGCTAAATAAACGATATTAAATTGAAATTTTCTTCCCCTCCCTTATTTTGTTTGTTTCTATTTATGGAAAATAGTTCATCCATTAAAAATCAAATTCCTCTTTCTTCAGGTTCAAAAATTGCATAAGTGATAAAACAAATATTCTTAAATTCAAAAATGTTGTTTATCAAATCACATTTAAACATGAAAAAATGAGCATAATGATTTTAAAAACAACAATTTTTATGGAAATTAATTTCTTTTATGGATATTTTCTGACGTCAACCAAGTGGTTTAATTCGGTTACCTTTCCAAGAAATCTGAAAAGTCAACTCACTGTTTTTGAGATTTTAACTTCACAACCGCAAGCGCCTCTTTCAACTAAAATGCATAATTGAATAGTCTCAATCGATAGTATTTCTAATTTCGATTAAATTCTTTGACTCAGTCGTTCTAAGACGTTTTTTACCGACCATGGTTATTTCCATCAATTATTTGTTTTGACTTTAACAAATTTCATTTTTTAACAAAGTTTTCATTCAAAATACTGCTTTTACTTTTTCAACATTTAATGTCATAAATGGTATGCTCGAAAAATTTTTCATCTATATCTTAAGAAAGTTGTATAGCAATTGTTGAAAATTATGTAAATTACGAATTTAAAGTTTATTTCTCAAAAATATTTTAGAAAGTTGAAATTTTCAAAACTTTTTTCAAGGAAAGGATGGTATAGTTTCAATTTGATATTATTTCCTCAATTTTGAAGGCTGGAAAGAGCTATTTCCATCGATTAAGAAGTGAATTGTCATCTTATCCATAATTTTCTCAAAAACGTCGAAAGAAAATATCAGAGAATTTCGTTTTTGTTTTTTTCGAAAGAATGCACAAGGAATCTTTCATGCTGTTTTTATTGAAACTAAAGATTTTTAATCTGTCTCAATTTGATTAACGATGAAAAAGATCAATGGTAAATTTTGCAGACTATTTCAGCTATAAGTGGTATAATGTACTTTTTCGAGCCTTTAAGCAGATAGAAGGAAAGTCCATTGGATTGTGGCACATTAAAATATTAAGAAATTATAGAAATTTATACGCAGGACTAATCATTGTATTTTTTGGTAAATTATCTTTAACTTATGAAGCTGTTTAACTTAAAGTTGAACACAATGTGACAATTTTTGACTCATATAATCTAGGAATTGTGATTTTAATTAATTCGTTTTAAAAATGAATTAATTAAAGTTTTCACAGATTGTTAAATAAGAGGCTATTTTATTCCATCGAGATACGTTTTAAAAAGGAGGATTATAATAAATGGAGAAAATTGGCACTGTATAAATTATTAAAAAATATATTGAACAAATAATACTGAAAACTGGATTAAATTTCAAAATGTTTTGTTTTAACAAATTCAAAATAAACTTCAGAAAAACCGTAAAACTCGTAAATTTTAGTATAACGTCAAATGAAGGTTTAAGGATTTTTTTTCTTTGTTTTCGTTTCTCATGTAGTTTAAATAAATGAACCTTATTATCCGTCAAGAAACTATTTTTGAAAAATAAGAGATAAATGATAAAATTGAAAAGCTAATCTGTCCCACACATACTGCAAATAATCTATATTCTATCACAGGATTTGATCATCAATCACACTAACTATTCATCAAAAATTGTTATTTACTCTTATTCTCTGTAATTTAAACAAGTGATCCAAGCTTGGTTGTCAAAAATCGTTAATTATACATTTTAGAGGCGTGTAAGCTTTCATCAGTCTGTGAATTTTCTTCTCGATAATTCAAAATTTTGAATGATTCTGAGACATTTAAATTTAAGAGTAAAGCTTCCATCTTATCCAATGTAAGTCGAGAGTTGAAACCTATGTAAATTTTCAAGCTTTTAAAATTATAAAATAAGGAAAATAAAGGGCCACTAAAAGAGGATTAGTCTCTTTTACTTTTCAGATATTAAGTTAATGTTCATTTTTTAATCCCAAAAAACTTTTTTAAAATACTTTCCAACATTTAATTATGAAAGCCTGAAAATGAAAATGTCAAATTCATCTTAATGCGTTAACGTTTAAGGTTCATCAATTTTAAAAAGTTTGAATGTCAACTCGAACGAAAAGTTGCGAGTTTATTCACAACCGAATTAGCACTGGTAGGCATTTTCATGTTTATTGTCTATTATTTTTAACTTTTTTAATCCACAAACATTTACCTCAATCACATACCGAAGTGATTCTATCTAATATCACTTCATCATATTTTCTACTTCACGATTAAGACATGGATAATTTGCATCTGTACGCTTAACGTTTTGTGAATTATTGTTAATACTTGATGAATACTTTTCTATCTTGCCATTGAATGTGTTAAAATGGAAAATTTAAACAGATTTTAAAATAAAATACAAAGATCAGGCAAAAATAACTGATTATTTTAAAATTACAAAAAATGAACCCTTTGTAGTTTCGGTGAAGTTTTTATAGATTTTGATGATAGATGTTGTTCGTTCTGCGACAGTTTTATGAATTCTGAATGTGGTAACAGACAATTTTTTGAGTGTCACTGTCAGACTGGAAGATGATATTGCAAATTTATGAAAAGAATGACAGGAAAAAGATAGAAAATCAACATTTATTTGAGTTAACGTCAGCATCGTAAAGAATTTTTTTGTTTCAACTTCTCAAAGAAACTTTAAAAATAACATCTTTTCTTCTTTGAAATAAACTTCATAAAATACTTTCGAGTTTAAATGTATTTTAAACTGCTTAATATGTGGTGTGAACTCAATTTTATTAATTTATAAATTGAATTCTTAACACAGATTTTCGAACGAGCTGATCATCACAAAATAAGTGTATCATTTGTGCTTTACCACCAGAAAAGTAATAAACGCATGAAGCATGAGTTATCTTTGATGGCTTCTATATTCACAATCGTTTCATCCAATTTGGGGAAATGGTTCCGTGTTACCATTAATTTCCGCCGATTTTAATTTTCCTCTTTTTCCTGAAATGATAATTGATACGAATTTGTTGTCTATTCTCACAACTTAGCAATCTCCATTATCGAGTATGAGTATTCGAGCAGGCTGTCATGACAAGCCACTGTTTAATCACTTTTAAATATTTTTTACCTCTGCATAAATCGTTAAAGTTCAACCGGTTCCCAGAAGATGTTCAATTCTGATTATAAAGCCTAAAAAATTTTACCGAAAAAGCATCAAAATAAATCTAGTATTTTAAATATTTTCAAATTCCGCATATAGGATATATATTAACTTCGAGTGTAACATACTATTGGCGTAAATTTAGTTTTCTTGCCTTTGAAATGTATCAAAATATACTTTTAAAACTTTTAGTTTCATTCATAAAAAATTCTCACATTCCCACGTAAAAACTCATTCAGAGCAGTACTTTTTCCTTATCCAAAGTTAGCGATTTACAGTTGGAAAATGTAAACCTTTTTTTATAAATAGTAGTCAAAGTATATCGCCCCGCCGCGAATGATTCACATAAGCATGTTTATTTTGAATAATTGCCAAGAATCAATTTTTTTCTATAATTTGGAAATTTCAAAGTTGTTTCCTACATTGAAGTCAATATTAATTTATATGGCTGAATGGAGGTTATAAATTTGAGAAAATCAAAATGTTTAATGTGTAAAAGAGTTAAAGTAACGCAATGCTTGATACTCGAGTCATTTATTCTGACTATATTGGATTTTATTTTAATTCTAGAAGATTGATTAAGTATATAAACACAAGCTACATTTGAAAAATGTTCAAATGGTTCAAACTCATCCAGTAAAATGAAAAAATTTAAGAATTTCCCATAATATTAGAGTGGATCGATGTACGTTTCCTCTCAAAGATTATCCCTGGTTATTTTGAAAATGTCTATTAAAATCGTCAGGAAAAAATTTTGAGATGCACATTAAAATGCATAAGTAGCTATAGAAGTTACATACATCATCAAAATTTTAATCTTGTAATTTCATAGTCAGCTTGATCTTAGTAAAGAAAAATGCCTTAGCTTGATTTTCCTTTTAAAGAATAAGCTTTTAAATTTTCAATAAATATTGATTTAAGTTCATCACCAGACTATCTGAAAGTAACTACATACAGTTTCTTGGCTCAAGAGTTTGAAGATTTGTTGCTTCTTTTGTTCGAATGATATTTCCTCGAGGCATATTTCGTTTATGATTTCATTGTAGACTTCTTGAGGTTCAAACTTTATGGTCGTTTTGAAATTCTCTATAAGTTTTGGACATTGTTTCTGATTTAGAAATCAAATATATGATACAATTTTCTTTATGAAATATATTAAAAGTGAGACAACACAATCGCAAGTTTCCGGAAAATATCGGTGGTTTTTAAATGCCTATGATAATGACATAAATCTACGGCATACAAATATTTTAAAGCAAGGTCACACAATTGCTCACGAGTATTACTTTTTCCTGCATGATATTCGATAATCTGTATAAACTCTATGATACTTGTTCATATTCGTTGTTAATTCTTTTAATGTCACATAAACGAGCCACTGTGTCAGCTGAACAAATTACAATAATTCTCATTGAGATTTTGAAGATAAGTATTTTAATGTTCTGAGTGTAAAATATTTTATCACATGTTGTGAATCGAACAGCACCGACATCTTCCGTAACATAGGACAATCTTCACGCTCATCGATTGGATTTGCAATGTATTCTAACGAGTATCTATAACCGTTTTTCTGAACAATTTTATCTTTCAACATGAAGAAAGAATGAACCTATAATCGTTCCAAAAATCTCATAACCGCGAGTTAGAAGCTCAAATTTTTCAAGTAGACTTTCCTCGTTTTCTTTCGACAAAACATGGTTTATGTTATCTAAACTTCTCAGAAGTTGACGAAAATGGGAAGATAGTATCTAAATCACAATCTACTGATCACTGTTTCAAATTCCATAATAACTAGGAAGCATATTACGAAAACAGAACTCTGCATGATATTACTCATATCGGGTAAAAAAACTCGTTTCCACATGTTGTATAAATATTTTTGTAATAAAGCTATCGGTAGATTTAGAGAGGGTTGACATATTTCAGCTTTAAATTTTTCACAAAAATATCGATGGAAGCCATCCACATTCGTTTCGCAAAATAGAAACAAAGATGAGATCGCCTTCGATCTAAAATCACTTAAAGCGAGTTTACAGATGATTTCCAAAATGATACATTCGCGAATATAAATTTTCAAATTCAACCTTTTCATCTTCTTTGTTCACATTGACTAAACAACAAGAATGAAAACTAAATATTTTTGAGTTGAAAGATTCAACCGTTGACAGAAATTCCTGAGATTTAGGGATTGTAGAGTTAGTGCTCAGTATATCGCAAAAACAGCTAAAAAGTTTAAAGAGTTTAGTTACGTCCAAAATCGCGTGTAAAAGGCACAAACTTCGAAGATTAAAAAAGTAAAATTTTTAGTTTTTATAAATTCCCGGGATTCGGGGTCTTCGATCTTGATTCAAAATATTATCTCACATAATTTTCAAGGGAAGAAAATATTACGAGCGTTATGGATACAAATTGCGTTAGCTATGAATTGAAGTATGTGTACAAGTTTAAAATTTTTATTATTTTTAGAAGGCAAAAAGTCTATGTCTAAAGCATAGGTTTTCTTGAAAAGTTCGAGGTCTTCAAAGCATCTCAGATCAAGACACAACTTACTCATCGATGGATTTGAGCTTCAGTGTGTCCACAGCGATTTCTTCGTAAATTTTTAATTTCTTCAATGGGTCAAAGTTCTGGTACGACAGTTCACAACGTCTAGGACATCGTAGAATCAAACATGATCCAATACTGAAAGAAAAATTTCTTCTGCGACCAATCGTAGGAGCAGAGTGAGAACGTTGCTAATTCAAGAAGCTCGCTTATTTGTGTCAGGTTGCACAAGTATCGAGATCAGAAAATACCTTGTATGTTTCCAATGGGAGGATAGCTTTGAGGCAAACTTGTAGAAGATGCAAGAATGATCCATTAAATCGTCTCAGAAAATGCATATTGTCGCTGTCGTTGATGGAGAGCTTTAAAGTTAAAACTGTCGAACCTCGTCTGAAATCTCGATGAGTTTTATGAACTTTTCTTTAATCTTAAAATCATGACAGTTCACGAACATTGTCTAAAAAACGCTTGAATAAGTCTGGCACAAATTTTAAATATTGAGCACAACACTGGGATAGTTCCGAAAAGTAGAACATATCTTTAACATTCTCCCGATGATAAAAAATTTACTTTTGGAGTTAGATTTAAATAATTGTTAACCACGGATTGGAATGCCGGGAGATATATTTTATACAACGCAGATTTAATGAACTATGAGTGTGTAAATGATACCAGATCTGGAAAACTACTTGCGAAAACGATCTGGTTAACACCTTCTTTGTAGCCAAGAAAGAATGATAGTTTGTTTTTATCTTTTACATTCCTTCTCGTTACCTTCATCTGCGCAGAGCGAAACCAACATCTGGCTATATTCAAGTATAGTTTTTATAGGCTGAACATGATCAATCAAAAAAAGTTCGACACAAATTTCATAAATGTTATCTTTTGTTGCCTCTAACGATATATAGCGAAATCATACGAATGAAATTCTTCAAGTTACTTCTTTCGACAGTGGACAGATCGCTAAAAATCATTCCTAACTATATTGCTAAAAGTGCATTTACGCAAATATGAAGTTTGAAGTAAATTTTAACCATGATACCATGAAAACCTTCAAAGTCTCGTGAATTTGATTTCTTTAAATTGCGAATATAGCTCAAGAAAAGGCTCGAACTGTTTTCAATAGTTTTCTGCTATGAATGTTTCAATACTGTGTCAGTGAATAATGCAATTTCTTGAATGATTCTTAAAAAATGCTTTGTGGGAACACTATTATATTTCACCACTTTTAAAAGGTTTAAAATTTCGACCTTGTCAGAAGGAAAACTTTTTGACCTCAGTTAAGACAATGAAAAACTTTGCAAGTTTCAGAATTATTGTAAAATTATCAGTTGAAATCAAAGAATCCCACACGCTATCCCATATACCGATGACATTCTTGGTGTGTTTTATGAACTCTTTCATGAATATTAAGATTTCCTTTTTTTCCATATCTACGTCGAACATAAGCACAGAGAAGCATGCGTTGATTCCTCGTGATATGAACTCGGGGATATTTTTCATCAAAGAGGAGCCAACATAATCCCAATAGAGTATTAATGTAAGAGAACGGAAAATTGTGGGGAAACAGTTTATCAGGACAGGATTTTGAACCATATCAAATTTTTCGATCTTCGAAAATGCCACTGATAAAAGAACGATGCTCTTTTCGGAAAGATAGGTGCATAGAAATTCAACACTATCAAATTTTGACTCGGTTCTTGGGCAATGGATCATTTGTATCGATTTCTCCAGCGTGCAGTAAAAAATTTCGAAAATAACATGATCGTCAGATTCTACAACCAAACTTAGCAAATTAATAATCCATCGTGGAGAATTCATTAATAATTCTGCTTCAAGATTGATTACTGCTTGAAATATCAATTTTGACGTTATGACCAGTTTCTTTTCATCAGCGAGATCATTTACGTTTTCTAAGACTAAAAGTAGGAAATTGTCTCTTTTAAGCTTGTTTATAACACTGGTATGATCATTTCTAAGTGGACAACAACCATTACCTAATTAGATCCTCCAAGACCAACAAACTGATGTAAACTGAAGTTTCACATTTACTCGTTCTTATAACCTCGATAGCAGACTCGGCAGCAGTGTCGAATTTTTTTAATTCTTCAAAAAACTAGATGATGTCATTTTACAAACCTTGGAGGATGTAATTCTATTGGTATCGATTTTCGAAATTTCTTCTTCAATTTTCAAAGCCATAAATACTAAATGATAGATCCTCTCTTAATATTAAAAATGATAAAAAAAAATTTAAATCATTTAACCATCTATTAAAAATTAAACGTTTTCGAATTTGCTATATTTGAGTCAAACTCGCTAACTTTGAAATGGTTAAAAATTAAGTTCAATTTATCATGATAAATTTCTGGCGCGATTCTCATCAATGAAATTTCCTCCATCTATAAAAAGCGCGTTAAGTTTATTTTGTAAATGAAGCCATTTTCTATTTTTAGGTTTTAATGAATTGAGAAATTCCTTTAAAAATTTAAATTTGAAAGTTTTTAAATTTCAGAACCTTGAAAGATAAATTTTTCGAATCAATTGTTTCATTGATCTCTTGTAACAGGAGCGAGGCCCTAACTATCACTATTCATTGATAGGGATGAGTGAAACTGGATGCTGGATTTTATAAGATATTTAATGTGTTAGAAAATCATCACATAAAGGTTTCATATTTCAACGTATGACCTACTGAAGTGTTTCTTTGGTATGCAAAATAGTAAAGGCCAATATTAATTCCTTCAGTTTAAATTTCACCGACTACAAATTTCTACCTGTCATCCAGTTGAAAGAAAGCTTTATTGAAGTGGAATATGTACATAAGAAGTATTCCAACCTGTTTCCTTCATAACTTTGGATCATCAAAATTACTCAAAATTATCAGAGGTTGAAGAATTTATAATTTTTCCCCTTGTTCATAAGGTGATACCTTGTGCCATTAGAGGCACCTTTTCAGATATTATAATTATTTATGTACTGTTATTTTAAATCTGAAAGTTTTTATTCACAAAAATGAGCTTATAAATGAAATGTTGGTAGTACGTGTAAAACGTCGAAACTGATATGCGCACTAGTTGAACCTAAAACAATACGAAAATATTTTTCACATTAATTTTTAATCGCTGAAAAATTCAAAAGGAAATATATCATGTATTAAACTCAGAAAAAACCCGGTTTATTAAATTAGCATGCTCGAATTTAAAAGTGCGGGGGAACTTTGTGCAAGAAAATTTTTCAAATAGAAAGAATTAGAAGACCAACGAGAAAACGTATTATGTACGTCGCAAAATGGCCAAAGAGGGCTGAGCTGCTCGCTTGGTCCCTTCAAGCGATAAAGTTATTTTAATCAGAAAACACGCTTGTAAGAGTCAAACGTTGATGTAAAAGCTGAATAAAATCTACATAACGCCAGGTGATTATGCACAAAATTTTATTGATGGAATGTCACAGAAACATGGGCGTATATCCAATCAGATATACGTGAAACTACTGGCAAGTATGGATTAAACTTTTGAGTCACATCCCTACCTAATTCCAATAAAACAAGCTGTGAACTCGAAAATTTGAGAAAATAGAGGAGTATGTAATCTAAATTAAATACACTCCGCAACTACTGAACCTTTGAGATCGTGATTAGTTCACCGTTTCTGAGAAAGCAATCTGTTGTTCATATGTGGGGAATATCCTCGAATACTTATTTGGGCTTAAAACGACAAGTTATCGCAACGAAGATTTTACACGCACACGTTCGTTTATTTCACTTTTCAAGTGTACACCTGCCCCATTTTCTCAATGTTTATCTATTATGGCATACGACCATGGAACAGAATTAAATACACCATGTATTTTTTCTCTTTTGACTGGATAAAGAGTATTTATCTTTTTCAGTACTCCATGATATTATAGTTATGCTTGAATATAATTGGATGCCTTGAGCCATCACAGTAGAGTTCGAAGTGGCTCAAATCAATCCCGTGAAACATCAATTTCCAGAAAGTAAATTATTCGGATGTTACATCCATTTCAACCAATCAAAACATGGAAAATTGAAAAATTTAAATGTTTTGGATTCAATTATTTCATAAATTCTTGACAGAATCGAAATACTTATAATTATTAAGCGAAGAACAATCCCTTTAGCGATTGATTTCACTCAGTCAGATCTTGAATCCCACAAAAATATCAACAAATTTTTGGCATAATTCAATAAAACGTGGTATAGGTGATTCGACCCGAAAATGTGGAATATTTATTCAGCTTCAAGCAGAGACTTGATCAATAGAACGAATAATGCCTTGAAAGGTTTAGTATAAGAATAGACAATAAATTTTCGAATCCACATCCCAATTTACATCACTTTATTGAGGTAATAAAAGGTGAAGTCACTGAAACTCACGAATGTTAAATCCGTCAAAATTCTACAATACGATACAAAATCAGCAAAGATCGCTCAGAGCCTTATTTATCAAGGTTTTTTTTATAAATTTGAAAAACAGCAAAGTTCGATAAATTTAAAGTATTTTTTTCTCGAACACGCGCGCTAGATTTCATGCGTTTTCAGCAATCTTCGGAAATGTTTTCTCTATCATACTAAACGCATAATTTAAAAACAGCATAATTTCAGACTATTTTGTAATTTATTAAAAATCATGAAAAATTATGTGCTTCGCCTGGGTTAAAAAATTTAGTATTTTTACAACTACGAGCACTTGAAATAATTTTGGATGCGAATACACCACTTTATAAAGAGTTTAAATTTTTCAAATTTAATCCGTAAACCGTTTTTTTGGTTAAACATAAAAAAATTTATTTTGTATGTGTTTATGATGAAAAATTTTTATCGAATACTCGTACGAACTCGCGTTTCAATTTATATGGGTTTGTTTTTAAAATTAAGAAATGGAAAAATACTGTATTTAAGAAAAAATCAGCTAAACTTCTTTAAAATATTCTTAAATAGAGTAATTTTTAATTAACTGAATTCTGCCTTACCAAGGTACACTTTGATTTACTCATTTAACCTTTAACCATAAATGGGGAAAGATTCTTTCTTAATATGCTTTTCTTCATCACCAAGGAAAATATTTCTGAAGAGGTTAGATATTCAAAGATACATTCACATTTTAGTTAGTTGCATCAAAATTTTAAGATTTTTCTGAAATACTCAAAATAAAATATAAAGAGCTAAATCACTTAAAAATCTTTTTGAATGTAACAATAGTTTGATAATAATAGTAACAGACAAAAGGAAGTTTTCGTACTGCACATGTGCGCGTTTTTTTGAACATAAACCTAGAAATCAAAAGTTTTGTCTCTATATAAATCAAAATTCTCTTGTTGAAATTTTCTCAGTGCGAATTCTATTCACCTTCTCATTTTAAATCGTGTGAGTGGTTTGATGATTTTCCTGTATGTTAAATCAAATTTAAGTTAAACACCTTCTATTTTACAGGGTGAATTTTCTGTTTAAATACTCTTTAAGATTGTATCCTCATCATGTGTGCTTAGATCAAGCATCCCAAAACTATTGATATTGTATGTGATAAAATAACCTAAGGATCTCATAAACAAAATTATCATCATATAATTAAAATTTAACCAATAAAGGAGATCTTCTTTTGGACTCATTTATATTTTTTAACTTATAAAATTAATCTTATTTCATTCACTCTTTTCCTCAAGTAATGCTTTCCTTTTCCTTATTTTTGTCCCATATTAGTCGTCTGTTTTTCCAAGATTCTAACAGGTTCATTTTACTCCAAAACACATTTATTGTATAACATCTTTAGGAGGTTGAAATATAATCGCAGTAAACCATACCATTTACAAAACTCCCATGTGTTTTGTGAGAAAGTCTTAATAAAGCTCAGTTTATGCGCCATATATTGTAAAAAAAGAATATTATTTTTTCTCCAGAAAGGCGACCATAAATCGCGCAATACTTAGAAATAAAAAAAGTTTCATAAGTTTAGGAATGAATATATAATAATTGATTTTGGTCAGTCAATAGAATCTTTAAAGTTAGGAAAATAACCCCTGCGCGGCTTAGAAAAAGTAATGGCCTGATCAATTAAAGAATTATAATCGTTATGGATCTTTAGATTCGTCAAATTTCAGGGAAAAAGAATTCATAGGGCTATCATGGTAAATTAAAAAAACTCTCTGAGAAGGATATGCCGGTTTTCATAAAAGACATTTACAAATTTTTGATCGTTTTTAAAAGAAGGCATTCAACTGCCACAATTTCGAGATTTTCTCTGAATGAAGGATTTCGAATCAATTTCAATGGCATGACATTGTGAGCTAGTAACTTTAAATATCTTTGGCTAACTAGTTGAACGAACGATTAGAATCTTGAAAAATGAGTAATTCTCATTTTTGAATTTTGCCTATAACAGAAAATTAAAACAGTCCAATCAATAGATTTTATATGAGCTCTGGAAATTTTACAGTTAGTTTCAATTTAAAAATTTTAAATGATTAATTGGCTTGGCAGGTTCACAAGTTTAAAATATGGAAAAGGCGTAATAGATTATTTTGACAGCGCGAGCACGCGTGTAAGGATATTCGATGAATTTAATGAGTGATATCAAATTTTATAAATGGGACTCGAAGTAAATCCAAAATTTTCATTGCTTAAAAATCTTTAAAACTCATATTATTAATTTTTATGTTTATAATGATCGTGATAACAATGTTTTGAAATGCTAGTGAGCATTTCCTCTTGTATCAAACTTTTTTTCCGGTTGAGAAGTTGTAGAACACATGATAGTCGTTGTTTTTTGAGGTTATCAAAATAATGCTGACTGAAAATATACCTGTTTTGAAATATTCTTCTCGTTTCCCACTATTTTACATAGATTATGCCGGTTTACAGAGTCGTAAACAAGAAAAGCATTTACTTCTTGCATGGTTTTTAATATTTTCACATTTATATCATTTTGTAAGTTATTTTTTAAATTTGTTCTCAGGTAAAGCTAAATAACTCAACATTTGATCTGAACATATAGTTTTCAACAGTATTTATCCATGGAAAAGTTTTGTTTGTATTTTTGTCAAATATTAATTTTAGTTCTACCTGAGGCGCTTAAAATTGAACCAGATTTTGATCGATAGACGAAATTATGATAATTTTTTATTTTTAAAATACATAATAAAAACATAAAAGAAATCTTTTCACCATATCCCATTTAAACAATAGGTAGTTCACTGATAAAAACTATACACATTGCAGATGCTTATTGAATATTTTTTCACGCTTGCAAGTTTCATCAATGATATCTTTTGGGGTTCACACCTTTCATAACATCAAGAGAAAGTGATTCATTAAAAAAACCGGCAACCACTGAAAAATCTTCATGTTCAACGTTGAATGATGATGAATACTTTCCGTTTGCTTTGAGTAAAAATGTGTAACTTTGATTATTTGCGTGCTAAAATTTTATTTGAATTTACCAACTCACTTTTGCCGTTGTCAGTGAAACAAAAATTCGAAGTATTTCATAACTTGTTAGTTTTTTTGTCATGGTTGTCGTTTATAAGTTTTTGTGTTTCGAATCTTACAAAGTGTGTTTGTCAAACCTTTAGTTCTATTTAAGAGAAGTCAAATGAACTTCAGCAATATCTTAAAAGTTACAAAACTAATTTAATCTTATAAATAAAATGTAAAATACCCTAGATTTTCATTAAATTGTTCATTATTCATTTACCTTCCACAATTAAATCTTAACGAAGCAGGAAAAGAATATTAGCGTGAGCGTGCGCACACTTTTTATTTATAAAGGGTTATCACTTTCACAACTGAAACAATTTTTAACTTCAAAATAAACCGAAGAATGATCTAAATTTTTTTATCTGCGGCTTAGCCTAAGAGGACCATTTGAGGGAAAAAATGGTGGGAAATCCATCCACAATCAGAGTTAGAGCACCCATCACTAACTGATTCATACTCCAACGTCCTAGATTTTTCATCCGAAAATTATCAATTTTTAAAAACCATGAAAGATTTTTCCGCTTTTTATACAATTATTGATTTTATAAATTCTTATTTGGATAAAATATAAAAGGCTGAGTTTCAAACCTGACTTACTCGTGTGCACTTAAATACTTGCCGAATTTATAATAAAACATTGAAAATTGTCTGTGTTAAAATAACGAGTTATAGGTAGAATTGAAAATCCAAATAACATGGGAAGGTTTTTTAGGTGTTTATATTATCAGTTATTGTTTATTTCGAAGATTCTCTTCTCCGAAGCGTAAAAGGTTTTATTTTCATCATACTTTTATTGTTTGCAAGGACGCATCACGAATAATTTTTTCAAACATTATTTAAGATTGCCATTTGAAATAACTATTGAGTAGAAACATTTAATTCTCGTGGATTTAAGTCGTGGGGAATCTTAATCGTTGTACTGACTGCACAAATATCATCATCCAAACAAAAACCCTGAAATAGATAAAGAATTGCCAAAAAATGAAAAAAGGAAACGACACCTGCTTTATTCAGAAACAAGGAGTTAATCGCTATAAGAACAAATCTCATCAATTTATACGACAAAAACTTGTATAGCTTTATTGAGATTTATATCAGATAAACTCTGTGTTACCATGAATTTGTGTTGTCGAAAAAACAAGAAAGATAATTTTGAGATAAAATCAAACCAAGGATGGCTTGACTTTTTTTCAATTCTTCTAAAAAATTAAGTTGACCCTGTTTTTTGGAATTTTGAATGTCTTTTTAACCACAGATCAAGAAGATAGTTGACTTTCAGATGATTAACTTTCACAAGTTAATATGTTTCTAATAATGGAGCTCACAATACTTCTCTCCTCCGCCATTGAGCTTCACTAAATTTAACTTTTTGAAAAGTAATGTACACCTTTACAAATAATTACGTCAGGATTTACTTTTTAGGATACCATTCAATCAACTTAAGGTCGATATCTCATGATCTCCACTGATACACAAAAATAGTAAAGAAAAATACAAACGTTGGCTAAAAATATAAAAATAAATTAAAGCTTATATTTGATCAACCTTAAGATTAAGCTTAGATTTTAACTTTATATGGTTTATTTTACTATTTTTTATCTTTGTGTCAGAATCACCATAAAAACAATCTTGGTTGATTTTTTGATAATTTTTGATGAAAATATCTTTTAAACTACAAATTTTAACGGGCTCTTAAAAATATATGCTCCCTATAGGTGGCAAATTCAACCTGATAACCAGGAAAGATAACTTCTAACTTGACTCTATAAATTCGTCATCTTTATTGCGCCTGCTTGAAGTAAGATCAAATTTATAAAATCGCGTATTTTGGTTATATTTAAAAAATAATAACTTTATTTTTAAATTATTTTGGTATTTTTTTATTTATATATTTGCGACGTTTTTTTGAATGAGCTCTCATAGTCCGCATGCACATTAAATAACCATGTGCATCGAGTCTACTCTCATAAAATACATCTCTCGACTCTTAATTGGTTTTTATTGAATTTAATTGAAAGATTTATCAATAAAAGGCTTAAAATACCCAACTTATGAGAGTTATTTGAGACAAGGTGATAGTTTTAACAAATTTATAAAAGTAAAATGTGACTTAATAATCAGGAAATTTCAGAATTAACCTTCTTACAAGATAGTAGGAATGATGTTCTCGAAATTACGATATACTATTTCGTTTCATTCGATTTACCAAATATTAATTTCCTCCTCGCAAATAAGTTTTAAAATGCCATAATTTAAGATTTTTGGCACGATTTTCAGATGATGAAAAATTTTCTACCTGTTCAAGAATACTTCAGAACATTCTTAGTTATTTTGACGTTTGCCAAATTCGTAAATAGATCAACAAGCATGAAATCGAGGACCTAATTTTTTGCCTCAAGACGCTTTTATTTTATAGAAGGCTAAATTTATTCGGTATATTTCCACGTTTAATTAGATATTAGGAAATATCAACCTGAATTTTTTCACAGTATGATATGGTTCATAAAAATAGTTGTCGGGTTTCTTTCCTCATCTTTTGATAGTTTAGCTGAAATAAAGTATTATAAATTTTTCAAAAAAAGATGCGATCCAATTCGACTCTTCAATATGTACAGTCTTTTACTTCAGCATTTATTATTTTTCTGTCCATGGATATTAAATCTGAAACAACAAACCGTTTTTACCAACCATATCATTGAATTTTACACTTGCGGCATGCGAGCACAGGATTTTCATAAACTCGTCGTTATATCCATTGAAATTTATTTTAAATTGTCAGTTGAAAAAATCTCAATTAGTGATTTTGAACAATCTCATATTCCTGATTCTTCATCGTTGTCAAAATTCCATATTCATGTGAATCAACGGTTTTTGTTGCTCCCGCTGTTATTTGGAACACTTGCTCAAACAACACACGATGAAATTTTTTCCTCGACAGATAAAATTTTAAATATTCTCCTCAACGAAATAAACATAGATCTCTTGGATTCATGTTTTATTGACTTAAAATATTACTTTTTTGAAAAATGCATCAATATTATATTTGATAAGTTCAATAAAAATTTTCCTTCTTTACCACATAAAATGGTTCCAATAAGTGTCTCTCTGATTTATCGAGTTTTGGATGTATATATACATGGGGTTGTCTCAGATTCAACAGATTTGTTTTATGCTTTTAAGAATTCTTTCCCGCGGTTTCTGGAATTTTTATCATTGCATGGATACGACCAAGCCACCATCGACTCAATAATATCAAAGCTGATTTTATCGATTGGATTCAATGTGGAGTTAAATCAAAAAGCAATGAAACCCTTTACATTAATCCTATCTTTCGTAGGTAAATTTGGTATCGATGTTCTTCTTTCTAAAGTTCCAGAAATCAGAGGCATTTTAATCAGAAACGCTTCAAGTGGAAAATATGGTGCTAAAATTATTCATTATTATTCAAAGTTAGTTGATATAAGCCTTGAGACTGATAAAAAATATCAAAACGATCTATATAAATGGCTGCTCTTTTGGATTTATCCTGTTCTGGTTCACGATTTTGTTAGAAGCAGTCAAAATACGTTATATTTAATGACTCCGCTTTGGAGCTCTTGTATAAAATGTATTTTGAGCACCTTTTCTGATGACATAATTAAGAGAGATCTTTCAAAGTTTTTACTTATATCTGAAATTTATCCAAACGTCATACCTTTGTTATCTTTGCTTAAAGAACGAATATCATACTTTTTTATTGAAGATTATGAAATCATAAAGAAGATTAAACAGTTGTTATACTCTAATTACGAGCAGGTATGAAAATTACACAATTAAAATGTACAATACTTCCGTTATTGTTTAGAACCTGGTTTTTAACCAATTTAAAATTTTTATTCCTTTATAAAACCACGCTTTCAAGATTCATTCATCGCATGCGTAAACTTTATATATTAATTATTTTAAAAAATCTTGCCCTATAATTCAACAAAATTCCCCCTTCAAATTTAACCTAATTTCTACCAACAAATATTCTATATTTCACATTTTGACTTAATATTATAATATAATTACTCACCAATAAACTTCAACCTTATCTAAATCAAACATTTAGCTTTAAATTTTAAATGTGACAACATTACAATTTTGATAAGTTTAAAAATTATTTAACCTCATATCACTCTTTATGGTCGTACGATAGTCTGGCAATGCCTATTCTTCATTAACTAAAAAATAAAATACTCATGTGTTGATGTAAAGTTTAAGTGAATACCCTGTAATTCAGAAAATTGTGTGCAAACTTTTGTTTTCAAACAGAATTATAGACAAAATTAATTATTCATATTCAGCTTGTGCTAAAAATACGTTAAACAATTGAAAAACTGATTTAGGGAACATTTTTAATTTCAATTTTAACAAGGGTTTAATCTGAGCATAATTAACACAAAATGATTTGGTTCAGACTCTCAGAAAACAATTTTTACAAATTTCGCTTCTAATTTTAAAACGAGTAAATTTCATTTAAATGTGGCTTCAATTATAAAGATACCGATGACACAACTGAGATAAACATTTATCAGTATCAGAGTCGTTTTTAATTACCTTTTCTCATTTTGAGGTATTTTTTCATCTTCATATTAGTTTGTTTTTTATTTTGATGCGAATAGTTATAATTATCTCAACATTAAAAGCCTTTTTAAAAACATATCTATTTTCCTGTAATTTATAAAATAAAAAGATATCTATACTCTCCGCGTTTCATTAAAATACCACGTAAATTTGTTATTTTCAAATTACTCGACAAATATTCGTCTGTTTTTTTCAGGTTTTCATGCATCGAATCAAAATTTTATTTAACTTAATGAATTATCGATGTATGATCGCTCTTTGTACCATGGAATATTCTGTGTTAAGAATTAGTTCGTGGTTTCTCTAGTACCTTTGCATCCTTTAAAATACATTTTAGTTTTATAAAAACTTTTATTTTATTTATTCGTTTATTTTATAATATTTTGAATTTAACCTAATTGAAGAATTTTAACGAACTAAAAATCATTGCTTTTCAAAAATGAAATTTGAGTGAATTTTTCGACTCAACATCTGCCTTTATATCGACTCTTAATATTTTTAACTCTCCCATGAGGGATTTCACCGATAGTTTTTATTCCGATTGATAACTCCATCAAAAAATATGTTAACATTTCATCTATTTTGAGATGAAAGATTTAATTCCAGCATCGATCGAAATTTAGTGTTTAAAAATCTTTTATTTGGCAGGATTTTATCAATATTATTCACTGAGCCTGCATTTAATAATATGTAAATCATTGAAAGATCTGGACATGGTTCAATACTTGTTATTATAAAAAATATGGTATTCCATTAAGATAACAACTTTTTGCACCCAGAGTCTTCCTAATCTCTTTAAATCATGGTCAAAACAAATTTTTTCACTTTTTAATAACTTATTAAAAATTAGTGAAATTTAAAACTTTTTCAATGTATTATAAACTTATTATGGTCATAAATTGTGCTTTTCGTAACTTAATCACAACTGAAGTTCCATTGTTGATTGTGTGATTCATGCGGATTGAAAATTAAGAATTTTCTGATTGGTTGATGCTGAAACAATCGAAAGCTTTAAATAAACAACTTATGTTCTGGATTTCATAAATCTGTTTTATTTCAACCTTTTGTCAGAGGAATTTGTCAAAAAATTTTTGAAATTGTTTTAACATTCCATCTATTTTGGTTAACTTGATGAAAAGGCCGTGATTTAGAAACCATTCCTCTGTTAATGAATCAATTTTAATCTCTATAAAAATTTGTTGGTCTTTTCATTACTTTAAAAATTTCGTATTTTTACAATTTTATAAGTTGAAAATAATTTCTCGTTTAAAAATATTTTTGTTTTTTAACAAAATAGATCAACATATAATTGATATTAGAGCTTAATTTTCAAAAATTTCTTAATTTTGGTGAATGTAAAATATAAAATCGCGTAAACATAAGGCAGTAATAATTTAGAGCAAAATATGAATTTTTTTTGGCTGAAGTACTGTGAAGTACTGAACACCGAGCTCGTATTTTAAAACTCAGATAAAAAAGTTTCTCACATTTTTTATTCGTCTTAACTTACGAAATATTTAAAATAGGTTTTAGTGTTCTTACTTTGATCTATATCAAAGGACCGTTGTTTTTTGTATCGTCAAAAGTGTTATGCTGTCACTGAATTCAATTCTTAATTTTTAGATATCTGTTGAATGCTTGAAGTTAATATGTTTATCTGAGAAAAATATGAAAACAAACTTTCAAAACCTTTTAATGTTTCTTCAGATTCAACCGCTCAGCCAAGCTCAATACATAAGAGAAATATTATTCAGAACTTTTTCTACTTTCTTTCCTCAATATTTTAAATCATTAACATCATTGGAGTTTTCTGATATTTTCAAACTGGTTTTCGAGCTGTGTTTATTATTCACACATAAAGCGTACTTTGGTCGATCATATAGTGGATGGAACTTTCTTAAATTAATGCTGCAAACAGCAATGAACAATCTCACTTCTTCGAACAGTGATGTAATTTTAAGTTCATTTAAAAAACCTAAAAATATTTTTTATTTTATTGAAAGGTTAGGTGGAAGCTATGAGCACGAAAGAGAAGGCGCTTTTGAAATCATTGAAACTTTATATTGTTATTCTCCAAATACTTTTAATCAGAAGTTGATTGAAAACGTCTTTAAAACTGGAATTGAACACTTAAGTGACCATCGAATGGAAAACGAGCACACTTCTGCATATTTATTAAAATTTCTATCCATTTTATCATTAGAAAAAGCTTCCACTTTTCTTGAGTTACATGATTCAGGCATACAAAATACCAAAATGTTTCTCATATCATTTCTTCTCAACCTTTTGCATAAGAGGTTTAATGACTTGGATTATTCTCAACTTGGTTCATTCACATTACACACCGTTATTTTATCTATTAGATTAATATTCACAACTTTAGACCAAGACTCCAAGTATAATCTGTGCTTTCAGATTTCAAATTCTCTTTTAATCTACTTGAATTCCTTAATGGGTATAATTAAAAATATGTCTCCCGAAGGCTTCTCGATTACCAAATTAGCGATAGATGCCGACTTAAAATGTTTTTCGACTCAGGAAATTCAAAGAATATCTCATGCTTTTATGAACTTTGTTTGGCGATTCACACGAGAAGCTTGTATCCTCCTCTGTGATATTTCAATTTTTCTAATTGATTTTAAAATATCAAACGATGCAGAATTCCACTCACCCGTGACAGAGCTTGTTGAAAAAAGTTATGAAATTCTTGAAGTCATATTAACTCAATCTCACCACGTTGGAATATACGAAATTGCAATTGAAGTATTCAAAGATTTTTCACGTCATGGATGGAAAACAAAATTTTTGTCTTTAAAATTAAGAAAAGCGCTTATACAAATCCCCGATTCCTTAAATAACCTTAATGCAAAAACTCCAGCGATAATTTCAACTCGAAGAAGCGCAGGTTTGCCTTTTTATGTTGAGGTTTGAAAAATCTAACATATTAGGCCTTGATAACGACTGCTCCGTAGATCAACAACGAGAACTTTTGAAACATTTTGTTGAAAAAATTAAAGAAATACTCGAAAAAGGAAATATTAACAGGCATACGGTAGAATCAAAGGTACGTCCCCCAAAAATAAACAGACGATTTGTTTTAACGTCGTGCGGCATTTATTCAATTCTTCGAAACTATCTCCATTGCTGGCTGAATATATGGTTGACTTCTTTCATACATCCATTGAAGGCGTATCATGCAAATTATGGCCCATCAAGAATTCGTCATTATTGTTGTTTAGTATACTTGTTCGAAATCTTCTTGGGGACACGCCAGAAAAGTATGAAATTTATAACTCTAAAGGGAATATAAAATAACGTTTAATCATTTATTAAAGTTTTACCCTTCAATGTATTATTCAATCAACGACACACTGGCAAAGATGAATGAATATGGGTAATGTTTTGAAATAATTAAGATTATTTTCTCACGACTTTCATTTGATAATTTGTTTTTTACTTGTCATCAAAAGACTATGTCCAACCTTTTCCTTCGCCACCAATAGCATCCAAGATAATTTTTTGAAATGTCTTCACCAGTTACTGTCCTGTTCGAATGACAAAATTAGGACTCTTTCAGTTGATTGTTTTTTTAAAGTAACTAACCATGATAGCGAAATACGATTTTTATATCAATTGTTTGTACAAATTCAGAATAATATTAAAAGTAGGATATGTTTCAATTATATCCATGGCTCTCTTTTGTTAATTCACTCAATTTTGGAGAGAGTAATTGAAGATAATGGCGCTTTTCGTGCTTCTATCAAAAAGTACTCTCGCGAGCTTCATAAAATTGGAACACATGTCGATATACCATTTATATATGATACAATTTCAACAAATCTAGTTTGTCAACAACTTTTTCATTCTATCAACCATCAATTTCATTCCATCATTCATTTAAACTGTTATGTTATGTTAAAAATACCCAATTTTGATCCAATTGAAGGTTCTCGTCTCTCGTTAAATGGCTTCAAGTTTAAAATTCCTTTAATTGTTAAAGGATTTAAAACTCTCTCACAATGCGCTTTACTTTTGGAGTCCCTTTTTGCAAAGACTTCAACTGTCCGCAGATCCCATTTCATTGCAATCGACGAGTTATATAAATTAAACCTAAAATGCCTTGAGAATGATTTAAATTCTGAGATAATCGTAAAATTGCGTGAATTAGTGGAGTCTGCTGTTTCAATCGATCATCAGGTCTACAAAGTAAAGGTTTCTTATTTTGTCATAGTCTTAGCTTCTATGCATCCTTTTTACAGTTACTAAAGTTGAAACCATCAGATATAGAATCACCTGAGAAATATGAAATAATTGATACAATCATCTCCACTTGTATCGTCTCTGCTGACTGCATGTCGAAAAATCAACAGTATGTCTTACTTTTTGGGAGAACTTTCTTGTTTACTCTTTGATCTCATTTTACAATCACCACTTTGTTACAAGGATTTCGTTCAAAATGAAATGTTCTATCTCGCTTCTATTTCTATCATGAATTGTCAACCTGAACTGTCCGATGACATACGGTTGAAAAGTGCCGACATGATCGCTTATATTTTTAAATACTTAGATCAGAAAAAAAATGCTAGAAATCATGAGGTCGACAAATCATTGTCAATTTTATCAGTCGCTGGTTTTATTGTTCCATAATTTTATTAAATGATGAGTCGTCAGACATAAGGAAGAGGACCACTTGCGTTCTTTCCGAAATCTTCACTCAATTTAATCTATCCTTGAATAACTCAACTGAAATTCAAATACTTGGGAGATTAATCATTTACTTAAAACTTTCATGCATACCTTTCATTATGTTTCTTCTTTCACAACAAAATATTTTTTCGATCATTGAGGACGCGCTCTTCATTTTTTATTCGTATCACCAATTAATCTACCCAGAATTAATTTTTCAATCTGGGATAACATCACGTTTTCAGACTTCACCTCTCTTTAATGATTTACTGTTTAGATCGGAACAAAGATTGAATGAATATTTTGATCCTCTTGACTTTTTAACTATTATATGGGATTCCCTTCAAACCATGGATCATTTATCAATTCTTAAAGAGGAATTTATTGATATCCATTCGTCAAAAAGTTCCTTAAAACAAGTAAACACATCATGGCTTTGCAAATCCTCAAAAATATTATCTGAACTTGCTGAGAAAGTCTGTGAAAATAATATGACTTCGACGTTTGAAATACTCCACCACCTCGTTATATCCCTTAAATCATGTAGAATAATGATTTTTTGTTATTTATCTCAAAAACCCGACAACGCTCATTTACTCATCAAGGAACGCTTGAATAATCCAATTCACTCCCTATGGAATTTCCGGAAATCAATACCATTCATTGGGAAAGACGTAAAATACATCATGAATATTATTAAAAATACTCCTGACAAAATTAACACCTTAAATGTTATTTAACTGAATTTATCTATTTTTCATGAAATAAAAGCATCTTAAGTTCTAGAATTCAACCTTAAAATACTTCACATATTTTCAACTATCATATTCCACGTTGAGTGCTTTTCAAATCCCCAGATCACGTATCATGAAAATTGGCATTTTATTTTAAGATAAAAACATTCTATCCACAAATATATCAATTTTACAACCATGAATAGCTTAAGGCTTATCTTATGATGTGATTGACTAATGTATTTTAACATGCTTAAAAATATATTGATAATATTTCATTTCGCTTGGCTCATTCAAAAATGTAAAGAATTCAGGCTCTTACCTTGATAAATAATTTTAATTTTTCATAATTTTTTCAGTCTTAATGTGCTCCGTCGTCTGAAGTAAGGCTACTCATCATTTTCAATAATTAGTTAAGTTTTCTTGTACGTTGTATTCTCACTTTTCCAAAATAATTCTTTATTTTGGACTCGATTGTTGAACGATTTTTAGCTTAAAACATGTGATAACATGTAAATTGAATTTTATTGTTTTTGGTTAAAGATAAGTTTTTACATGGGACAATTTACGATCTACATTCAAAATATAGATATGATTATAATAAATGGAAGGCATAGTAAATTTTTTTATTTATGTATATCATATAAAATTCATCCTTATTTATGACGTTCATTTATATTGTCTATCAATATCTTTTCTGGTTGGATTTCGTTGGAATTCGTGCTCTTTGTAACATTTGATCATTGGCTACGCTAATGCTCCCTGCATTTTTTTTTTTTTAATATCAAACTTAAAAATGTGGTTCTATCATCAGAAAAACACGAATGTATTTTATGATTTTATGCGATCATTATCGATCCACATATCTCGGAGCTAAACAGACACTATGCTTTAATGTTAAATTTGTTTAAAAATATTTTCGCCATTTTAAATATATTGATAATTTATCATATTTCAAAGAAGATTTTATAAAATTTACTCTTCTGAACTGTTTAGACATTAATTTCTCTATTGATTTTTAAGAAACCTTTTAAGTTTTCATCTTTTTGAAATTTATCTGATGGCTTTTCATGGTTCACAAAAGTATCATTCTATCTGAGTTTTGAGAATAAAATAAGCAAACTATTTTTGGAATCGTGGGATTTGATAATATCAACATAAAATCACTTTGAGTTTCTCTAAACTATATTTCTGTCTGAAAAGGCTGAATTTCAATCAGTGATAATTGCCTTTTGTCTCAATGAATTTTTCATGAGTTTTTATGCATGTCAAAATATATGTCATTTTACAGGCAATTTAAAAGATGAAAATTTTAATATTTCCCACCGAATAAAGGCCCCAGAGGTGTGGTTGCAGTGTTAGGTCGAGGAGAGTGTGACAGTTCCACGCCACAAGACATCTCGTTTCTACACTTTGAAGAAATGTCAGAAAGAGAAAAGCGCTGAAATACTGGACCTTGTAAGCAGAGTTCTATTGAAGAAAGTAAGATAATGGAAAATTTTCAATCCAAAGATACAATAATTGGTTTCGCACAACTTAAAACACAAAAAATGAAATTTTAAAATTTCTCAAAGTAGTGATGTTCTAAAAAACAGTGCGGTGTGGTTTTATACATTTATCTGGTTTAACCAGGTAAGTAGGAAGTAGAATGTGGTGATTTCTTGTGAGCATTCAGCTCATTAAATTTTACGCGATAACAATAAGCTAATCTATTTTATTAACTTCAAATTTTGAGCTTAAAAATTTTTAATGTGCTGAATGGCGACAATCAACCATGAGTTCGGTGTTGCAAAAATCTGAAAAAAACGTAATACATTTCATATTTGGATAAAACGGCTTTTCAGGAAGTAGAAATCTGAAGGGTGGAATATTTCTGATAAAATCTGGAAGTTACAAAAGATTTCCATGACTGCACGAAGTCTATTCATTTAGTAAAGTAAAACATAAGTCTTAATTAGAATATTTTATTGATTCTACCACAACCAAATTGTGTTTAATTAATTTAGACTTACTGTGAATGCAAATATTCTAATTTTTCCCAATAAATTACGATAAAATTTGCTGACGAGAAAATGATTTGAGATTACATCAACACCATTTAAAATTCTCCGTGGAAAATATATACTTTACAACAGAAGTCTTTATTTCAAAACAAACGAAATTGTTTTTTTTATTTGTTAACTTGCAAACACCAACCAGAAAGAATAGTTAGTATTCTTCTCGCCATGATTAAAAATGGATGTGAGCGAAAATAAGGTGTATGAGATCGATTGAATAACTTTTTAATTATGGTAAAAAGCCGACTGAATATGAAATCAAAAATTCCTTTCGTAAAGAAAAACGTATGAACTCGTGGATTCAATTCAAAGCACACGATTCAAATCAAAGTAAACCTGGAAAAATATACAATTTATAATTTTTTAAATAATTGGTAAGCATGGCTTTAATGTTATTAAGTGCGGCTCGATCGAAAATGTTTAGTTTGGTAATAGCTACATACAGCCAGACAGGAGGAACGGCAGGCACTCTTATTAGTTTTCACAATATTTTCAGCATACCTGAGGCTTCAAATAAAAAAAGGAGAATTATTTTGATATTTACCCTTGAAAAGTTTATCATTTGCAGATTTTTCTTATCAATTCGTTAACGTTTAAGAATATTTAAATATTCAAGATATAAAAACGTTATGTTATCGGTATTATCCAAGTAACATCTTTTTATTGGTTTTTAATTTTGAATTCTCAAGGTAATTTACACTTGGACCGTAATTTTCTTTCTATATCGGCATCTTTTCAAACTCTGGAGTCCTCAAAATAAAAGTATTTAAAATAAATATCACAATGTTTAAAAATAAATACACCTTTAGTGACAAATCCTAGCCACTTCACTGGTGGGGATAAGTGAACGTTCTAGTAGCAACGAAAGTCAAGGAGAGTTTCTATCAAATTGTTGCGTGGTACGAAGGGTCCTCCTAAGTAGTTCTGATGAAAAAAAGAGACTTTTACTTTCTGAATGAACTTGCCTCTTAGGTAACACTTTCCTAAAGGGCCTAGGAGAGGGTGAGGATTATTTAAAGTGCGTCCACACTATCAGACACTCAAGAGAGCATCCTTTATTTGTTTTTACAGGGATTTTAAAAAGAGGGTAAGGCGCTGAACAGCCAAAACGGGGTGAGTTGAGCCATCTAGAACTGCACTCAATAATGTAAATTTCCTTCGGAAGATGTCTGGACAGGTTTGAAGAACGATTTAAATATCAGGCGTTTATCTCTAAATATATCTTATTCTGCCATCCGAAAAACAGTTATTTCAATTTAAATGCCAATAAATTCACTATTATTTATGATACAAAGCCTTTTTTTCATGAATGAAAGCATGTAACAGTAAAATTCAAACATATGTCTAAATCTAAGGATCAACTATACGATTGTTGAGTATTTACATGAAATATATTTGTCTGGTATTTAAGCCAGATTATACCTCCAAAGTGATGTCATTCTTGAAGTACATAATCAAAGAGGTGCTAAAACTATATCAAAGACGATTAAAATAAAATACAACGGGCGTGGGATTCATATTTATACACGTAATCTTTCATTAGGCACAACATAAATGTTGTTAAAATTGCTTATGTTTTACATTTTTACCTGTTAACTTCATTACTGGCTTAGTTTTAAGTTCGTTTTCGGGTAAATGCATGCTACCCATGAGTTCACACTGTTCCCTTTTTGGACATGTTTTTTCCATCGATGAGCCACACCACTTTAAGAATTAAGCAATTCTAAGTAACTCAAAATTGGACAGGAATATTTCGCTATTTTATAACATGTCATTATAACTATGATTTTTCTCTATTATATTTTAAGATATTCTCGGAACAATGAATCACCGTGAATTTCGTTAAATCTTCGAAGTCATAGCCAAATAAATTTCAGTAAGCATCAATACCGCTTTTTCGAAATTTCAAAAAAACTACATACAGCGAAATCATCTTCGAACAGTATTTACATCGATATCGTGCTTAAAACACGATCATTTACAAGTGCCAGAGTATATTTAATCCTATAAAATCCATTGTTTGTAATTTAATAGTTAAAATGTAAATGCGTTCTAAACATAGATAGGAGGCACGCGCAGAAGCTGGTTATGATCACCTCCCATTTAAAACCGTGAGTCAAAACGAATTTTTCCATTGAGTTTTATCATAAATACATTTACCTTCAATTCACTAAGTGTTTTGAGCTATTTAAGGTTCATGGACATAAATTAGGTTGGTTTTTGTGACACCGCCTTGAGCGTAATATCAAAAATCTGTTAACCTCATGGACTTAATTTTGTCATATATTATTTTTCACATCTTTAAAAAGTCTTAGAAAGAAAATATCTAATAATTTGAGTTGGCGCCTGGCTTAATTTTTCGAGCTTACGTTTACAGCAAATGAACGCTTTAACACAGAATTAAAATGATTACTTTTAATTATTAAACTTAATTTAGACTTAAAAAATTTTGAATTGACTTTATAAATCACCCAAAGAGTCTTAAGAATACTTGTATTTTAATCTTTATATCGTAGCTCCATTAAGTATCTGCAGTTAAAGGGTTGGGTCAGTTTAAAAAACCTTATTCATAAAATTCACTCAATCTTTAAATATCATTCGAAGTGAAAGTTACTTGAAGGATAAATTTGTCAACAGTAAAAAATCCATGCAATAAGTCGTGCTATAATGAACAAAAATAATTCCGCCAATATAAAATAATTTATATTCAAGTAAAGTGTGAAACTATTTACTCATTAATTTAGATATACTACGCACAATCACAGGTGATGACAAACGAATTTAACTCATCTAAATCCATGATAAATTATAGCGCCACAAGTACAAACGAACCCTGTTGCCTGATGTCTTTAAACTCAGATAATAATAAGGAAAGATAATCCTTCTTTTAGCAGAATGGAGAAAAAGAAGTGCGATATAACAAGTAATAAATTGGGCAAAATCTTAAACGTGGATGTCCTTCATTACGCACGCGGAAAACGTAAAAACGTTATACTTCACGAAAGAGTTAAAAGGTAAATTTGCAAGTTAGATTTAATACAAAATACACTAAGCGGTAATTAGATCATGTGGCTACTGGTTTCTTAGAATGGGCGGTGATCCATTTTATAACTTCGTCTACTATCAATCAACAAAAAAACCTATATTTGTTTTGTCTTTACATGAAATCGAAAAACATGACACTTCACGGTTTGCGATTGATTCGAGATCCCTGAATATTTCTTCCCTTTTTACATTCTAGCAATGATTTCGATGTCAGTGAGTGCGTTGGGAAGATCTCTTTTATTGGCCAAAACCAAAAGCTACTTTTAGCCAAACTATTCAAACTGGAATTTTTGAAAGTAATGGTTTCGCCATAAGTTCATTCAGTTCTTTGGCTGCAGTTTCGAATTTTTCAACGTCGGCCGAGTCAACCATATAACTAGGAGTCAAGTAGTCTTTATACAGGATGCAGTTTACGCCGCGACAATACCTATCCCAAAGAGGCCTAAACCGTGGCTGACCGCCGACATCCCAAATCTTTGATAAGTCAATAAGTAATTCTTACCTTGATTGAGAATTTCCCTTTTGTAACCTTTTTAACGTTGAATCCTGATGTTGGAATCGTGTTTTCGACAAATGTTCCCATCTTCATTTATTTTCATAAATACGCTCAAAACGTTGACGAAAGTGGATTTTCCAGATAATTGGAGGCCGACTAATGTCACTTCCATTTCCTGCTTGAAAAGTAGAGAACGAAGCCAATCCAAAATTCCATTAAAAAAATCTAACATCGTAGCAAAATGATTAAATTGTTATGATAGCCGTTGCCGCAATAAATCTACAAATATCCCTGTGAGCACCTTATTTTGAAACCTAAATAGGCATGATCAAATTCACAAACTGTAATGTTAAAAGTGATCTAATTACATTCAGACATAAGTTTTCAAAACGTAAATGTTACAAAACGAACAATTGAAGTCATGTTAATTTTTATTAATTTAATAATTTTAAATTGTTATTTAAATTGGTTTTACAAATTCTATTCAAGACTGAAATAGATAAGTGTAATTATTTCGGGAGATTTCGTAAGATTCTAACATCTTGATGTCTGAATAACTTTGAGTCAGAAATCCCTGTTTTCATCCTCAGTATTTTTAAAATAATTGAAATTCCTCGTGAGGGGTATTTTAGTTTTAGATAACCTCTTTAGTACTTTAACTTTTATTGCGCATATTCTGTCAATGTCTGAAAATAATTTTATCTATCCAGATTTTTAATGATTTTTGAAGCATAGTTCCTTTCAATAAACATGGTTATATTCTACAGGCAGTTAATTTTCAAAACTTCTCGTTTTTGTTAACTATTGTAGAATTTTAATCATTTATCAATTCATCAACAAGTATTTTATCATCATTAAGATACGGTGAAGTTTGTGGATTGTGATAAGTGTTGTTTTACACATGCGTTGTTTCATATTGCGCAGTTAAAACAATATGACTTGTGTTAACACCAAGTTATTTCGTTTAACATATAAATCTGTGAAAATAAGTTTTATTCTTCTTTTGTAGAAATAAAATATTGAATGTCAAAACTAGTCGTGTTTAAAATCTATATTTTTTAATGTGTTATACGTGAAGCCTTTCCCTTGTGGGGTGTTAGGTATCAGAGGAGGAATTTTAAATATTCTTGCTTTCAGATTTATATATGAACATCAAATCATCTCCCTTCGTTTGAGGTTAAAAGCCTTGCTTTTCATGTTAGAAAAGTAACAAATTAAAGGCAAACATTCATTATCATATTTTTCATAGCGCAGAATCTCACAAGGAAGTATATATTCTACACTTTCGAAAAACTTATTTTCATTAAATAATTTGAGAGTTATGCGAAATATCATTCATTCAATAACGTCAAGTGAGGCGTTTTCAGGCCGCAAACGACATCTTTTGCTTTATAAAATAATTATGTAAACAATAAAAATTTGATGAACGAAAAATTTCAAAACCTTGTAAATCTGGGATGAAATATTGAGCTATTAAATTATATAACCAGGAAAACCGTTCAAGATTTGTTGATAGGATGTAACACTATGATTTACACCCATGAATGAATGAGATTAAATAAGAACATGATGTTTATGGTAAATACTCCGAGGCGGCCTTTGTTCTTCCAAATTTATTTATTTTTATTATTGTGCAACGTATTCTTCAGCTGTATTCATTTTAAATTTTTACTGTTGATTAAAAATCTTTCTTCATTTTAATTACAGACGATCTGAGGGATTTATCACCTCAAAATCGAGATACTGTAGAACTCGCTTATTTCGACCTCGATAACTTGCAACCACTATAGAGTTCGATTTTCTTAACTAATAGTCTCGTGGCGTCTTTTTTTATGTCCCTGAACTTTAATATCTTGAAAACAGAATAGAGCCTAATATGCCATCCTAACATCTTAAAGGGGTCCAGGTTGTTAATTTTCTTGTACATGACCTGAAGAGCATAGTTACGACACATCGACTACGATGATACTCTTGGTTTGCTCAACACACTGATATACTTCAATTGACGCCCATTTTTCATTTTAATGGGTCTAATTTTGAGTTATTATTTTAGACAAGATTAAAAATAAGCATGAACATGGTCTTTTATTTTCTAAATTTGTTGCTTGTGATTTTCTACATTAATGCCTCACTTGAATTTCGATATTGAAGTAGCGAGTGAATACGGTTCGTGTGGACGTTCGCTATAATGGCAGACTTCTCAAGCATGGTAATCTCGTGAGAAAAATAACATGGTGCAATCTTAGATTTAATTTTTCCAATCATGCCCGTTGCTTTTGAAATACAACCGGGTTATAAGTCAATTGAGGAGATTACACATAAACTTAAACTATGAGAAAAGTCAAAACACAATTCTTTGGTATGGAATTAAAATACACACAATTTAAGGACGGGAGTAGGCCGACAAGGTTATACTTACGTCAGATGTTTTTCTTTCCCAAACAGAAACTTAGAGTGGTTGACCACAAACAGGTCGACGGCGAAGCGAGTTCATGTTTAGCAAATAAACGGGAATAAAACTCCCAGTCAATGGTCCATTGTTGAATGAGAAGGTCAACCAACATCCTTTCTTCAAAGCTGTGACACCTCTCTAGTTTGAAGTAAGTTTTGAATGATTTATCGCATTAAAAAGAAGAACAATGTCTTAAAATCACTCTGTAAAATAACGATAAAGATCAAGAAAAGTTAGTAGATTCATGGCTGATGCCTCAAATAAGGATCTTTTTCAATAAATAAGAGATTTGATAATGTGTATTTTAATGAAGCGTCTGTTTTATAGATAACTTCCAGACACGATAAGGGTGTCATGAGACTTGTCACGAGAAAACTTTCAGAATAGGCTGATTATAATTGTTGTTCTTCACATAGGGAAACCGAAAGCTCCAATTAAATGTTTTTTTTGAAAGAACGAAAATTCCAACTCTTTAAGTAAATCAATTTTCTGTTGAGATTACGATTTCCTGTCAAGAGTCTGGACCACAGCAATCTACTCAGTGAATGAATGTCAAAATGGCACAGGAAGTTAAAAGCAGATTCTAACAGTTTGCCTTCTCTCTTACAACTTTAAATCTCGTTAAAATGCTCCTGGTCTCAACCAGTTCTGACGTTTACCCTTATATCTAACTTAAGAAACCATGTAAAAAAAGATGAACTTGACGATGATTCAAATGCCGAAAAGGTATTACTGATAATTCAGGTGTACTCATACCTGATCCCCGGTGTAAAAAGGTGCAGTTTATACTTTGCCATTTAGATACAATGAAATATTCGAGATTAATTGGGAAATATTTTTAGAATTAAATAATCGTGCTTTCCTTCACTGAGTTAATCGGAATATTTTCAATGATAAGCTTCAAGTACAGTTTAATGTTTGCGCACTAGAGTCCACGAAAGTCGTTTATAGAAACAACATTACAGATTATATCGTGGAAAATGAAGAACACAAGTCTCTAATCCCTGTCTAAGAACTCAGAGATAACATAAACATTGACACATATATCGTAACCTATTACGAGATAGCCGATAAGCATAAATGTATCATGATTGACGCCAGTTTCAAATATATATCGAATGGATTATGGTTATGAAGATAAAGAAGAAGATTTGAACAAAATTTCTCCTGATTGCAATTTGTTTAAAATGCAAATAAAACTCGATGGTTTACGTCTTTCGTCGGTGATGAACCTTTTCAACTTGCATAAATAAAATTGAAGCATTTGTTTTCAAGAATGTGGTTTTTTAAGGAATTAAGCTGTAGCTGAACATGCGTGCTGTTGAGAGACTATTTAGCCATCGTTAGATATCGTAATTAATCTTATCATCCAATTAATAATTACCTGAAGCTACAAAGCAGCAAAAAATTAACTTTTTGAGGAACTGTAATTATCGCATTTATAGAAATTTCCAGCGATTTCACAATACGAAAATGAGTGCGAATTCAAATTCAACAGTGGTTAGCCTTTGTTTAACAAAACCCAAACACTTTTTTATTAAGTGTTTCATCCTCGTGATTACATTTGCAAAATAATATTTTATAGAAACTGCGTATTAAATTGAGATTAGTTCTGACTCACTCTTTATTAGTTGCGGGAGAGGACCTTATTGAATAGTTTAAAGAATTTCGAGAACGTAGACTTCTTATAATGGGTGTGGGAAAATTCGAGAAGTGCATGTCTACTGTAAATATATCCACCGAGAAGGAAATAATATCCCACTTCCCCGTCTTTTAAGATGAGATCACTCTGAAGTACTTTAGATCTCTGGGAGGAGAGGTAAAAGAGTCGTATCCAAAATCGAAGATTGCGTATTTTGTGGTTCGCTCCTTTTTCACAAAAATCTATGAGGTAGCTTGAGAACTACCAAAAAGGGCCTTTGAAGATTTTGACGCCTTGGGTTATAAAATCAATGATTTGATGGATCTAAGTAATCCAGCTTTCAATTGCACGGCAAGAGAAATTCTCTATCTTGAACACTTCTTTTGGAGAATTGATCCGAAACGAGCCCAGTTAGTAGCTTCCCAAGACACAGTCAAAAGCATTGACCAAGCCATTGTTGCATCAAAAAGAATCACCCAAGCCCGAGATTTGTATTCTGTTAAATTCTGCAACGTTGTGGATGAGACAAAAAGCGCAATCAACGAGTCAAAGATAGATTTAAACACTTTGAAAAATTAGCTGTACCAGCTAACACTTGAGAAAGAAACTGACTTATGTTCTGCAATCACGCTGAAATTGGATACAACGGGCAACCATGAGATCGGCTGTTAGTTTTCCAATAGAGCCTGGCACTTCAAAAAGAACAGCCGAATGTTTCTCCTTGGTATGATCTGCGGATGATGTCAAAGTATGACATAATTTACTTATTTCATCAACGATAATTCACTCGCTTCAGTGGAATTGTCTTTAAATGACTTTTTAATACATGGAATTATAGATACAGGATCATCAATTTCTTCATCATCATAAAATGTTTTTTATCGACGTTTTAATGACTATCGGGTGTTGTTGGACTTGATGCAGCTGAAGTCGGCTGGATAGAATAATATAACCATGAACGGTTATAGCATACTAAATTCACATTTTGCGATAAAATTACCCACTAAAATTTTACATTATTCATAGTTTGATCAAAGAATGCCTACTAGTGTCGATTTTACGAATGTTTTAAACGTTTAATTATATTTTTCAAAGTAAAAAATATCAAATTGTTCTCAAGCTCCTGTGGCTACGATTTCTAATAATACGGAAGAACCCATTGACGCCACAGCTGATATACCTAACTTTGATGATAACTCGCGTTAACTTCCTACAATTCCGGATTATCTAAATAACCTTTTTAATGAATACACATCATTATTTGAACGACACCCAAGCTTAACGGATAAAATATATCACACATTTGTCCATGAACCTCAGAAGGGAATTTGTGAACCGCCAATAACTGTACAAATTCATTATCAATGGCAGATAGAGAAAGTTATTCAAAACCTGTCAAATAAAGACATTACTAAACTTAGCAGAAGTCCCTGTTACACTTCTATCATATTCCTGCCAAAGAAAAACGGAGAAGCTCGAATTTGCGTTAACGACAGAAAATTGAATACGATCACATAGAAAACAGCCAACCCATTTCCATATATAACAGATGTACAAAACAAACTTAAGGATACTTGCTATTTCTCTACCATTGATTTAAAAGCTGGATATTGGAAACTACCTATCAAACCATCTGACATAGAGAAAAGGCCTTTCTTGTTTTTTGCAGAGTATGGACTGGTTGAATTTAAAGTGACGCACTTTGGTCTCACAGGTTCTCCATGTACATTCCAGAGGCTCACGAACACGATATTTTTGAATATGTAGTTTGTTTGTGATTATTTGGACGACATAGTCATATTTTTAATCATCAAACTAAGACTATTATGATCATCTGAAGGTTGTGTTGAGATCTTTATCTGATGCTAGCCTTAAGATAAACTCTGACAAATCTTTACTTATTTGCAAAAAATATCATACCTTTGGGTTCATCTTTGATAAGAGGGGCATGTGTCTCTATCCTATCAAAATATAGGCCATAATTAACTATCCTACACCCATAACGAGTGAAGATGCTAAAATTCTTGAAAATGGGCAATGACTTTAGGAAGTTAAGCAAGAATTTTACTGATATCGCAAGGCCACTACACCGTATTTACCACAACAAAGATGGATTTGTTGCTCGACGAAAAGTGTTTGGAGTCTTTTGAAAAACATAAAACGTATCTTATTAATCCGCCTATTCAATCCTACCCTGACTCACGAGTCGAATTCAGCGTTTTTACACCGATCAAAGTAATTTGGCATTAGAATCAGTACTTGAGAAGGGTGGAAAATTATTTCATATGCCTTTAGAGTGTTAAATTCAAACGCAAAATATATCTTCATATTTTGCTCTTTATGGCAGGAAACCGCATAATTCCTTTGGGATACTGAAAGCAGGGGGTTTGATTTTTAGTCCAGCATGTACTCTAAAAACCTCCCTTGAGCCAAACTTCACGATATCATAGAGAGTGAACTAAATACTAGGTCAGAGACACCCAAAAATTGTTATGACGATAAAAATAACACCAGATTTATGTATTGTCAATCTCACGCAAGAGTAAATCGGAAAATTCCACGCTTTAGCAAAATCGATCCACATAGGGAAAAGGATGGAAGGTATACGAGGACAAAGGACACACAGTTAAGAAAAGGAATTCGCACGACAACAAAACAATAATTGTAAGCAAGAATAGGGTTAATTAGGATCCACTTAAGGATGAAGAGAGGCACTCTTATGAAATGGACATTGTCCATTATCAAAACGACTCTATTCATATTTTTGCTGCCAATTCAACCATAAACCTCTCCATATATTGGCCATAACATAATGTATTATACGCAGTTAGAAGTGTTTCAAATTTTTCAACATGGATCTTGCTAATTGCGGCACATAGAGAAACATTACGCGATCTTAATCCAGGCGAGGAGACAATTGCCGGTTCTCCTTTTTAGAGTATCTCTACAAGCTCGCATTGTTGCACAAAATCCCGCTTCGTCAATGAATAAAAATAGGCGATCATCTATTTCTTCGAGTAATTTCATAAAAGCCACAGCATATTCATATCTTGACTCAATTGTTCTGGCATCATTGCGGCGTTCGGGTATTAAACTTGTTCGCTTAAGAGTATAATGGAAATTTTTAATGTTCGACAAATTGTGGATTTCGAAACCGAAATATTAATTGTGGCTATATTGTTTTGAATGCCTTTTAAGGTAACACAGGCATTTTCATCAACCATGTTTTTATTGATAAACACGTCTCTTCGTTTAACTTTATGTTTCTTGGCCCACCGCGGATTTGCCAATATCCTACCAGTTTTCCGATATAACGATATTACACTTGATACTGTTGTTCTTTTAAAATTAAACCATTCTGCTATCTCGGATGCCGTTTTTCCTTCGTTGTATTTTACTATTATTTGATTCCGTTCTTCTGCTGTTAACTTTTTTTGTTCATAGAGTAAATAGGTATTAAAATTATTGATAAAAAAATTTGACGAAAATGAATGAAAAATTGACGAAATTGAATGGAAAATTAATTGACGAAAATGACTGAAAATATTCAGTTTGACGAAAATGGATGCAAATCCCTGTATCATGTGCGTTGATAGTTTTAATAAATCTTATGAGGGCCTCTGTATTTTTGTTAAGAAACACGTAAATTATCATCATTGAAATATATTATGTTCAATAAAACCCATGTGTGTTAATGTGTGGCCTCATATTGGTTATCAGTTATTTCGAGACTCTGTGAATCCTAAAACCTGATACAGTTGCTGTACAAAATTTAGTTTTGATTATTTAACGACAATAAATTCGAAGTTGTAAAAATATTTCGAAACATTTTCTGGTTCAAATTTGAACAAACTAGGTTTTCATTGAAGTGAATATCCGCGCATGTCCGATAATTCCAAAGAATAATATTACCTGAATTTAAATCATAAAATTATGCAATTTTGAATTACTTCCTAAAAATTAAAATAGTATAATTTAAACTATTAAAAATCTAAATAAATTTATTTTCTACATGTATAAATTATTTGGCGTATAGATTACAAATTCATATAAGTTCAAATTTTTTGTTAACTTCTCATTACTAATGAGTAAGTTCTTAGAAATCTCATGAAATGAGCCATCTATTCATTTTCATTCATAGAATCGTCACATATTTAATCATTGCCCAGCATGAATAATACATCTTCTATTGGATTCAAAAATGTGAAATACACTGGAAATTAGTTGATTTTAACTTTTGATAACTTCATTTTCATGTAGACAACAAAAATTAAGAATTCAACATAAAAATAGTCAAAAAAATTTTGTTGTAAATTGAAGGCTGTATAAACTTCAAGAATGGAAGTCTTGAAATATTTCTCACGTTACTCAGAGCTCATTTTGGTTGCAAAACAACGCGCGATACTGATTCATTGGGAAGGCAAACGAAATATTTCTGCTTCTTATTTATGGTACATAAACTCAAGTAGAGAATTCCGAGTAATGTATGATTCAACATGATATTCTTACCACAGAATATAACATTTTCAATGTAAATAAAATGTTTTTCACCATTTCAAGGTTTTCAAATACACGTAAATATTATCTTATTTAATCATGGAATCTTAGGTTTAATCACCTTTATCAGATAAGGAAATAATGTTGCGCTTTTCAACTTAAGGTATTACGGTAAACGCAGATATCAAAAGAACTTGTAGAAGCGTGAAAATAAAGTCTAAGTAACAATCATCAACTAATCCTTTTAATTGTCACAGTTTGGTTTTCACCAAAGGTAAAACGGCGTGTCAACTCCCACGTATCAATCTAAGAGAACCTGTCCCTCCGTTTTCGTGTTGAAATAAAAAGTCCAATTTTGATGTATTTTTGTAAATTTGTGTTTACATCTGAATTTTTTTCAATTAAAACTGAAGCTATGATTTAAAAGTTATTCCTCAAAATCGATAACGACAAACCGCGAGAAAATAGCAATGCCAATATGAAGCTGCGTTCATTATTTTAGTATTTACATTAGAATTGAAAATCTTCGTTGGATAAATGATATATTTGAAACTAATTGAAGCATATAAGATTGAGATTTAAGCTTTTGACATTATTCGTTTTAAAGAAAGGGAAATAGAACTCGTTTCTACGGATGATGATATGGTAATCTGATTCAGGATTAATAGTCTTAATGTTGATGTGTATAAAAAATGCTCAGAAAGACACGACTTAACACAAGAGTACTTCAAACATAAACGATGCGGATTCTTCAAAGAAAAAATTTTTGACTCAACGGTAAATCGTTCAGGTTACGTATAAATACAAAGTAATGCTTTTCGAACAGTACGAAAAGATGTTCAATGAACGCATCATACCTCGTATCAACGTGAAAGGCAAACCATATGGCTTTGGGATCGACAAGAAAGAATACTGATGCGAGTAAAAATAGGCAATTCTGAGCGCCTTGTAACATTGGCATTCAAATGGAACGATATATTAATCAGACTGTGACATATAAGGGCTTGCTGCATTAGTTCGTTTTGAAGTAACGTCGCTTCTTTCCTCTTCTAATTGACAGCCTTAACTGACAACATTTCAACGGAAAGAAAAGTTTTCGTTTTTGCCAAGTTATATGTTCACGAATCATGAAATTTTAACATTCAGAATATTATCAAGAATTGTCACGTTTTTGAGAGAGATAAGAAGAGATAAAATAGATTAAAACTAAAAATAAACAGTCACGATTGATTAGGACGAGTCATCTTGTTTCTTGACTTGAAAATGTTTGACATGTAAGCAATGATCTTGCTTGATTTTTTAACTTCTCCTTCAGCAAGTGAAGTGTTTCTTCTCAGTCGCCCAAAGAAAGACTAACTTAAAATGGCAAGTATCACCTTTCGTGGTGAGCACTTCGATGAAGGCCTTCTTTCGACATGAAAATTCTCTTTGCTGTGTTTCCATTTTCTCGGCAGTTGTCGTTTTTCGAATTAAATTGAGTGAATTCTGTTTGGCTGCAACTTAACTCGCTTCCCTTGGACTTGTTGAGCATTGACGTATCAGGGTTCTTTTTCGTGCAAAATTTAAATTTTGTATCTTCTTGCTTGTTGAATATAGGAGAGAAGATCTCATCTTCTGGAGGAACGCCGTTAAATTCGAATGCTTCTTTTTGTGACCCGAAAATCGATCTTTCGTTAAATTGACACAGATACTGAATTTAAGCCACGGAATAGATTGGATGGTATTTGCCACATTTTGTCGTTCTCTTTAACGATATTATTTTCTGGAGAAGTTATGATCATTTCATGACATTCTTGATTATCATTTTCAAGCTTATCTAAATAATTTTGAGACAACGCCACCTTTAATGGAAGAAACTAAATCGTGCAACTCAAAGTATTCAGTGGATAGTCGAAACCTTAACTGATCCAGGTGGTGGCCTAAACGGTTTTTAACGAATAATTTTTTGAACCCTAAACAAAAGGTCCCATTGATGAGTTGGCAAACCACTTCAAGTATGGAGACATCAGTTAAACTTTGAAGCAGAATAACTAATCTTTGAGGAAGTTTGGCTTCAACAAGAAGTATGATCCAAGGCGTCGTTGAGCTTATGAGTGGTATAAGGTAATTCAAAACCATCAAAGAATTTCTACTTATTTCACGCTGGATAGGATCGTTCTCTTCAACACCCTCGTTTCTTTGGGTGTCTGACGATGCGTGGTTGTGAGATAGTTGGATAGTCGTTGCTCTTGAAAGAAAAATCAAGATTTTTGGGGTTTTCAGTTGATATATCTTGTCGTTCAACGCATCTACTGAATGAAACCATAGCAAAAACGAAAATATTTCAACAAATGTTTTTAAAATAGATAAAATCAAATGGCTCGTGGAATTGATATTCGGAGTGAATATATTTAGAATCGTGTCCATTAAAATTTCAACAATCTGGTTGAACTGTTGGTTTGAAACAAAATAGTCGCCAGCGTTGTTGGCTCGAATAAGCTTACAGACACATACAAATGATTCACAGGTGTGTATTATGATTTTCCCTATCTCGCCGTCATTCGGAATGTGGGTTCCAGGCCGCTTCAGCGCCATGCAATTACACGAAAACGTATTCATAAGATCGAACGTTGAAAAATAACCCAGTGTTATCAGCATCACTTTGTAAACATCATTCTGAAAACGAAAACTATATTTCGTGTCACATATGAGCGATAAGTGTCGTTTAAAGAAAACAATAGAATTTTCTGCCAATTTTAAAATAACGAAGGGACAAGGACCAAGGTAAGATTTATTATTCACCCTCTGAAAATTTAAGTAGCTTTGCATGACATTCATGGTCTCATAAAAATACAAACATACCTCAATCGTTAAGTGAAAAACCCCAAATAAAAACATTGAATTTTCAGAGTCGTTGTTGAATTTTAAATGATTATCAAGTTCTGAGAAATACATCTTTATTTTATGCAAGGTGTCAGATAACACATTCTCAGACTGCACTGTCATTTGAGAGCTCGAGAGGTTTAGGATAGTAATTAACTCTTTTCTCATCTTCACACAGGTATGCATGCATGAAATAGTGCAAGCGTTGAAGTTTGAAATTGCGTTACAGTCCAATCTGTTCACGTACTCAGATAGGTTTTCAACCGCGTGTTCTTTGGGTAAATAATCTGATCTAACCTGATAGAGTCCGGATTTCGTTGTTTATACTCAAAGGCCACCTTGCAAAGCTCGCATTATGGTACAAGAAATCAAGAATTAAAGACTTCAAGTCGTCTGAATTGCATAAAAATTTGCAGAGAGTGGAATCCACCGTCAGTGCTGCTAGAACGCGAACTGACAAATTCTTCGGATAACTTCTCAGTGTCTCAGCTAACTGACTGAAAAAAAGATTCTAATGTTAAACCAGAGTTTACTCCTTCAATCTGGAACTTTTCCATCTCTCTCGTTGAGCTCTATAGTTAAGAATTACTCAATACAGAAGCATAACTACTAGACGTGACAGTGTTCATTTCGTCAACTGGAATTTGACTAAATTCTAAATTAAATGGCTTTATAGATTACCATTATCGTCGCGGGAATTAGAAAGCCTTTCCATACTGTGAAAATTATGCACACTACTGAAGATTTTTCCAACGCGCATTGATTGCCAAAATTATATTTGATTAATTTTAATAGGGTATTAAAAGAAACTGTAAATTATGAGATTTTTTTAGAGCTAACCGGTGTTTTTGCGGGTGAAATTTTTCTTTTGTAATAGTATAATTGATATTAAGAATAGATAAAATTTCACGGGATTAACATTTGGCGCCATATAATTATCAAGCATGCCGGTATTCCCAACGCAATTAAGATCAACGATAATTAACAAAACTATCAATAAATATCATGAAAGTCAATTCGAATTAATCACGCATGTTTTGAGAATCGTACGATTTCGTTTAATTAGTGTTTGTAGAATTAAAATGTCTCCATTTTTTCCTTCTAAGATAAAGGTTTTTTACTTCACTTTAATGATAGCATTTTTCAAAATTCCGTTTTTTATCGTCTCACTCACGAGTAAGTATTTTCATTTTTGCTTATATTTTTTATCGATAGCATAATTGTAACTATTCACTTTTTACTGGTAGGATTATCTCAAAGAACGACTTGTGGACTTAATTCCATCTGTACAATCTGAGATTTCTCGATTCAAAAAAGAGAACTCAGAAAAGGTTATTGACCATGTCACTGTGGGACAAATTTTTGGCGGTATGCGCGATATTAAGTGTTTATACCACGAGCCAAGTCTACTTGACAAAAATAAGGGAATCATGTTTCGAGGGTTTAGTTGCGAGGACATCAAAACTAAGCTTTGTTATCCTGAAATAGGCTCCCAGCCACTACCCGAAGCCATGTTTTGGCTGCTTTTAACAGGAGAAGTGCCCTCACTGGAACAGGTTAGATGGGTATCTGCTGAATGGGCGAGGCGGGCAGAAATTCCCTATTATTTAGTTAACATAATAAACAGCTTCCCAGACAATTTGCACCCTATGGCTCAATTGAGTGCATCCGTGACTCTCTTGAGCAGATTTAGCAAGTTTTCTCTCAGTTATGACACTGGAGCGGTTCCAAAATCTGAACTTTGGAAGCCAATGTATGAAGACTGTATGAATCTGATTGCCAAGCTCCCTGTAATCGCGTCATTAATCTATCGAAACACTTTTCACGATGGTTCGATTGGATCAATAGATCGTGATAACGATTGGTCTAAAAATTATGCCAAACTTTTGGATATCAATAAAACCGACGAATTCATTGACTATATGAGACTGTATTTGTCTGTCCATGCCGACCATGAAGGAGGAAATGCAAGTTCCCACTCAGCTCACCTTGTTGGAAGTACACTGAGTGACGTTTTCCTATCTTATGCGGCAGGGATGAATGCGTTGGCCGGCCCCTTACATGGAAGAGCTAATCAGGAGGTAGTAGATTGGATTGAAAAAATGTTCACCGTTTTGAATAACACGAACCCGTCAGAATCTGAGATTGAAAAATATTGTGTAGAATCACTTAAACATGGCGTCATTCCAGGATTTGGCCACGCTGTTCTTCGTAAGACTGACCCTAGATACACAATCATTAAGGGTTTCGCCGAAAAACGTCTCGCAGGCAATTCCTCGATCAATGTGCTTGAAAAGCTTTATAAGATCGTTCCCAAGCTGTTGTCTCAGACTAATAAGGTAAAAAATCCTTGGCCAAATGTGGATGGTATTTCTGGTACTGTATTTAAAGTAATGATTTTCTAAGGGAATTTAAGGAACTTAATTTGTCCGAGTTTAGGTACTACACCATACCTTTTGGCGTTTCTCGATCTCTGGGAATTTGCGCGGCCATAATTTGGTCAAGAGCCTTGTCTCTTCCGTTGGAGAGACCAAAGAGTTTAGATATGCGGGAAGTAATTAATGCAATTTGCACGAGTAAATGATTCAATTTTACGACAGCTTTAGTATTTGAGTGTTTTCTTTTTATAAAAATTCTTAAGTTTCAGGAGATCGACACATTTCCAAATAAAGGATATTCAATTTATGTTTTCTATATCAGACTTTTTTTCGTTGTTTAAATTAACATTTAACAACCCTGTTTATTATGTTGATATGTGAATTGTTAAAGAGGTTTAGTCATTTATTATTTTTAGCAGTTCAAGTAATCTCACTTCATAACAAATAAATGACTTAACTCGTCCCCGTAGAAATCTCAGAGAATGGATAAGTTATTTTTATAAAATCCTCGAAAAGTTTCAGTTGGATAAATAAACGTATGACAGAAATTTTTGTATATTAGGCTTATTTGTTAATATTTTGAATATGAGAGTTAAATATGATTCAGTTCATTTGATTGTTCTTTTTCGATTTGTATCGAATGAAGTTTAAAATTATTATTTTAAAATTAAACTCAAAGACCGTCGTATTGGTTTCTTTGATGACAAAATCTGGATTTTAAGATGTTTACATTTGTCTTAAATTTTATCAATTTAATCAATGGAACTTCATGTTTTAAATTAAAAAAATAAAATTTTTGGTATGAGTAATATTGAAAAAATGGATGAAACTATACTCTGGAAAAAATCATAATTGTTTTTCAACAACACTCCATTTTTTCGTGCATCTTAAATTATGGTTTAATGAATGCTATTATTTACTAATAGTATAAAAATTACTCTATTCTTAAGAATAAGATATGTGAGAATGTTATGGCTCCCATGTCCAAAACTATAATGAGAATTTTGAACGTTATGTTATTTTAATTTTTAAACAAAAGTAAAATCGGTTTTTTAGCACGTGGAGCTTATTGTGTAACTTAAAATTTAGGGGCCAACCAGTTTGAAAATTTTATTTTTCTGAAAATGATATTTTTTTAAATTTTACAGAATGTAAATTTTTCTAACATAGATGGATTAAGCTGACATTGGTTTTTTTCATTTTGAAAAAGCGCTTATTTTACAAAGTGAATTTTGAATTTGTTTTTGAACCTTATCTTAGATAAATTTTAAAGATGCTATTTATGAATTTGTATTTTAATCACTATCGAAGATAGATATGATAAATTAAAAAATTTAATTGGTAAATTTTTGCAATTTTGATTGAAAGAATTATTAAATTTGGTAACTTATGAAATAGAAGGTGAACTCACATTGAAACGATGGTTGACGATTAATGTTCACAACGCAATCAAATATTGAATCTATTTCCAATGCCTCGCATTTAATTATATATTTAACTTCAATGCATACAAGCTTATTATAAAATTCTTGATTCTTCAAACAAGATCTTTTAAAAGATTGATAACACTTTTGACATTAAATGAAGAAATATTTTATGATTGCTCATTTTAATTAAATGACCAAATATTGTGTAAAGTTGGATCGTTAACCGTTTATGAACAGTAATTTTTGTAGAAACGCGAAATCCAATCAGAATAAAAAGATTTTTCGATCTTATTCCTTTAAAGAAAATTAATAAAGAATAAAATCACCTTAGAACAAGAATTGCAAAGGTTTTATAATTTACTATGAGAGAAACTATATTTTTCTTTTCACAATTTAGATTGATGTGAATGAAGCTTTCATTATACTCAAAGCAATTAATGTGAATCCATGACAATATTCGATCAATTGAAATGCGCAGCTAACCAAAATATCCTCTAATCGTAAAAAGTAAACAAAAGAGGCAACTTATAGTTAATATGTAATGCTGGTATAAAAAATGAATTCAGTGAACTGAAAATTTCCCATTAGCATATTAAAATAAGAAGAAAAATAGATGGGTTCATTTCAGCTTCTGTATTAAAAGTGGTTCTAAGCATCTCGATAATTTGTGATAAATTTTCAATCCACGCTTAAAAGTCAACAGGAATTAACGATAAGAATTGTCTTTTAAATAAGAAAATTTTAGGAAATTAAAAATTTTATTTCTCCTTTCAAATTCCCTTCACCTATCTTCTTCCAGTCTTTAAGCACAACTCTTTCGGTGTTACAAAAAATTATCAACGTTGTACGAACGTGAGAATTTATAGGATATCTTTAAAATGTGTCAACTATCTTAACACTGTAGCGCGTAATTTGTTATCGGCCATATCCGATAAAATTAATCTATCGATTAAAGTTATTCGAATTCTCCCGAATTCAAGATAAGGGCTGATTACGTGGGACCCTCTGAATTATCATTCTACCCTCATCCGTCGGAAGGCGATAATCTAGATCTTTACGAACCTTTAAATATCAAATATTTTTAATTAAGTCTAATTTTAATCAGAATAACTCAAAATGAATAAAAGAGAAGTTAACCCAGGTCGATGCTTGTGTTTAACTCGGCATTTTCGAATTTTATCAGTTGATGATTCCAATTTAATTGACTATCTACTGCATAATAAGTTATAGATGTTGTTAGCTGGCAACATTCTCACTTCTTAAGCATCTATGCAGCTAGATACGAGCGCCTCCCAGAAGGGTAGTTTGGGTGGAAATTTATTCAAAACGATACTGCTTAAACTTATGACGTACCTACAATATAACTATGGTTTCAAACCCCTCTACGGCTTTAGTTTATCCTGGTTTACAAGAATTAAATGATAAAATTTGCTGAATAAAGGAGAAAATAATCTTAAACTCAGACGCTTTATGTTGATTATTTCAAATCGATTTACTTTTACTTTATTTGTTTGAAAGTTTCTTTCACTACACTTTATTTTCATTAAGATATAAACATTTTATCGTCAAACAGTAAAAATTTGTGTAAACTAATTTTGGAGAATACGGCAAAAGCAGGGGTAAATTATGTTTATGAAAATATGTTATTGCAAAATTTATGTCAAATACAAAGAAAAATGACGTATAAGGACGAGTCATATTTTGATATTTCCACAAGAATAGTAAAATTAAAGTGTAACCACGGACTCAGTGTTTATCTTCCATCCGCAGCGATACCTCAAGCCACAAACTTAATTTGCTTCATAACTTGTTCGTAGCATAAAACATTAAACTATTAAAGTGAAGACGGGTAAGTGCACAATGTCTTAAATCTAGGCAAGCGCTTAACGATATGGGTCCTTTGTGGAGATCGATCGAACTGCATTTGATTGTTTCTCTACAAATTTAAAAATCGCTTTCATTCAAATTCCTTCGTAGGTAGAAGTAGACGGTTGACTCACACTAAATATATTCCTGAGTTCAGTTTATCAATTAATAAAACCGTTGACCTCAGTTTTTTAAAAAATGGTGTTCGTGGATTTAATATGCAATAAACGGCAGAGATATGTAACCAAGATATAAATATATTGCGCAAGCGTAATATTTTAAGAGCTCATTCACTTGATAACACATCCAGACAAAATTATTTTTTTAACAGGATAACCCTGATATTATGGTTTTAAAATATTACCTTCAATATTTTTTATTTTGAAATATTGGTGCATTTGTAATGTGAAAATCTATGACTAAATTAAACAAGAAATGAATTCTTTTCTATGTTAATAGCCAACAATATCAAAATTCACGTTTGGAATCTCCTGGAACATATAAATGAAAAATCCCTGGGATTCCTGAAAAGGAAAAAATTATTTCTTCAACATTTAAAGACACCCAACAATAGCCAAAATATCTAATTTAACAAAAATGTCATATTCACGTGAATCAGTAATTTTTAACAGTTATTAAAATTAATTGAAAAAATTCAAATAAATCTGCATAAACCGACCATTTTTGAATTAGTAACGATAAATTAACCGTTTTTACTGAATTTACGTGTAATATTAGGCCTAAAATGATGAAATAGTTATAAATGAGAAAATTTCATCGTTAATTTATATTGTTCAGATTATAATCTAAAGAAAATTCTAATTCGTATAAAAATAACGCACGAATCAAAGCAACATTGAAACCAGCTGGATGGTTTAATTATTTACAAAATATTGGAAACTCAATCTACCTCAAAACAAAAAAAAATTATAAAAAACTAAAAGTTCTTACAATCTAAAAAATAGCATCAAACAAGGTTAACGGTTTTGCTTATTCAAAATCAGAATTAACGATAATAAGTTCACAAAAACAACAGAGAGAACATCAAACTATCTAAAACTTGTCGAGCATTTTTTAATAACACCCACTGCTACACTCCGTTAACTATTTATTGAAAATGATAGGGTTAGCTTTTAAATGGAATATTCCCAATTTATCCAATAAAACTAACGCATTTGGGTTTAGACGGATTAAATTCAAGTGGAATACGAAAGGGAAATTCCAGAAACCAAGATCCAAAAAATTTCGTAATAGTTCAGATTATACTTGAAATAACCGTGAAACTAACTTAATAGTATACCACTGAAAATAGCATATGTTCAAAAACCCCAGACAATTCGCGCGTTCACAGGTTGATTTTTTTCTATTCTTAAATGAGCGGGTGATTCAAAATGAATGAAAGCGTTATTTCCACAAAATTGAAAAAATAAATTTATTATTCAGAGATTTATGGCTAATTTTTATCCCTGTAAGAGTTTTCTAAAGCATTAAGTAATATGAATTTAAAAATGATAAGCAAGAATAAAACAATGATCAAAAATATTTCATGATAAAATGTAGCATTCATCGAATGAGTGCAGCTGTTCTATGCTTGAAACATTTAGAATTTTAAAATTATAAGACGTTTAACAATGAAAGAGTAAACTTAAATAATTTAAATTTAAAGGTCAACTGTTACAAAACAAGAAAGTAAACCCCTCTTATATGCTTCACAAACACAAATATTTGAGAATACTTGTGATTATGATTTTAGAAATTGAACCAACATAATGAGTATTTCATTTTTTGTTTGAAAAGCAAGTTAAAAGGTTATTATAGATGAGTTTAGGAAAATAAAAATACTAAAACGGATAATGTCTGAAGGAAAGGATTAAGAAAACAATGACCTAAAAAAATTTTTTCAATCAAGTATTTGAACAATTCTCATGAACCTCAGCAAGAAATACATCAAAGACATCTCCAGAATTTTCTCGAAGAGTCACAGCAGTTTTAGATTGAGGGAATAAAATTGAGTACAGCTCAACGAAATCATTGAAATTTAAATGATTCAAAATTTCAGGAGTATAAAGTTCGTTTGATTTTTTCAGTTTTCTAAAATAAATGGTTTAATAAGATTAAATTTGAAAAAAAACATACCTCTTCAAATTAAGATAGTAATGAACAACACTGTAAAATTTTTTTTTCATAATTGAGTGATAAATCAAGGCTCCATAAAATGGTGTGAATTCTAGAAGGTGGTATTTATTGCGCGAGATGACGTCGTTGAAAACAAACTTTAAGACCCGAATGTAATTTATATCATCAGGAGCACATGTACTATGGGTGTAACTTAGTATATAAAGATGTTTGTCGAGCTCAAGAGCCCTCTATATATCAAAAGAAGAAGCAGAACCTCTAACGTGAGCCTATCAGTGATGAATTTTGGGGGAGGGTATAAATCCGAATCACCACCATAATAGACGATATTAATTCGATCTCGAACGTCCCAAGGAGCCATTCTCAGGTCACCGGTGGGGTATCTTACCAAAATTGTGCGGTTGTGGTTTGTTTTTGCACTGCTAACGTCAGTGAACACAAAGCTAGATGTATCAAAGCCTTTAAGTTCTGGAGAGATTTGTAATGGTAGACCTATCTTTCGTTTACGGGGAGTGTACATTGGAATTGTTTTTAAAAATCTATCTAAAATGCTGTTTACTTCTTTGTTAAGCTATTTTAAAGACCGAAATTTACATCGTTAAGTTTATCGTCGCTGACAAGTTTAAACTCGGCCATTACAGGAATACACGCTTTGTTCATATTTTTCAAAAATTTAGGATTTCTTCCAATTAACCTCTTTAGAATTTTTTGTACGTTTTCTTGGTAATAGGATTCTATAGGTTTCCCTGATCCAGTGCCATCGAATCCACGCCATGCAACAAAAACCTTCTCGTTCAGAGGTGTCACAGGATCCAGTTGATACAAAGGCGGCCGTTTTTTCTTTGTATTGTCCTATTTCTTTTCAAGGAAAAGAAAAAATTTCTGCATACTTTTTGATACAATATCATCAAGGAGGATAATCAAGTAAAGTTTCCGAGTATACCCGACACATGCGTGAATAAAAATGGTTAAGTTTAACCTCCACTCACATCTGTCTCGACTTTCTCGTCATTTTATTTATAAAATTCGTGTTTTAGTGAGTTTTCGTCCACATTCCGAAATATTGATGATACTTTTTAAGGGTTGAAAATGCTATAATGCAGTGGGAGGATAAATTTTAGCCATAAAATCTGGTATAAATATAAAAACTAATTAGTTCTAAATTTTGACATAAATATTTTACTAATTTACAATGATCCTCCTGAAGAAAATCTAATGGTGCTAATTTTGCGAAAATTACCCAAACAAACAAAAACTAGATTCTTTATGAAAATGAAGAATAACTTGTGATTCTGAAATCTGTAAACGAGCGGGAAGGGAAAAACTAAAAGAAAACTTGAAGATGTAAAAAATAAACACGCAAAATTTCTTATAAAGGGTCCTTAAGAACAATCTTTTAAAAATGATACTTTCAGAGTTTTTAGAAAATAGATCTCCGAGTGAATATATTTATTAATAATCCTCTAATTCTTTCGATGAATCCACGAAACCAATCCCTATGTTAACTTTGTTTTATCTTCCGCAGATTTAATATCACGTCCGGCCTTGATTTGTCTTATTTTCCATTTTATGTAGTGATTAGGACTCTGTGACCATTTATATATTCTTCAAAAATATTTTTCATGCATTCTGGTATGCGATGGATAAAAATTTTACTATGGCTGACTGTAAATGTTATAAGCTTGATTTTTTACAATCCCCTTAAAAGGACTTGGTTAAATCTGGATTTTTAACCAACTCTGGTCGAATATGAAGAGAAGTCCTCTTCAGTATAGTTCCAGTGATCCTATCTAGTAGCTATATGAGGTGGATTTTTTTCTCATAAGATCCTTCTATCTCTCCTTGAATCCATCCACGATCTGCCATATGACCTCTTTGGTATTTTTTAATAATTGTCGATTCTACTTTTAAGACTTTACCAGACCCTCTATTGGTTGAAATCTTGATTAAAACGTTGTGTGAAACGCGTTTTTGACCAAAAGTCCAGTGATTGGTGTTTAGAGGTTAACAGGAACCATATCAGTTTTGGATATAACGGGCGATTTATTCACATTTAGGCTAATTAGGATAATTTTATTCGATCGAATTCGATTTTATGGAAATAAGGATTTGAATAAGATAGTAAATTCACTTCGACAAATTCATTCAAAATACAAAGATTCTATTTCCATAAGGCTATAGAAGATTTTTACTTTGAGAAAATTCTCCTTAAAAATAACTGAGATAAGACTCTAAAAATGGAAATATTATCAATTTGAATATACATTTTTAAAATGTTCGGTGGTTTTCGGCGAATAGTAGATTTTCAAGAAAATATTTACGGCGTCATAACAAAAAATGTTTTCACATATTAATTATTTTTAACAAATTATTAAAAATTTCAGTTAATTTGTGCCAAAAATGTTACAACGAGAGTTCGGGTAAAATCAGAAAATTAACAAAAATATTTTGATTTAATGGTTGTTGAAACAACTACACACATATTATTAGGTTAGTTAATGATGGGACCTCTCGCTTGTATCTCAAAATCATTCAACAATATATTGATTAATTTCCCACTTTAGTTAAGAAACATTTTGAAAACTAATATAGGCTCGCATTTTTTTAAATAATCAAAATCCGGTATATCGACTCCTTGTCGCATACAATTCACATTAAATAACCAAAAGCTATAATAAAAACAAAACTGGCTGTGAAAATCACCACAAATTAAGTAAAAACACCAGTAAGACGTTTAACACTGCTCAATATTATGAAAAATTTGTAAATGCGGAGATCTTAAAATTTACCTTTATAGATCATCTCATAGTGGTGTTAAAAGGGAGAATAATTCCTTCAAAACACATATGGAGGATAAACTGAATGAGTAAGAACACGTAATAATGCCGCCATTATTGACATGGAAATATTTCAGAAATAAATGATTTTATCCTATTTCTTTTATGCTTCCACTCGATGCGATTTTATATGATGCGCATTTTTACTCTTAAAACAGGTTCATTTTGAGTTTTTAAGTTATGCAAGTATGACAAACACGTTCTCTGCCATATTAGTATACACTTTAGAAATGAAAGCAGACTTATGTCGAGTTTTGAAAAATGTCTCGAAATTACAAATTTAGCAAACCAACGTATGCTTTGAGTCTAGAAATAGTTAATTTAAATACTTTAACACGTAAAACACAAAAATAATTATGGGTTTCGTATTTCTCGAATCTAATAATTCTTAATTATAATAAGAACCTGCTTTAAAAAAGGTGTCTTTATATTTAAAGTTGAAATAATTTCCATTTTTTAAGTGAAAAAGCTATCAAAAATAAGATTATTTGCTGTCAAAAAAGAGTCGGCAAAGTCTACACGTATTATAACACCAAAATCATATTTTATTGTCAACGTTCTTCCAATTCAGGATGAGTGTAACTCGTAAAGATTTGAACAGTTAGCTACTGAGTATGTACGAAATCATGAGAATTGATGATGTAAATTCTCGTGCTTATATTTAATCTTAGAACCGAATAAAATATAGGTCCATACCAGTTTAAAATTGGTAAACACACGAAAAAGCTAACTTTATAGTTTACCGTGTATAAATAGACTATGAATAGCAGTGTGATAATAGCTATATTTCATTAATATTATAAGGGGAAAATAATTAAAAGTGATACTTTATGGGCTTTCAGAGAATGCGCTTGTATCAAACTTATACACAACATTAATCTAGTTAATAATAAAGATGCAACTTCCACAAAAATTAACAGAAGTTAAGAAAAAACTATAGTCTGTAATTTTTTATCTATGTGTGTAAAATATGAGTCAAGAAATCGTGGCAGTTCGTTGCCAGAGTGCAATGAACTTAACAGAAAAAAATATCGTACATAACATTAAATATAAAATTGAAGGTGCTAGGTTTCAATCTAGTTTTATCACTGGCTAAATTCACATCCAAAACATAAATATTATTTCTACCTGATGATTGAACCTTTAAATATCGTTATAAATAGATTGAAAAATATGAACCGATGAAATGAAGCAGATAATAAACGGATTTTAAAAATAAATGGTCGGGGATGTATTGAGTTGATAACAAGTCATTTTATAGGAATACAAATATTTTTTAAAATGCCAACCAATCTCGCAGAAGCAAATATCAGAGAGAACTCTCAGTCAAACTACGACCATGTTTAGCATTTTGAGAATTTAAAAAAATGATCAAAAATTGAAAACATGTCGGGTTACGAGTATTACCGAGTTTAATTAAACATAATTTAACTGATAAATGATGATTTAGACAAATAAATAAATTGCACTACCACCTATTCCCCTAAGTATTTCTAGTGAGAACTGGTTACGAAAGGGAAAATCTTGGATTGAAATTATGCGTTTTCACATGACATTCTTTACGGAGGTTAAAGGTGACTATAAGGCACCAACGACAATTCATTGATTCTTAAAAGACATATCAGTTGACAAGAAGTCTGTGTTATGGATATCGATTCCAGGCAGAGAAACCGAGCACCAATCATTTGGTACATGGTCTTGATTGAAGTTAATCCTCCCACAAATTTCGAGCGTTTTTGGATGATTGGTTGGCATCAATATGATCGAAGGAACACTGCCAGGAGAACATAACTTAATCTGAAGATTAAGGCCATTAAGATGGGTATAAAGTTCAAATCGACAAACCCGTAATGGAAATAAGCTGCTAAGATGAGAGCACTTATCGTCTTCAATAATTATGAATGTTAAACGATCGCGATTCTTATCGAGTAACGGAAAAGAAACGGAACTCCTTGAATTAGATAGATCGATATCGTCGGATGTATCGATTGGACATCTCGTCCCGTCCGTCACAACAACGATTATACGATTTGGATGGCTCAGATAAAATACTCCAAGAATTAATGCCCAGGTGCTAAAATATTTCACAGATTTGTTAACCATTTCTAGAATTATTTCATGATGGCAGGTATCAATAATTGTTTTATACCAATTGTCAAGTTCTTCAATTGCAGAAAAGGGATGGGCATTTTCAAATTTTGTGGAAGGTGTGTGTACATTAAAATCCTGTGCATTATTCTTCTGAAAAACCCACCAAATAGATTCAGGTATTGTTACTACCTCGAGTTGACTCTGGAATTTACTACATCTAACTGAAGCCAAGGCAAAATAAGAGCGTAACATATTCTCAGGGAATGTTTCCGGTGATTCAGAAAATAAACAACATACAACACATCTTTCGTTTATAACTGTTTCATCCATCAAGTATACTCTGTGCATATATTTTCCTTGCGATGTGAGAATCGGGCCTCTGTACCAGGAAACAACACCACATACATTGAAAATACCGCCAATTTTCAATCTGTTTAATTTGGTAAATTTAAAATTTGAAACAAAACTTTTATTCGATATCAACCATTCTGAGGATTTTGGATCAATTGAAACAATTTGTTCGAAAACGTTGTTGGTCTTAGCTGTTGCCATCCCAGAATTTAAAAAAGTTGAAAATGTTCTACTTGGGAATAGGGTTTGTGAGGTGTTTGAAAGTTGCTGATATGAAGGAAATTCTTTGTATTCAGAGTGAAAATCCAAAGAGGATACCGCAGAATAAAATTCCTCTTCTGTATCCTCTGGATGATTTTTAGAATTCAATATTGACCGAGGATGGTTTGTTGAATTAATTGGCTCGAGTTCGTTGATCATCTCTGTCGGTTTGTGAAATAATACATGCTGAGTACTATCAACACATATATATAATTTCGACATATTTGGCTCAGACGTTATCCTAAAAATGACACCTACATAATCGAGTAAATCATCATTCAAAACATTGTGGATCTTAAAATCAGTTATAAAAACAATGCCACCCGTTTTCAAGAATGGAAGATATTTTCTTAGTTCATTGCATATAATGACCATGAACGTCTTTTTAAACGGATACAGACACGGAATTGTCTTTAGCGTTAAAAATATTTGATCGTTTTTTTCGAAATACGTGTCGAAGGTACCACACAAACACTTGTTAGCAGTCTCGGTTTCTTTAGATGGTTTTCCAAAATCAAAAAGTGAAAAACAACTAAAGTTACGACGAAAAAATTCCATAAATATTTCAAAGTTTGAAATTAATTTGGTTTCGTCGACCGTAAGAATATGGTAAAACATCAAATAAAAACATTCACGCGCATGTGCGTGGTTATTCACTTTGCTTTATTTTACTTTATTAGTGAACTCGTTTGTGTATCTTTGAACAAAATTAAACCAATTGGAATTAAAAGAAGGGGTATACGGAATGCGATTACCCTATAGTTTACTTGTGTCGTTAATAGTTCACAATTCACATTTTATGAATTACATTTGTATTATTCCTTGAAGGAAAAGTATTCAGAAAAAATAGTTAAACTACTTTAAGTTTACCTTCAAGAATAGGTTTGAGAGGCGGATGTTTACAAAACACAAAATTTTTTACATTATCTAGCAACGGTTTAATCTGGCATTTTCATCCATAAAATGTAGTCCAAATTGACATGAATAAACACAAAATTTAAGAAGAAGAAAAAAGCTCCAAAGTATACCGGTCCAAATGTGTATTTTATTTTAACAGATGGTTCCGTCTGTGTCAAAAGCATCATTAGTACATCCACAGACCACTGGAGCCCCTTCATAAATTCAAATTTGACAAAAGTTAAAATTTTTTAAAAAACGTAAACCCATTCTTGGCGGGTTTAGGACAGAAATTATAACGTGTAGTTTGAATGATTACCTGGATTTATTTTATGATTAAATCAAAAAGATCACCATTATTAGTTAAATAAAAAAAGTGGAAATGCGCAGTAAAGCGAAAATATGGCCATCGCATTTAATTTGACAGATTTATTTTTTTGAAGTTTCGAACAAATCAACTTTTTAACTTTTAAAGTTATATTTAAATCATTAAATAAACCAAGATAACACGATACGATCGATCTGTAGCTGAAAATTCGACCTAAAATATGGTTAAAATTATTTGATTTCTGAATAAAATAATAACTTTCACCCTGAGATATATTGAATAATTTTTATGATCAAGAGAAAATCCCAGGATTATTGTGTTCGACTTCCAAGTGCGTTCATTAACTTAATTGTTTTAAAAATGTGGCATATTCAGTATTGATAAAAACAGAAAATTTCGCACAATCTTTAAAATTCCGCAACTGATTTTATTTTTACAAAATTACCTTGGCAAAATTAAATTGAAGTTAGGTTGTATTATTTTAACTATTCTGCCTTTAAAACGATTGAAACATCTATTATATGGTTGACTAGCAATGTGATTTTTCTCACATTTGACGAAGGCTTTTGTGATTTTGAATTGCCAGGTATAGAAAAGTATCAAAATTGTATCTTTTTAATTATCTTTAAAAGAAAAAAATAAATTTAGTTTAACATTTATCTATTGGGCGTACGATAAAACAAAGAATAAATTATACCATCATGGTTCTTTTCACCCAAGACATTCTTCGAGTTTCCAAGTAAAGAATAACAAAACTATATCAAGGCCTGTTTTCTCTATAAGTTAAAATTTAGCCAAAAGTTGTTATTTTGTTCACTTATGGAATTATGCATTATAATTCAGATTTTAGCTTCTCAACATTAAAAAGAAAGTACATTTACTTCAACGATTAAAATTTAAACTCTTAAACCTAATCCTATATTTGATTTTTATTCAGATAAAAAGGGTAACCGAATCCACCATGAAGGAGTTATTTAATTCTCATCAAATTAAACCATAAAAAGAACATTTGATAAAAACGTGTATCTATAAAGGAAAAATTTACGCTGTGATGTTATTTTTTCTTTAGATCGGAAGGAGTGAGACATCCTTAGTGTCTCAACTAGAAGTTAGATTTACACATGCTACATTGGGTACTAACAGAAGGGAAGCATCCGAAACATCAAGCGTTAATCTTCCTTCAAAGTATAAGGTGTGTCGTTTCTGTTTACTCCTCTAAAATATTTTAATTTTTTCACTCATCACGACCAACGAAAAAATGGGTGTTTATTTCCAAAATCATGCTTTGAGATACACTCAAATTCATAGTTTGAACCTTATTTAGATGGTAAAACTTTTGAATAAGAAACATGTTTGATTCGCGATTCGAGCTTTTCTTCTTGTGTTTTAGACCAAAATAGAACTTTCAATTTTCACCAGATACTCTGGAACTGAGTAAAATTAAAGCCTATCGCGCGCGCAGATTAAATTGAAGTTTTCGTTTTAACTTCGAGGAGTTAAAATCATTTGAAATCATAAATGGATAGTATAACTAGGAAACCCTTTTAGTTTTATTTTCAGGTCATAAAGTAGGTATTAAAAGGAAACGGTATCAAATAATTTGATGACATATTATTGTATTTACCAATTAATTTAAGTTGGGGTGAGTATGATCAGCATAAATTACCTTGAGGTAATGCCAATTTTTGATTGAAGGTATTCCTTTATATTTCATGAGTATTGAATAAGCTAAAATAATTTTAACACGAAAACGTAGAAAGAAGTAAATTAAACCTAAGAAAATAAAATCAGAAATTTTTATCGGATCCGTGTAATAACTTCCGAAAGCATTTTTGACGATGGAAGCACATTAAACAGAGTTGTTGCAAACAAAATAACCCTAGGTCAATTTTTTAACGAAAATATTAATTCAAACTTGGCAGATTTACAATATTATCCCCATCAAATATACAACAGATTGCTCTCAGGGATAAGAACAACATTTCAAAACGTTCCATATAATGTCCATTCGAAAAAAGGAGTTGATGCTAAATTAGAGAGCCAAGAGCTACAATGTTAAATTATTTCATTATATCCTCTTTTCGTCCACCACTAAGAAATTTATCCCAAGGATAGTCTTTTTAGACGATACTGGACACGGGTATGATGAAATTTACCGTGACTACCATGAATTTACAATATGGTCTAAAAAAGGATGTCTCTTCAATGCGTTACAACGGTTCAATTTACATTGATTTTACCTATCGTCAAGTCCCATCACCGTTTCTTCAATGTCTCATTGTAATGGCATTCGAATAAGGTACATAATTATATATCCCGTGTGCATAACGCTTGATGAGTGGTTAACATGAATACCTTTACTGAAAAGTTTTACATAAAATAGGTGTATTATTTGAGTATTTTTGGATGCCAAATGTTATTACCTAGGATTTCGAATAAGGACTTATATTTGCGATCAGGAGTGAATTTCCGGAAAGTCATCTGAACGGTCTCTACTTTCATCCAAACCAAGCCATATAGCTTTACATGGGTAAATTTTAAGAAAATAATGAAAATTTTGTGATAATATTATAAAATAGTGATCTTCTCACAGAAGTGTCGATTTCAGGCATACAGCAGGCGATATTATCCATTCAATCAAAACTGACTGTCGATGAATCCTAATATACTTTTTGGCCATACTTTGAAAGAACATTGATGTCACGTTATAATGATAATTTGTGGAATCTCTCAGTCAAAAGACGTTTGAATATACAAGAACTAATAAGGCGTTGGAAGGTTATAAAAGGCGTCTCAGAGACTTTCTCATGAATGCTCACCCAACATCTGTGCATTCATTTCAGTTATCAGATCTGAATTGAAATTTCTTCCTGACTTATGCAGAGAGACTGGTCAAAATTCAACCTGAGTAGAAACAGGAAAGTTACCAACCCTGAAAATTCTAACACGAATGAACTTGACACTTGGAATCTAAGTCAACCCGATAAATATTAATTTTTTCATTGAAAATACTTTTACTGTGCTATTAGAAAACTTATTTTTATAGGTTATGTTATTAGGAACAAAATTATTCCACGACGAAAATATCAAAAAAGATAAAGAGATCAACATGGATAAGAATACAATCGTCAGCCGCAAGCGTTCTCACGTCGAAAAGAGAGATACACCCGTTGATCTTGCAGAAAAGTTAGTTCACTGCAGAATTGATAATTTTCTTTTTTTGATAGTTTTGAAAGTGCATCATCGATTATGAACCACAAAAAAAGAGTTGTCACATTTTTTATGAATTGTTAACATATACAAAAATAGAGTTCATACATTTCATCGAAAGAAATACAAACCAAAAAATGAAAAATAAAAAGAGGTTAGATCGAAACAAATGATAACTTTTAATCAGATCTAATCCCATTCCTCATCAATGTTATTGATGACTGGAGATACAGCCGACGTTTCTTGTTTTGATAAAGACGAAGTTTGAAGTCTGTATGTATTTGAAGATATTTTTCGATCATCTCTCGTATATGAAGAGTTTATTATCCTTCCCACTGGAGCACAGTCGTATTGACTGAGAAATTCAGGTATTGTTTGCTTTGCATCTCTGAGGATTTCGATAAGTGGCGAGGCCAGATGTTCATCTTTTCCTGGAGTGAAGAAAGATATAGAGACTCCTTTGTTACCAAGACGGCCAGTTCTTCCAATCCTGTGAACATAAGCATCGATCTGAGATGGCAAGTCAAAGTTAATAACCACATCAACACCTGGGATATCTAAGCCACGAGCTGCGACGGACGTGGCGACTAAAACTGGGGTTGAACCGGTCTTGAACATTTTCAACGCTTCTTCTCTCTGCTCCTGGAAGCGATCACCGTGAATACTCGTGGTCCGAATACTGTTCTGACATAAAAAAGTAGTTAGAAAATCTGCTGATCTTTTGTCTCGACAAAAACAAGAATTTTTGCATTTTTATAGTTTTCCACGATCTCCATGAGGTGACTTCTCTTTTCGTGAGGAAGGACACTAAAAACATGCTGTTGGATTGAATCAGCAGCTCCCCCGACAATTCCAACAGAGATAAAGTAATAATCTTTATCGAGAATTTGGCGTGCCAACTCTCGAATTTCTAAAGGAAAGGTTGCGCTGAACATGTAACATCGTCTTTGCGGAGTAGGTGGAAGCCCTCTTGAAAAAACTATTGATTTGATTTCTCGAAGAAACCATGATCAAGCATTGTATCAGCTTCGTCGATCACTAAATATTTAACGTTATGGAGAGATATCTCTCCTCGGTTGACCAAGTCCAATAGCCGACCAGGAGTCGCCACAATTGAGTCACACCCATTTCGTAGCAAGCCAAAAATAAATTTTCGACTTATTCCACCGTAAACTTTTGCAGACCTAATGCCAGTGCTGTATGTGAATTTTCGCATATCAAGCCAAATTTGATCAGCAAGCTCACGGGTTGGAGTAATTACAAGCACATGAGGGGCTGCAATAGAACTTTCTTTAAGAGATACATTATTGTGTAGAATATTACTAAATATAGGTATTAGATAAGCTGCAGTTTTACCAGAGCCAGTTTGTGCACACCCCATGATATCGAACTCATTTCGAAGAATTATGGGAATGGTATATCGTTGGATTGGTGTTGGGGTTTCGAATTTACAATTTTGAACATTCATCCTGATTTGTTGAACGATCTTGCAATCATCCCCAAAAGTTTTCAGGCATTCTTGTTTTTGATCACCCCCAGAAACACTAACTTTAATGCTGTCATATTTTTCAAAGTCAATTCCTTCGGCAATACATCTCATAAATATTTCTGATGGATCCTCTGAAGGCATCTCAGGATGATAAACTGGTGGTCTTTCACTTTTATCCATAAACTCTAATATTATATTGTGTAGTCCTTTAAAAATTTATATTTAAAAAATGGCTGCGTCCAACCAAGTTTAATTTATTATACTTGAGTAACAGCAAGAAAATTAGAAATATTTAACAAAGTAAAATATTGCAATTAACAAATATATCTTTAAATCAAATCTTGAAAAACACACTGAAATTAAATAATGAAGGATCACTAAATTCTGTGCTTCATAAAAGCCGAGTAAATTTGAGAAAAATATCAAATATCTATGAAAATTAACTTAAATATTTATCTCATGAAGTTATTAAATTTATTTAATAATGATTAGGAACAAGGCAAAACCAAATCAAAGGTAGTTGAGGCATCATTAATAAGGAAAACTATATTAAACATACTTAATATTTAATATCAATGAAAATTGACGACCAGTGGATTTTAAATGATTTATGTTCTTGGTATTAGAATAAAACTGAATTTATGTTTCAAATATTTATGGTAGATAACTCTCTTTTCTGTAATTAAAACTGATATAGACTTCAGATGGAAGACATGAGACAGTCACAAGTGTGTATGATTTATCAGTTTTTAATATATAAATAAAAAAATTCAATTAGAAAAAAGACAAACATGAGAATGGTAGACTTAGAATATTTATAAAAGCGTTCTTAAAACTGATTAATCATGGAATAGAAAAAACATTCGATCAAGATAAGTTAAAAACAAATATAAAAAAAATATTAAGGGGAAAAAGCACGATTATGATCTTAAGACATTCATTCAAAATAAAGAGCACATTTGATGATTAATATTATCAAATTGCAGAATTGATAGATTTCTATGAAGTAAAAACGAAATAAAAAATTATATTGAAATCTCAAAAAGAGCTGAATAAAAATTTCAAATAGGAAATACAAGGAAAGCTGCATACTATGAAATAGATTTATTTTAAACAAATCACATAACGAGTCTTTTAGAGACAAAAAATGAAATAAAACAGACTTAAAAATGGATGAATCTTCTTAAATTTTGATTTCCCCACGTATTATACACCTTGCGATATATCAACATCAGGTTATCAAGTATGTTTTTAAACATACCCTTTATATCGAACTGAGCAATTCAAACCTTAAGAACAATTTTTTTAATAATTGCTTTAACCAATAGTTAAATGATTGAAAATTAAAATTGGGGGTGGGAATATTTGTAAGTTTTGCCATTGGCGTCATTTAATATAATATCGAACGAGAAATAAACCAGATCAAATATCTGAAATTAAAGATAGACCCATATTTTTAAAAGCATCTTCCCTCAAATATTCAATTTTTTCAAATATAACATCTTCAAGATAATATAAGCAACACTTAAATGTATACAGGGGTTAAAAACGTTTAAGGAAAATTACTATTTCAAGAATATCGCGTATTAATCAAAAACTCAATGTTAAAATTATAAAAATAACCCCTTAATCGCAAGAATATTATTGACAGATCTGTTATTCTGAAAATTTATTCATTAGACGTGTTGCATAAATTACCAGTAATTTATGCAAAAGTTCAAGAGATTAAAATTGGCGACCCCATCGAAAAATGTAAAAATTGTGACATTAAGCATATTTTTTCAAATAATTTTTTACTGTTAAATTTAAAACTAGAGGTTCAGTAACGACATAACTAAAAGCAATACAATTTTAGTTAGGAATATTTTTCACGATTAAGGTAACGTGAATAATCAAAATGATCAATATTTTAAAAAGAAATATAATTATTGAACCGTTTTTCTAGAGATGAATGCAACCTAGAACATTCGAATACTATTTTAACTAGTTTATTCCATAACAATATTCAGCTATGTAATATTAGTAAATAAAAATATAAATTTGCACTGTTTAAGGGTATTCTTTTATTTTTAAAATTTTAAGCGAGATGAAGAAAATACCTGGTTGAGGAATGGAATCGTCAGGCTCTCTTGGTGTTAAATGCTGATAATAATCATTTCCATCCTTTGAACGGTTAGGATAAAATTGGCTTTCACGTTGTGGCTCACAACGATTCTCCTTACATTCGTCGTTGTAATTTCGAGTGCGACCACCGGAATAACAATCTGCAGGCATAGATCGTCTTTCGTCGAACCGCCGATTTTGTGAATCGTTTTGATAGTTGTCAAAATTATGTTCCATTTGACCACTTCTTTGATTATTATATCGCCCCCTTGGAGAGAACCTGCGTTCTCGTCTGAAATTTTCATAACCACGGTAACCACCTCTTCTCCTATTTGAATCATGTGAACTTTCATAATTCCTCTCGGGTTCGTGATTTCGATTGTTGTTCAGCTTTGTACTTTGTAATGATGAAACAAGATTTTTTTCGATGTTTTCATTCCAATCATAATTTTTAACTTATTATATTAAGACAGACATACCGTGCTGAAGGCTATCAATTTTGGAGTCAGCGGGTTTACAAACTTCATCACATGGCTCGTCCCAGGATTCCTCCATCGAATAATAAAAGTAAAATTGGACAAAGTTAGAGCAGGCGCCCTTTAGTATCAAATTTCATAAAGCGGTTGATCACGCTTTGAAAATGTAACGAATTTTTAATGTGAATTTTTTTTCTTGGTGATAAAATATAATATTTCACAAATTTAGATTTATGGAAAGGAACGGATAAAAGTAAAAATTTACTCCGTTAAAAAATAAAAATAAGAGCTATTTAAAAATTATATCATTCATAACTAAGACATAAATTTGTATTTAAAAATGATTGCATAATTTCATACCAGACCATATTTGCGAAAGCGCGGCGTAAGCTTTTCAAAACGTGCAATAAGATTAAAATATATTCACTTGTCATAAAAATTTTTAAATGTCACATATTAACTAAAAACGATTTTTTACAAATTAAAATAAACCATGAGAATTTTAAGATCGTTGACATTTTTGAATTGAGTTTTGAAATACTCCAAAACCTGTTTGTAATGGGGCTGTATCAAATAATTTACAAGGAGAGATACATGTTCACAAGTTTATAAATTAAAAAAAACAATTTTATAATTATTTGCAGATTTCGTTTGTGTTCGCATGTATGTCTTTTAATTATTCAATGCTATCCATCAGTTTTTCGATGATTTAAGAGAAAGTACCCATTATCAAATTTACCCAATTTGTTTCGTTAAACTTAAAACAATTTTATTTTGATAACTAATTCAGAATTACTCATCTAATTTATTTTTATCGGAAGATATCGATAATCTTAGGAACATAAAATAATTAAAAAAACCTGAGGGTAAACTTTTGCGGAAATCAATTTCCTGGTTAATATTCTGATTTTATAAATAAAAATTCAGAAAGACTAATTTTAAATTATTTAGAATTGTCGAGGATTTGTTTGTTCATTTTAAGATTTTAAGTATGGAGATGTATTTAAGAATTTTCAAACATAAAAATCTGAAGTTTTAACTTTAGATACTCTTCGATCAAGATCGGATTAAAATACATCACAATATATTCTCATTTATCAATACTATTTTTCTTTATCGTTAAGTATCATTAATGAGAATAAACAGTTCACGCGGGAAAATATTCTCAATAAATAACAATTCTTTCATATCCTTTTTTAAACTTTAACTTTCAAAGTCTTGCTGGGTTCAATAAATGTCGGTGATGAAAAATATATAAAAAAACTAACGAGGAAAATTTAAACATAAACGTTGATATTTTTTAATTTTGATTTAACCATTTCCGAAAATTTGAAATATTTTTTGAATGATATAAAGGGAAGATAGTTTGATAATTTTAACCTATCTCTTGTTGATAGGCTGCCTGTTGAACCGTTTTATAGGTTATAGGGTTATTTTCTTGAAATAATCTAAAAATAACTCGATAAAAATCTCACCATTAAGAATTTATTCCTTATTATGTTTAAATAGGATTTCATAAAGGTCATACATAAATCCTCATATTAAAAAAATTTAGTTAATTTATCGCCATTTAAAATAAATAAAACGATATAATTTGATTTTTAACTTCTTAATTCTACCAGTCTTTCAACAACTATCAGTAAATCGTTTGAAGCGAGAGAATGCAAAATTTTTGCGCTCACGAATGAGTTATACCTATATAGGCTTCTTTCTAAGGATGTTTACGTCTGTATACTACATTACGTAAAGCTATGCGTACTAGGTTCGCCGTTCAGTGATTTACTCCCCCTCGCCACTACTTCGTAGTGTGAGCACAAGTGCAAAAACTGGTAATTGGATAGTTACGGGACTCTCACCCACTAAAAACCTACCCCTATGCTCGGCCCATAAGAGCAACATTAATTTTAAGTTTAAGGCTAACGTTTCATTTAAAATGTAGCCCTTATAAAAGTAAACTCGTGATAAATGATGAGAACTCATCTTAAAAACATATCATGTAAATATTTTATTTTTACCAACTGTCCAGAATTTTTAAAATTTTGGATCTCCTAAAGGGAAATTAAAGGCGTTGTAATTATTTCATTTTCAGTGTAAATGATGAAACATGCTTTTTAGTTCAAATTTGAGGTTAGTTTCCATATTTGATTAAGTCTCTTAATTTCGAATCTATATTCCCTCTCGTGTATTGTCGTACCAGACAGATGTATTCGATTTTTAATGGCACTGTCAATGCATTATGGTGCAAACATGATTGTGAACATCAGCTCTAGTTTCAGGTTCTGGTTTAATGATTAAAGGGCCTTGTTGGTTTATATGAAAAGAACGATTAATTTACAATTAAATACATGTAGTAATTCACAAAATTAATATTTAAGGGCTTTGGCCTTCAACGAAAAGGGGCTGCTTAAATCTAATGGGTGTGCTTTTCATCCATCGAAAATCAAATATTTTACTCAGAATTTAATTTAAAACTGATTAATATCCTGACAAATATAACGACACGGTTATTTTCTCACTGTGTTAAAATACGTTATCAAAAAGGTAGAGCGTTCTACCTCCTGAAATCTCGTAAAATCTAAAAGTTTTTAAAGTAGCCTTCAAAACGAAAAATGGCGGGTTCACAGTCTCGCCCATGTCTAGACATGACAATATGTTATAAAAGTGGGAAGAATTATTTTAAATGTTTAATTACAAAAGATAATTTTCTTTTAAGAATTTCTGACTTTTAAAAAGAGAATTTTGGTAAATAATTGCCATCTTTTTGAAACTCAAATTTTTAGTTTTTTGACATCATTTTTTTAAATATGATGAAATCAGGACAATAATTGACAACACGTGATCAAATATAAATAAACATAATTTACTCGTCATTGTTTTACTAATTTTCACCCTCAGAAACGTCGAATAATGCTTATAAATTATTTCAGAGGTATGCTATCAAAAATATACAAAACGATTTAATTAATTAAAATCATAACGATATAGATTGTTAAGTTTGAATGAGTAGATAGACATCGATTCTTCTATATTCTTGTTAAAACCCTAATTTTCCTTTTTTTTGCTTCACACTCCTCTAACACGATCTGCGTACTTACTGTTGTTTATAATCTGGGTTTGCAAAGTAAGAAAATAGACTATTTTTATTCGTACATCTTGTCAAAAAATATTTATTTTTTAATTTGGGCCTTATCTACACTCTATAACAATCTTCAAGTTCTCTAGCCTTTATATTTTTCAATTTATTCCACTTTTACATTGAAGCGGTCGCATATGCTCAATCCCTAGTGCATGATTTCAAATGATGGAAAAAGTTATTTATAAAAATGATATCATCAAAAAGGATAATGTACCTTATATGGGGATGAAAAGTAATTCTGTACGCATTTAAAATTTTCAGAAGGTGTTCCTTTTCGTCAACAATTTTTACAGTCACTAATTAATGTTTTTTAAATTTTTTAGTCTGTCATTTGTCCGTCTGTTACAATGTGTCAAATTTATACGCATAATTAACGTAAAAGTTTTTGAATATGCGCAAATTAATTAAGGACCGTTTTCGAAAACAATTTATCAAGGAATCCATGATGGATCAAATGCAGAGGGAGTACAAATTGGAAGGATTTTTCTGACACGTCTAGAATTTTGAAAATTTCCATTCCCTCATTTAACATCTAGGCGCACAATCTATTTTAACCAATAAATAGATCATGCATTTGAGAAGAGTGGGCGATACTTTTTCCAATTCGACAAACATCACTGAAATACGCTTTTATTCTGATTGTATCTCTTTTTTACATTCAAAAAAATTTTAATAAAATTATTCTCAGTACATGTTTATCTTTGGCCATCATAAACATCGTTTTGTGATCGCCTTGATAGGAAGTAAGATATTTTGTATAATTTTCAAATTACAAAGGAATGATAAAGTTAATACATACAAAATTAATCCGAAGATAAATTTTGTGGAATGTAACCAATTTATCCAAGAATTTTATTGAGTTGTTTTTTATCGGTAACGTAGTTTTATCGTTTGCCACGCTCCTACAAAATCAAATTATTTCACACCCTAATCAATCGATACAACTCTCGAGTCTTCTTAACTTCATTGAAAAAATCTTTGCGTAAATTTTACTTATTTCAAAATGTCGTGTTTTTCCCTTTTTTAATCATGAGGTTCCGACATCATAATGTGAAGCGACTGATTTCTTAAATCAGAGACTTGCTTTTGGAACTATGCAAATTTTTTATTGAAAATATGTATTAATAAACGTGAAAAATTAGAGAGGTATTCTCAATATGTTAAAAGCTCAAAGTTAACCATTTCGCGATCTCTTCAAGTGATGCATATGTTTTGAGAATAATTTGCAAAAATCTCCCAAAATAATTGAAATTCTGGGTTGTTTCTTTGAGGTAGCGTTATTTTTATCCTCCAAGTATTGTCGATTTAAATCTGTATCTAGCTTCTATTAACAATATGGCTAGAAAAAACGTTTATCAAGGTTTGAAGAATTCCTTTTTTAATGCTTTCTAAAATTTAATGCTTGCTCGAAACGCTTCAATTCAGTATTCATTTTTTTCATGATCGTTCGGTTTTTTCCGTGACCGCGATGTCGTTGACATAGGAAATAAACTAAATAACGGCTCTTAAAATATCATAGATTGTTGGTAAATGAGATATGTGTTTGAAAGTTAAGAATTATATTATTTGTCCAACAGTGACTCCATTGTAGTTTTAAATCATTTAAGGTATTACCATATCAAGTGGCTGAGGAAGGAAGGGAAGGTACCAAAATGATCAAAATAGTGATTTCGTGAAAGATTTATCGCATTACCTTTTCAAAATTGTGAATCAGGTATACAAACTACCACATTCGGTGTAGCTGAAATGAACTTTTGGGAATAACCGTCTATTTTTTCTCGTGACATATTTATGATTTATACTTTCAATGTTTTGCTTAATATAGAAAGAAACTGTTTTCGATAAATGAATAATATTATTTTCATTCAAAAGAGGTAGACATGTGTATAATTTTTGTATGTATTCTTTATTTTGATCGACTACTCGTTCAAGTTGAACAAAGCTTTCTTCAGCCCATAATTTTTCAGTTATTAATTATCATCTATCGACTTTTCATAAGATGAATCTGAAGGTTTTAAGCTACTTCTGCCGAATATCAGAATCGGGTTTTCTTTACAAACTATGGATAGATGATGATGGTCTTGTTTATATTCTCAACAGCTACCATTGCTTTACGAACAGATACGACGATAGAATTCACCCTGTGTATTTTTGGCTTTCGAGTAGTTCTTGAGAAATTAAAGCTCTTTAGGTTTATAAACGGACACACACACGATAAAAACAATTTAATTTGAATAAAAGTTTGAGGAGATATCCAATTTCAATTAACGACTGCAGATATTGCTAAGTTATGGAGATAATTCATATTTTGACTCCATCTATGAATAGTTTCTATCTCTTCATGCGTTGCCAGTTCGATTTAGGAGACTTTATTATTTTTGACACTTTCAAATTGAGTTTACTTGTTGACCTGTTCTAATGGAGCACTTCCTGATCTGATAATCGGAACATATCAAAATGTTGAAAATTTAGGCTAACCATACCACAAATTTCACTTTGGATTGAACGATAAACCGTTAATCCAATGAAAGGAAGGAAGAGAGTGTCCAAACTACAAAATTTGCAGATCAGATCATAACAAAACAAGAGCTCCGCTTGTAAATTTCTAAGCCACTTTTCTTTAGGATAAGCAAAATCTAAGAAACTTAAAGAGAAATGGAGTGCTACCAGGAAATTTTTCGATCTCAACTAAATTCTATGTAATCACTACCAATCAAGATTTATTCAAAAAGATTTAATACTAGATCACAATCGACGCTGAAAAAGAACCTGATTTCCCATTCTCTGTTGAAAATCCATTAATTTGGCTGTCTGGCTTGAAACCTCAAAGTAACTCTGTCAATTAATTCTCAATTAGTCAGCGTCACATTTAAACAGCACTAATGTTTATTTTCTTATTTCTTCACCAAAAAGAAATCGTAGTCATAAGAAAAAGAAGTCGACAAAATTAAAGTTATCGCCGTTATTGATCGTTTATTAGGAAGTCGTAGACACAAAAAAGGCTTTTTTGAACTTCCGTTCCTTTTAAATTATAACTGATCTTTAAATTTACAACGGATGTGCACTTGATAAAAATGTGTTCCAGGTAACGACTTAACTCAACATTTAATTTTGTCTATTTTTCAATTATAGATTGGAATACATTAACTCAGCAAGATTATGACCACTTCAAGTTTTATAGATGGAGAGGCCAAATAAAAACTAAGCCTTAAAAAATTGGTAGATTCGTTAATACCTTCTCAAATTTTATACTATATTAAAAAAAGAATCTGGATTGCCATCTTTGAGTTAGTGAAAACATTTTTAAAAAATAAATCGGTTCATACTTATCAAAGAGACAAAATTTTTTGCGAAGAAGTAAACTATTTCAAAATAATTTAATTCAATTCATTCTCTTCATAACAGCTGAAATGTCGAAATGAAGCAAAAAACCTTATTTTTATCGCATCAAGGGAATCTAAAAATGAATGAATGAGTGTATTTTTGGAGAACATGACAGTATTGAAAACAAATACAATAAATTTACTTTTGATAAAAAATAATAAATTGACTAAAAATACGAAATTACAACAGTTTCAAAATTAAAAACTATGGAAAAAATAAATACTTGTGTGTATATGTAATATTAATTGGTTCAAAATTATTATCTTGTTACATTTTGCCATAATAGTTTAAACTAATACAGAAATTCTGGTATAGTTGGCAAGGAAATTGTTAAAAAAGAATATTTAAATAAATAATTATTGAGGATATTTCATACAACTAAACATATTTTTTGAGTTCTTCGGTCAGACTCTAATAATTAACAAAAGGAAGGACAATCAGTAAATTTTCCTCTCCGCCTTTATTCTAAAAGTTAAAAAAACGCTTTTAAATATGCAAGATTTTCGATCAAGTTAACATGTTAAAAACGATTCAAAACAGAAATGTAAAAAATTGAAAAACGAGAGACACAAACTACTTATAAGACGACATTATGGCTTTTAGAAAATCATAAAACTTTCAAATAAATACAGAAATAGTACGTTCCAAACAACAAATTTAACAATGTTAAAATATTCAAAGACGATTTTTAGTGTTAACATTGAAGATATTTTAGATTTTGTAAAATTTCCTACCATCTCAAGTTCAAATAACTTCTGATAAGCCTGAGAACATGAAGATAAACTACCATTTCGAGTTCTTTTTCAAGATCAATGACTTCCTTCATATCAACAAGATATAAAATTCACAAAAGTATAATGTAATATATTTTAACCAGCTTTGAAATCCATCAGCGTTAGAATATGAAAACAGCTGAAAATCGTCAATAATATATAGCAAAAGAGCTCACAGACGTAGGCCAACTCTAGCGAGGCCATAATAGGCCATCGTCACTTCACGTTATTATTCGTTTAAAAAATAGATCAAACGATAATAAAAGGTTGATCATACATTCGCAAAGATACTCTTATCTCCATCGGTCGGCGGACCCTTAAGTATAGATAGACAAAGTTCACAGCTGAGGTAAGAGCATTAAACTTCTGAAGATTATTTCAATTTTAAATAATGCTTTAAACACAAAAATTCCTACTTATATCAAGATGCTCAATTTAAAATTCAAAGTAAATAGATTATGGTCGAATAATTATGTTAAAATACCAATAATGCCTGATTTATGTAAAAAATTCGCACTAATATCTAAGACATCATTTTAAATACATAAAAAATATTTTAACATCTAAATTGTGTAAATTTCACAATATTTACAAATTTTATATACCTTGAATTTCTTCCATTGTATGGCGTTTTCCTGGTAAAGGGCGTAAATATACTTTCTCAATTTCGTTACCTAAATCCCGTATTTTCTATTAATTAATCAAAGTAAGAATAATAAATTTCGCATTTAAACGAAATTATGTCACTAAATTGCAAAAAACTATAATAACTACCTTAGGTTAAATTTTATCATGTGAAAACGTGTTTGAGTATAATAGTTATGATTTCAACAACTCTTCAACGTAATTAGATACACTCGAAAAAATACTATATTTAACAATTACAAAAAGAAACATTGATAGGAATTTAAAAGACCACTTAATAAACATTTTAAGGGCTATAGCAATCCAACCTACGAAAGAGAATAATATCTTCCATTAAAATGCTAAAAGAAAAAAATTTTCGGATGATAAATTCAACATTATTTGAAAATACTTTTTTCGAGTCTTCTATGTCAGCATCAATCTAGTTATATTCATCTACAATTACCTCTTTTTTCGTCAAAGGTACCTCATCGTCAGAACTTTCACCAAGATGCACGCTCTAAAAAGTTCAAAAAAACAATTTTATGAAACAAACGAAAAAACCTAATTTAAAAGCAAATAATTGGAATCCTAGACTTTTTTAGTTCGAAAAACCACCATCAACACTCATGTTTCTTTTCGATCAAAAATGAAAACGAAATATACGAGGTATTAACAAAAATGAAAATGCCGCCAATCATACATGATCTTTATATCTATATTAAAAGTCGTTTAACACCACATACTGACATATTAATGAAAATAAATTTAAAATTGGCCAAATTGACTCGAAACACGCAATAAAGCATTAAAATGGGATTTTACTGACCAAATATTTGTGTTATTTTACAATCTAACCATGGCGAAATTTCCAATCCACTTAATTTTGAAAAATCGGAGAATAAAAGGGGAAAAGGCATAAAATAAAAGCGTCCTCGGCGAGTATGGAAAAATCTTTACTCAGAAACATCATCATTAAGAAATTTAAATAGCAAATAATATACATAGCATTACTACTGATCTTAACCCCATCTTAGGAATGTATTGAGTTCAAATAATAATATTAGGATTTATAGCGTTCCAACTAAATCACAAATAAATTATGGATATTTGAAGAGATCCAATGAACTGACGTGTTTTAAAATTATAGTTGGAATAATAATATTTAATATCTTAAGACTTTAGAAAGGAAGCTGGATAAGTGGAAACATGAAACATAAAAATTTCTTCACTTAATTTCTGAAATTGACTTTTTCTGATTTGAGTAGAATAAAAATTTTCTCATCTTTAATGTATTTGGAACGCACCGCAAGAAGTGCCGAATTAATACTAAATTTCGAGTTGTTTCATCAATGAAAAGAAATAATTTAACAAAACGAAGGATTGTGAGTTAAATAATTAACTTAAAATAATAAAAGCACATGCCAAAATACGAAATGCATCAACTATATTAATCGTTGGCAAGAGTGAACAAAATGTATGCATGTCCCAAAATAAAAAAATCATTATGCATTGATGGGAAATTCGTTTAATCGGGGGTTGTAATTGAACGTCAAATTTAAACCAGTAAAAGGACAAAAAAATGAGAAAAGTTAAGAATTTCAAAAGGAAATATTGTCATACTCGAAGAAGGTTTGTAAATAAAATCGATGATGGAAGTGGAAATCAACCTGCATTAATATTTTAAATAAAGGCTAGCCAAGAAAACATCATCGACTTAAGTCTCAATTTTAAAGGGGAAAAAACTAACAGAAAAGAAAATATAACTCACCTCAAAGAGAACATATGAAACCAACAAGATATAGAAAAACATTTAAGCAATCATTTCGACAAATCTCGGTTTTTATTAGAAATCTGGAATTTTCAGAATTCATGACGTCATATTTTTTAACATTCGGCTTCCATTTAACATTCTAATTAAACATTGAAACCCTTAAATTTTTGTCTTTGAATAATTCTAAAATATAATATCTATGAATTAAGATCTCTTTCAAATTTACACGTTATTATCACCGAATATACATAGAATATGATAAATCGCTTGATAATACAGATTAATTGATATTTAAAAAGTGACAGTTTGAAACATTGTCACTTTTCTAAGCCTTTTACATACATTTTGAAATTTCTTAGCGTTGGCTTTACGAATTCTTTAATCATACTTGTTGTGTTATCCCCACCCTGTCCCTTTTACCTGAGTGTCATCATGTGACGTTAATTCATTATAAACGGGTAATTTGTTCCCCCATTATTATGCATCTGAGAGGCTTCTAATGTGCTTTGATTGGTTTATCTATCAATTAAATCATCTTATGGGACGGATTTAATTGTCTATGCAATTTACCTCATAATCCTTTCAAACGATATAATAATATATAAAAATGAATAAATGTCTGTTAAAAACTTAATTTGTTTTATTTCGTCCAGATTCACGAATTTTGGCAAAATACCAAATCATTTTTCGACAAAATTACCCCCACTGATCAGAAGTAATGTTCTCAAAATTGCACTATTTTAGTTACTGCTGCATTGAAAACTATTCGTTTCCACTCTCAAAATAGTTGAAACGGTTTACAACAACGGGTTTAAAAGAATGGTAATTTTTGTTGTCTTGAGACTTCATGATCATCAATGGTGATTAATTTTCTCATAAGCATTGAAATATTATGGAGAGAATTTCCTACTCAACACAAATGACTCTTGAGGTTCTTTAAACTTGTCACGGTGCAGTTGACTTTTTTAGAATTTATTAGGGTGTAATTAAATGCACGTTCTATGATGTAACTACATTAATATTAATTTTTCAGAATGCCAGAATAGTTAAAATAGCAGATTTTCCACTTTTTAATCTCCGTCTCTGGTGTCTACCAACTACCTTAAACAAAGATCTTGTAGAGAAACAAAGTTTTATTGTTGTTTTAAGAGTTCATATCGTAAGGGATTCACACAATTTTCTCTAACTCCCGTTATTCTACGATTCTTTAGATCTGCTGCAAGGTAATGTGTTTTAAGGTATTACGTAAATGACTCTGCAATTTATCTCCTTTAATAAAAGTATATTTCACTCAACGTGAAAGTTTATCTAGTAAAACAGTTATATCTTAATTGGGTTATATATCAGGTTATTTTTTTCAAAAATAAGTTGTGTCAGTCTCTTCCATTCTCTGGAAAAATGTCCCCGTTTATAAAGTAGTTTTTAATAATGATAATCAAGGTCTTGTCGTTTCTACAAACTAATGAATATTCTGAATTCAGAATAATTCAACTGTTTATATAACCTTTCTCAATCGAAATTCGATTATTCGTTAAACAATGACCCATCGACGAGAAAGTGCGTTCTTATATGGGACGCCGTGGTTAAAGTCATTTTTGGCGTCTTCATGAGGTTTTTTCATTGAAGTTTGTTTTATGTGCTTTATTTCCAGGAGAGAACCTTTCATTTTGGTGATTTTGGACATTTGAAATTACACTAATACGATTTTTACGAATTTATATAAGTAATTATCACTCAATTTTGTTTCTGTGCAGTGAGAATTCCCCTTTGGACTCCTATTTAACAAATATTTTGAAGGATATCCTTATTGTATGGGAAACCTATTAAAGACAGGTGAGTAGACCCCATGTGATTTAATTACTTTTTCATCATATATGAATTTTTTTGGTAAAAATTGTCAAATTGATCGAATAACGAGATAACAGATCAGTGAATGATCGAGGTAAATGGTTACAGATATAAGCTTTGATTTTTATGATATAAAAGATGAATAATTTGGTGTGAGATAGGTGTTAAGCATGGAATAACTATTAAATATAAATGATTCTTATGTAATAATCGATGAAAAGTTTTTTAACTTTTATTCATAAAAAGGTTCTCTGTATTTTATTTGATAATTTCACCAATAGGGATACGATTCTGTAAATTTAAAAAAATGAGCAAAATTTAGTCATTTTAAAGACGTATTAGTTTTGTTCGAATGTAGCTTAGATAAATGACTTCAAATACGAAGATATCAAAAACTGAATGTTGATTCAATGATTGGTTAACGTTTACATCTCTTATTTAATGTGATTAGAAGACATTTTCTTCAAAATATTAACATTATAAATTGAAAATATTGCCTACGCCTTTTTAGATCTAAATTATATTTCAACGTTTTAGAACATTCTGGAAGCTAGTTGAGAAACACTCTTCAAGAATTATGTTTATAACTTATTTATTCCAGTTCGAAAATTCAAAAAGCAGTCATATGTTTGAATTAGTGGTGAGTCGGTATTTATTTTATCATTTATAAAATATTTTTATGATTCACAATATTTTGTTGAATTCGAGTTTGCTCTGTGTCATCGTGACATAATTACCATCCTCGTTAATTCAGCAGATATTTCAAATTTTGATTGCATTATTTTGAAAAAATAACAACATAAATAAATGTTATTTTTTCATAAATGAAGAATATTTTTACAATTGTAATCATTTACGCATAATTAGTAAAGATTAATTGATATTACCGAGAACCATTTTTCTTCAATCTTGAGGATTAGAATCATACCTTTTGCAAACCCTTCCTAAGCATTAATGGTTGTGTTTCATGAGCTTCATAAAGAGAATTTTCTGAGATTTAAAATTTATTTTTGAAATATAAACAAAATATTACCAAACTGAAGGTTATTTATTGTTACTATTTTACATGACAAAATACCGTGAATAAAAATAAAAAACGAATCATCTCATTCTCAAACTACGCCTATTTTCATCATTCTGAATAAAATTTAAAAAGATAATTACGTACGTATCAAGAAAAGTTGAAAAATATACGCTTAAATTTTGAAAATACTCTTAATATCATAAATAATACAATATAGTGATAAAAATTCAAATGTATTTGCAGAAATGAAAAAAAAACATGCTTATCTTTTGATGAAAATTTATCGTTTTTTATAAGGTTTTCATGTTTGAAATACGAAGTGCTATTATTTCGTTGGATCTTCTTTGGGATTACGCTCATTATCTTTAATTTATATAATTTTATCATAAGTCTATGGAGTTTCAAAACGAAAAACTGCCAAGCTGGATACTTTTTTGTTCTAGAACGAGATTAATATCAACATTTCTGAATTAAAATCTGATATTCAAGAAATATTATGCCTTAAAATGTTAGAGTTTGTGGTTTTCGGCATGATAAATTGAGAATGCTTTAAGAGTGGTTAGGACTTAAATTATTCGTGTGTCATCAAAAATACTCATCGTAATTTTATTCATAAAATTTATTTCAAAATATTTTGAAAAACTAAAAAAAATATAACGGACAATCAATCACCAGGGTTTAATTCTTTGATCTTTATATGTTTGGCGTAATTTTACAATTTACTTTTTTTTACCAATAAATTTTCTGTTATTTGAATATTTTTTTAATATTCTCTGAACAAATAATATTTTATGAAGAGAAAAATCAAAACTCGGATTTTGGAAAGTTATCGAAAAAAATATTCAACGACAAAAATATACACATTTTCAATGTATGAAAATTTTTTGATGAGTAGTCTTGGAATTTTAATTTAAAAGTCATTTAAAGAAGTTTAATATATTTTATAAATTAAGGAAACATAGGTAAACATTTTCATTGATTCCTGTTAAATTGTAAGATGAAAAGATTCTCAACACCTAAACGTGAAAACTTATGATAATTGGTGATAAAATTTTTACTTTTTTGAATAATTCATATTAAATTTTGTGAGAACAAATATATTCAACTCAATACATAATGTAAATAAATTCAGGAATTTATGGACTTACACCTAAGAGAAATACACTCCAGGTTTAAATTCTTTTAATTATGTCATTTGTATTTTATATTCAATAAAAAATATTCTGGTAAAGAATTTGATGATTTTGTATTTTTATTCCAATACATATAACAAAAAATTTTTTTGAATGAATCCTCGAGATTGAATTAAATAGGCTGCTTCATTAAATTAGAAATGGTAAGAAAAAGTAAAATTTTAAAATTGCTGGAGTGATGTATATTCGATTTTAGAGGCATCTAAAGTTCTGAGATGATTAAATAAAATACTTCTCTGTGTATTTCAGAGCTGCTCTGTTCACTAGTTTTGCTCTCGATTAGCCTTTTATTTAGATGTACTATCACAAAATATACATTATCATTCATTTTCTGCAAAAATACTTTTAAACTTTTCAAATATTTTATATTTAAAGTTTAATTCAGATATTATCACTTTTTTATTTCAGTGGTAAAAATTGACACACGCGTCTAGTTCACCATGTATAATGAATTTCGAAACAATAAATTCGTTCCGTTTTTAATTATCAAGTATAAAAACCTTGATTATTATGATTTCACAGTTCTTTCATAGAAGGTTTGATAAAATCATATTCTGAATGTTTACTATTTTTCATAGAATGAAAGACAAATGATTGAGGTTTTAAAAATAAGATGAAAATTTATATATTTGCAAAGAGTTGGTTAAATAAAAGTTATAACTCTTTTTAATTGTAAAGACGCATAAATATGATATGTTGATTCAAATCAAAATCTTCTTAATTGGACGATATTAAAAAACCCGTCATGTCATCAAATCGTATTATCAAAAACTGAATCAAATGTTAGAGGAATATTTATGTTTAATATTTTATGAATATGTTAAAGAGAATAAAGTAATCTAATTCATTTCTAGTTTATGAAAAAAACTGAATTAGAAAATCAGCCACGATAGATGGTAGTGGCATCACGAAAATGCACATCTTTAATTTTTTAATTTAATATCGTTAGGTATGTCATTCGTCACATTGCTTAGCTACAAATGGTCCCCGATAAAATGCAGATTTTGATATTTACCAATTACCACATTAAATTGTTTCTACGTATGAATAAGAAAAATAAATATTCTTCAAAAATCAAGAAAAACTTCCAATCTACGTTAGAGAGTGCGTTTATTAAGTTTATTGATTTGAATTTTATTTCAAAGTAAATTCAAAAAGTAGAGTTATTTCGTTGAATTATACTTTTAACTTAAATTCATACGGCAGTTAATAGCTGGCAAAATAGCTTAAAAAGGATACTGACATTAAATATTAGTTAAGATAAATAATCTTAACTTTGATATATAAAGGAACGTGAGAGAAGAATAGAATTGAGATAGATGCCACAATGAAGCACTCAAAATATGTATGCTTCAAAAGTCGGAAAAATAAAACATACGGGGGACAATATATATGAACCCTATTTGTATGTAGCAGATTAACTCTGTGATCTTGACTGAACGTTACAAAAGTATTTTCACAGAATGCATCAAACTCAAAGAGAAACTTAAAATTCAATTCCTATTTGCTGACGAATTTAACCAAGACGGGACAGATGAAGATAAACACATGAAACAGGAAATGTTTGCAATATTAAAATTTAAGTGGAGCATTCGAAAAAATCGCTGTTAAGTTTCCTGAACTCAATGTTCTCAGAATGATATTTTAATCTGAACTTTAGTATAGTTTGACAATTAAACAGTTAACAAAACGATACACAGTTTAAAGTAGCTCGGGGTTTCTTTTGTTAAGCTTAATAATATCGATAGATTTATTCAGAATGATAAGTTTATAAATATAGGTCAATCCAACCATACTTTTCAATCCCTGTAGCTTTACTCGAACTATCGAAAATATGCATGGTCGTCGAACAATGCTGAAAATGTTGCAAAATTATCAGTTAGAGCCGATGGCAAACAAACAAAGTCCAAAACAACTTTATTTCAAATAACCGTATTTTTCTCTTTTGAAAACAATAGAACGAGGTTATTAGTGCCATTTTTTCAGTTTTCATACCAAGTTGAAGATTTTCATCGATTTTCCTGGATGCGAGAGTAATTATCTTATAATTCTCTGATATTCACAGATGAACTGTAGATCAAATATTAATATGTTTTGATCTCTGGCAGAACCCATAAAAACCAGCTCTAGCTTATAACCCAAGGTTGGATAGAAATAAAAAATTTTACGCCACACAATTAGTATATATGCAAGTTGCATTCGTTAACATGAAAAGTTGTTTCATTGTGTTATGAACAAAATATGAATTCCTTTACAGTCATCTGTTTTCCATAAAATTTATTGACTTCTCAAAAATCACTTTTTAATTAAAATCTCAATCGCAGCTGATAAACATGCTTTAAAATTATTTTTAAAATGGTGAGTGTAAAAAGAGTGTTAATTTACACTCATAATTGTTTTATTAGAGATAAGATAAATAATTTGAAACTATATAAAAAGAACAAAAGAATATCATACAAATATAAATATTTACGTCACTTAAACTTGTTATTCTACTCAAGCGAAGCAAGGTTAACACCAATTTTTAAATATTTATAACAATTAAATGACAAAATTAATGTTATTTTATGACACTAAATATATATGCTAATAATATTAAACTCTTGAATTAATTTTGTGGTTAGTATTAAAAAAAATATATAAATAATCTCACTCAATTATTGATGTTAAATATTTTTATCTCTATGACAATTGTTTTACTTATGTTATTAATGTATTGTTAACGGAAATACATTTTAAATTATTGGAAAAAATATATTTCAACTCATAAATAGATTTAGATTTATAATCTTGATATTTAAAGCTGAACTCTGATTCCTTTTAGTCATAGTAATTAGAGTAATATTTCAAATAAAAAAACAAAATATTCAAATAGGCATCGAAAAAATTACGATAAAAGAATAAAATAGAAATAATTTTCAGACAACATTATTAAAGATATGTATTTTTGCACGTTGTCATCGATTTTGCAAATTATTTGTTCGATTCAGTAATGGAGATCAAAATAGAAAAAAATTGCTAATATTACTTGAAATGATTGAAATTTGTGATGACTTCATCTCAATGAATATTTCTTTATCTTTTTTTTATCTAACTCTAAACACCTAAATATGAAACCTTATATCTGCATACTCTGAACATAGAGATGATAGAATCATTTTGTTCATCTTACTTTTTTAAGATGATGTGCGTGCTCAAATAGTTTCTATACGTTATATCACATTAATTATTTGTTTTCCAAATTTGTGAACATGAATTCTTCCACTTAAGGTTTGAAGATTTCTAACCTAGACGCATTTGATTTACTATATTCACCCAAAACAGAACAATGCAAGACACCTAAAAAGTTATACAATAATATATACTAACCGACTAAATCGACATACAATCTCATGTGCTTAAAGCAAGTAAAAACTTCTCTCCAAAACATTCTATTGAATAGAAAAATCAGCTTTATTGAACATAAACTAAAGGAAAGTAGCTATTTTGAAGCCGTTTTCTTTCATGAATGATAAACTTATGGCCATTCCCTAGTCTGAATATGATCCTAGAAAAATAGAAAAATTTAAGTTTAAGTAATATAATTATTGATCAACTTATTTGAAAAAGAATGAATGTAGGTGTTACCAAAATAGATAAGTCCATCCAAAAATTGTCAAATAGTTAAAACACATAGTATACTCACGTCAATCGCATAGCGTTCATTTATCGAATATATTAACCCATGGCTTTACACAACAAACTAAGAAAAAAGAACCAGACCCGTTTTTTAAAACGTATTGGAATACATTAAAATATACACAACAATACCAATTTTTTGTTAAAAATAAATATACGAAAGACTCGCGATGATCTTAAACATGCTAAAAAGTTGACTTCTAAATGTAGACAATACAGATGCACTCTTATTCCTTAAAAGGCATCAAAAGATAAAATTAACTTAGAAAAATTTAGTTTGTTTAGTCATAAGCCATATTTGACTTTGAAGAATGAAATTATTTAGTTTGTGTTTTGTCACATTTATTTTCTTTAATTTGATCCAACATAAACACTAAACAAGGAACTTTTCAGATTTCAACTGACCGGCTATCTAACACTAATTTGAATATTTTTGTAGATATTGAGGCATTATCACATCATCAAACACTGAAAAACGCCATTAAGTTATCAAATATAGAATTCGTCGAAATTATATCAAACAAAAATTTTCCTTCAATGAGAGTTAAATAAACAATACCTCTCTTTCCTTGGAGTTTAGAATTAACCTCCTATGGATCAAGAAAATTAATTTCCTCCAATTGTTTTTCCAATTCACTTTCCTCCTTATGTTAAAAAGGAATTCTATATCAAACTTAAATAGTGTTAAGCATATTTTGCCGTCAATCTCAGATAAAAACAACCTTATCGTAAATATTAAATATCCAAAACAAATACTTGATCGAATTCAAAATATTAATCAATCAGCGGTAATGAATGTTTATAGATAGTATTGACAAGACTAAACACTACAGTGAAGAAATTATGACAATATTTTATTTTAGGCTTATTTTGATATGTAAAAATCAAGTTTCTAGAAGACAAACCTTTTATAGGTCTTTCTTTAGATCAGTAGACTAAATAAGCAAAGACAAAATACCTCGACTTGTCTTTTTGACAACTAAAAATAAAATATAAAAATTAAAACATTTTCATAAAAAACTAAACCATCTCCGATGCAACTCAACAGAATAAAATAAAATCGAGCTGCTAATTTGATTGGACTCATCAAAGATAAAAATATAAAAAAATATTAAAGTTAAAAATATCCACAAAGTTGAAACGTTAAATGGTTCAAAATATAACTTAAACGAAAAAAGTATGAAGTAAAAGCTGAAATCCTTGTATATTGGTTCGTTTGGTTAAAAATGTGAAAAATCTTGTAAATCCTACCCATCCAAAATATCTCTTATCAGCTTCGGTCACTTGCTGAATTTGAAAAAAAGCATGTCAACCACGTGTAGGAATGGGAAAATTTTATGCGGTGCCTAATAATTATCTGGAACGATTCATAAGAATTGAGACAAATCTTAGCAGAATATTGCATATCCCTTTTTAACTCAAAACGACAATATTTGTTTTTGAGAAGATCAAGAAACGTCAGTAAAATATCTTACAGATAGGGAAAATCGCATTTTAAATGCTTATTTATATATTTTGATCAAAAAGCTAAGTATACATGAAACTATCAAACAATTTTTATTCTTTAAAAATTTAGTAAATAACTTTAAATCGTTAAACCTCGTAATATATTTCCTCAGAAGCCGCAGCCTTAAACAAAAATTCAAAATACACCTTGTAGAAGAAGTTCCAGCTTGAAGATTTTCTATTTAACCACATTAAAACAATTTTAGTATGGTTTTTAACCAAAACGATAAACTGTTAAAAATTAACTTTGATCCGTCCATGAAAGAGACAGCAAAATTCAGTGTAGCATACATTGAATTTCGTTATCGAATTAAAACAAAAAGAATTCAAATGCCTTGATTTTTATTTTTTTTTAAACCGTATATATCAAATGATTTCTATAAAGATTCAAAACAAACTTTTAGGTTAGAACCGTTTCAAATAACGATAAATATGATCAAAAAACATTCTCAAAAATTTTTTACGAAACAATTGATATCACGAAAAATCGATTTCAAAATAACTCTTCCAATTCCTTTTTTGAGCTAATAGCTACTTTCTTAATCTAAAAACACACTAGTTTGTTTATATGCAAAGACTTTCCCAAATTTACTCTCCCCACGAGACTGAGTTTTGATCAAAGAATCAGAATACTTTAACTTATTTTGAAGAGGAATTCCCTGGCATAAATAATAAAAATGAACTTTTCCATAAAGACCCACATGAATTATAAACAATAAACTTAGATATTTATCTTATTCAGTAATACTTGTAGTACATTTCTAGCCACGAAAATCTCTCGCATTAATTAAGTCAGAAGAGGTAATTTTCACAAAATATTTTTTAAATAAAAAAATTTTTAATTTATAATGTGATGGCATCTAAATTGATTGAAACGCATCGCTTCCTAAAACATGCCAAATAAAAGAATCAACAATTAATATTTAACAGTCATCAACTGTGGAAAAATACCGAAATTAAAAATATGTCTAATTTTATTCAAGAATAAACAAAAAAATGATCAACACATACGAATTAGTTTTCTGAAAAAATTAAAATTTACAACGCTAAAAATGAGAATGATAACAAAGCTAATAAACCACATCAAAATTTTTAAATATGTGGAAAGAACTAAGAAAAAAAGGAATAAATTCTGAACGATAGAAAACAGGATAGGTTGATTTTTCTTCAGACTATCGAACAACAGCCTCACAGTTCGTACATATCAAAGTGTAACATCAATTTGACCGTGAATCCGATGAAAAACAAAGTCTGCTCAACGCAAGTGTAAACCAAAATATTTTTGAAAAAAATGTTTAAAATTTAATTTTTTACATTGATGCTGATGAGCTACTTTAGATGAGTAGGAAACAGAGTTCAGACGATAAAGACAGCGCAGCCTCTAACAGTGAAAACTAAATCAGTTGAAACTCAATGAAAGAACTTCTACTGGAAATTGAAATGAAATGTGTTGAAAAGAAAAGCCTTAAGCGGTGTATTGTAACCAAGATAAAAAGAACAGGTAGATTCACTATTAACACAGAATCGACTTTATTATTCATAAAATTAAATAAAATGGCGCAAAAATGAAAAATGACATGTCAAGTAAACAAACCGGAAAAATAATTTAACTTAGAAACTAAGACATAAAATGATTTATGGCAGTGATACAACTTATACAAGTAAACCAAGAAAAAATAGAAAATAAAATTAACTAAGTAATGCTTATGTAAATACATTCACAAGCAATTGCCCAAAAAATATTATTATTTTAACCTACCTCACAGAGTAGAAGACCAACAAAAAAGACCCTGATTAAAATTTAGCTAAAAGCTCCGAAAACTTTCGGTTTTATGCAAAAGCTGTAATTTTCTGGATTGATGACGGCATACTTAGTAATTTGGTTACCTCTTCAATCTTTTTCTACGAGCATTACAATCGATAAAATATTATATTTAATAAGCTTAAAAATATTTTTTTTATAAAAAATTATCCATGATCAATTTACACTTTATTATTAGCAAATAAATTAAGAATCTGACAAATCTCTTGATTATACGAATATGATATAATATTATCAAATTACATTCTAAAGGATTGATAATGTTTATAGAATTTTAAACGCTTTTTATTTATTATTTTTGTTTTCTTCATTCAATATTTAAGAAAATTAATCTTTGAGCTATGGCTTCTAAATTTCAATGAGTATCAAGATGTAAAATGTTAGTGTTGAGTTGAGGTGAGCGCGCGTTTTAACTTAATTTTGCCTTGGAGAGTTTTCTTTTTCGTTCTTTTAAGAAAAGGCTAATTTTGGGTTAAATTCTAACCGATATTTCGATGTGAATTTTTAACATAAACTGTATACTTTTTCTTGATATGTTACTGTCGATTATAGAATATTAGTATGATTTGGATTTGATGGCCCTTCTATGAAAAAATTGACGAATACGATTTTATTATATTCTGTGTATTTTATTTCATTCTTTGAGTTTTTCCAAAATAATAAATATGACGAAATATATAAGAATTTAATTGTTTTTGATGGATTAAATTTCAGTGAGAGAAACAATTTAGACAATTGGCTCAGTAAATATGAATATGTCAAAATTTAAACGCTTATTCAATGGTTTGATAACTTCGGAAGTTTAAACCACTTAAGTCAAACTGATTTTATGTGCTTTCCTGAACATTCGAAGCCTGAGAGTTAACGGTATGTTCACAGATTGAAAGGACGACTTCATTTGCAGACAATTTTGATTCTTATTACTCAGAAGTTACTTACTAGTCTGCGCTGTTGGCTTTCTCCAACATTATTTATAAGACTATAAAAGCTTTGACGGATGTTGCACGGTTGTCGTTTGTAAATACCTTTGATATAATTTTAAACTCCATTCTTAATATTTAAACATTCTTGTATATTTTCAAAAAAGTTATCATTTAACAATGAAATGTGTCAATAAGAAATCACTCATCAGTGGCTATTCCACAGTTTTAAAAATAAATAATTTTTATTTTCTGACTCAAGAAAATGAAAGAGTTAGCATATAGCTAGAATTTCTTCCAGTTCTTGTTTCTTTCTTCTTGAAAACACATTTTGATCATGAGTTTATTTCATAAGTTTGAAAGAAATGATTCTTTCAAAATAATTTCATGATAATTGAGTAATTTGAGCACAGAAAACTTAATTATAACAACAATACTTAAGAATGACGACGCATGCATGAAATCTAATCTCATTTATAATCTCCACAAATAATATCTTTTGCAAATCATTTATATGAAAACATTATTTTCTCAAATCTATAACATTCTCTTGTTCTATTTAACGTTAAACATCAAACTTACTTGGCAGTATAACTTGAATTTAGTTTAGGCTGTTATTTAGAAAGCATAAAAACTGATGAATACATATCTCTGATAAGTTTCGTTACCAGGAGTTTTTTATTTCACTCATATCGCATATGATATTTTCTATCAACGTACTGATATTCATAAGTTATCATTCATTCCAAATATACCAATGCAGAAGAGAGTAGGTATCCCTTATGGGTAGACGAGAGGGTGAGAATGCTATAAACTGAAAACATTTTTACAGCTCAACAAGGTGGTCAAACAATCATGAGGCGTTGAACGGCGATACCTAGAAAGAAGAGCTACACCTATAGACATAAAATCTACAAAAGCTTCGTTCGAAAGGCGCTCTGATAGGCTTCTATCATCATTGCTGCACAAATAAATATGAATAATATTTTAATCGGCCAAGAACAATACCCGAGGGAACGTTTGCCTGATTTTCAACTACTTCAATTCGAAACTTTAATAAAACGGGACATTGATACCATGGTTCAATAGTTTTTTTATTTTTCAGATAAAATTTGCAAGCATGTGAAATAGACGGTAGGGGTTAAAATACAATAATTTAACTTTTAATCTGATCTTATTACTTCCCTTGTTGAAGTTTTACCATGAACTACGAGTGTTTTATCTTTTTTTACCAATATTAATGAGTTAAAGACAAAAATGAATTTACGATGAATTTCTTAATACATTGATTAAACATTTATTTAATCATTGCTATATTAGCGTTGCTGTTCATTTTGTCAAAATTCAAGATATTTTGAGAACCAATATGGCTCTTTTTCGCTTAACCTGTTAAATTATTTAACTCTGGAGTGACTTGTTAACAGACTTATATTTTTCATTTTTCGTAGTTTCTGAGGTAACAAGTTTATTTTTCTGAAAATATAAAATTGACTGTTCCCTTTTCATTTAATATGGATTTAAAAAATATTTTAATTTGAAATTAACTTATCAAAATTGCACAATATAATACTTTTCAAACTTTCGATTTTTGAGTTTATTAACCTAATCAAATTTTACATGTATTTATTCTTCGCTTGAATATTTGTATGAAATAAAACTAACGGAACTAATTTTAAATATTTTGACGCATGTAAATATATATTAGAGTAAGTTTCATTTTGAATAATTTTTTAAAATTTTTTGTGGTATAAATTTTAAAGTAATATGTAACCACGTTCAAATATATATATGTTTTCATTTAATCAATGGAAAAAATATAAAATGACTGTTTAATATTGGGATAAATAAACTTCGATCGATTTTAATTTAATATATCCGAACTAGGTTATAATGGGGTCATTATTTCATCGGAATAAGGTGCTATTTTCGCATACTTTATTTCAATCAATTAAATTAACGATTTTTGAAATAAAATAATTTTTTACAATTTTCTGCTTAAATAAAAAAGATTTAGACCATATTAGAGAAATTTTCAACAGTTTATCGCATCATTTTTGTGTTTGACTAAAATTCTTCATTGCTTCATTCAATACCAAATGTGGTTAAGTGTGAATTTAGTGATTAATATTTGAGTTACAAACCAAGATCATCTTACTCAGATCGAGGACGACATTGAAAGAAACCTGCAAAGAAGACATTAAATTTTATATTTCCATGTCAACAAAAAATATTACAAATTTAAAAAAAAATTAGTTCCTCAAATTTTTATGAACGTTATAGAAATGTCTATTTTCTAAGTTTTAATGTAATATCAAAGAATTTCTTTTAGAATCATTAGCTTATCTTTTCGCTGTCGGACTAAAGAAAACGATCTAAGATTTTTCTGTCTCTAATTGATATCGCTAAATTGCTAAGCTAAAATAGAAATATTGGAGTTGAATCAATCCCAACATACACGAATGTTTGAGATTTTTTGAAAAACTTTTCATTCTACATCCTTATGCTCCATTGGAAGATTCTGATCATATTTGATATTTTTAGACAGTCAAAAGTTGACCACATCGTTCAAGCATTTTCATTAACTAAGGTATACAAGAATATGATTAAATAAAATACATAATCCTTAAGTAAAAAAATAAGATAGATATAAGTATTAAAGAACGTATGTCCCAATAACACTTTATAATAAATTTATGTCTATTCCCATGTATCGAGTCCAGTAAATAGGCTTCTCAACTATTTTCTATTACTCATTTTAGCTTTCAGCTCCAATTCAACGAATTAGTTTAAACTGATATTTTATAGAAATTATAAGAATGAAGTAAATTCATCATAAAAGTGTTTTGATTTTTCGTTGAATTTTCTAAATGTGCGATTTTTACATCTTACGAAAAAGAGTTCATTAGCATCGATAACTGTTCATTTGTCGAACCTAAAACTAACATCATTTTATTCATATTAATATTTTATCGGTGCACTAAAATATATTTGTAAGAAAGAATTGTTTGATATTTTCGTTATTTTATTTAGACCTTACAGCAACTTCCTATGGAATAGACTGGTATTTGTGAAATATATCAGCATTTTTACTGAGGTTAACTAAAATTAAATTACTTTTCATCCATAAATTTTATTTACAGCTATGATATTAAGGGTTTCTCTTTGAAAACATACTTGGTTATAGATTTAAAAAATAATTTAACATTTATAAATCTTAGACGATATAACATTTGCTCAAAAAAGTCAATCTCAACGTTTTTGTGAATTCTTTCAAATTAAAGAACAGATTTCAAATGATGAAACAAGGAAATATGCACTGATGAATTTTTCATGGAGGTAAGATTTTTCTCAAAACTTCATCCAATTTACGAATATAAATAATATTTCGATTATGCAATAATGAAATTTAAAATCATTTATCGTTTAGATTTTTGAATGAAATTTGAAAAAATATTCATAAATTCCCAATCAAACTTATAATTTCATTTAAGATTTTCGTTTTATTAATCTTCTCTGTTTTCTATGTGAACATTTTAAATCAATTAAATTTTGTTTTCATGTATAAAAAATGAGTTTAACACTTTATGGACTATTAATTTAATACTTTTTTCTTAAATTTGTGGATTTTCTCTTTCGAAGAAAAGCTGGCATATCTTTAACAATGCAGAATTCTTTTTGATGTAGTTATATAAGTTGATTCGCCTGTTACATAAAAGATATTCGTAAATAATCTACAGAAAATTCTATTCTTTCCATTACAACCATGCAGGGAGATATCAAGATTATTCCTTCATTCTACAGATAATCAGAATCACCCTTTATAATTCTTCGATTCAGTCTAATATCATAAGAGGAGAATAGTTTTAATGTATAACAGTCAACTAGTTGTCATTGGTCCATATAAGTTAAGGCGGATCTACACTGATAACAATAAAACTCATGAGTCTCATAGATTTTCTGCATTTAACACCAATTATAATCTATTTTCATGTGGATGTGTGACGTCGGAAAAGTAGTACAAAATTTACCATAATTTCTCTTACTTTTCGATTACTTTGTTGTGACTACGAGGTAAAATGTATTCTTGAACAAAACATATCTCCTTAAACTACTCAAAACAACCCAGTCGTCACTTTTAAACGATAGCATCTGCAAAAAACCTCTAACATGATTATCTCAGAACTTCCATTGATTGCATATTTTTAATGGCTCTTAACTGTGTTTCATGATTCCCCCAAAATTTCCCATCACTAAATTTAGACCATACGTGAAAAATGCACATGAAACACTACATAAATTGAATTTCATCGGCCATGAATGAATCAAAGACTTAGATGTAACAGTGATCCAGGATCCTATCCAAAAACACAAAGAGGCAATAATTCAGTATAAATATGAAGAACATTCTTGGCTGTGAAGAAAAACTAAAAAAATAGATTCAGCCCATAGACGTGTAACGAGCCTAAAACTTATAGAAAACTTTTGAACGTGTGGCTCCTTTTCTACTCGTTCTGATGAATACATAGGACTTATTTTAATGTTGCGGCTGTGGAAAACAAGCATACTTCGAGAATAATTTCAGCCTAGAAATGTTGAGAACTTTTATAACAATTTTAATTTCTTAACTTCTAATTTTTGCTTAGTTTATTATTAATGTTCAACTCAAAACAAAGACAGTTTGAAATTTTGTTTGAAAATATTAGTTATGATGCAAAATGAATGAAAATTTCATTGCCAGAACAGGTCACGCTCCTTCATCTACCTTAACACTGTCCTAGTTTGGGGTAATTAAAAGTCAGGAAAAAATAGACACAAAATTCAATCTGAGCGATACTCTAATCAAGCAATTATTTTTTTTATCACATACGCTCTTAAATATGACCTAAAGGTAGGTTGAGACATCATCGTGCATGATATATTTTCATTTTTAACAGTCTTAAGGAACAAGACCAGATAAAATTTCAAGAGTTGGAGTTGGCATGTAAGCATCTTATCCTACAATAATTCTAGCATCTGTTTGATAGCTTTCTCGAACAGGTTTATTCAAGGCAAAAATATGGCATTTGTTTCAAGTTCTAGTAATTACGCCTTATTAACTCTTATAAAAATTCCCATTCATGTAAACATGTTTTGGCATTTAGATTAAAAAAGAAGCTGATGATCAGTTCAATGAAACAGCTCAAACACGTAATAATATAAGAGTCGAATGGTCTTTTGCACTATTTTCGAGAACACAAGAGTTAAAACGTTGATATTGCGTATGAATTTAGTTTGATTAAATTATTTTTCCAAAAAAAGTCACGAAACATCATCTGTTTAAAATCATCAGCGAACACATCTGGATACACCTATAATTTATCATAAGACAAACCATTAATATATTTCCATCATGTCATTGATTATAAAATTAACTCAAAGAACGTATTTTGTTTTAAACCATTCATGTAAGTTATTATAGTGTGTGAGATTCCTACAGTACCCGATACATTTGGTTTACACTTGGACAAAAGATCTGCGAAATTGTATAGAACGATGAACTGTCAACCTCATCGTCAGCTATTTACTCAAGGACGTAATATCAAATAAAACATATTTCCAACGATTACCCGAGAGAATTTACTCCTCCTTATAAGACAAAGGAGCTCTTTCCAAGAGTAAAATAAAGCAAAACCTCTAGGTTATACAAAAGATTAGCTTTTTTTTATTAAAGATCTCAAAAATTGAATAAAAATGGTCGATAGTTACGTCAAACAGATTTTTGGTTTTGAAAACTACTTAGAATAAATCACAATATAAATATGGTGTTTGACACCTCGGCGTGTTTGAAACCATCCCAGAGATAATGCTGAAATCCTAAGTGCATTCTAGAAACATATAAAATAATTTGCAAGTTAGACTTGACAAGAAGCACACAAGCATACACACACCCCGACTAGTGTTAAACTTGATTAAACTATACTCTCCATTAAATATAGATGCACCAGAAAGGCTGTTTTTGTGATTCTATCTCACGTTTGTGGTTCAGAAAGAATAAAAAAATCTTTTAAACTCACATCCTTTACCGAACGAAAATAGTGAAATTTCGACAAGGCGTGTTTTTTCAAAGTTCACCAGTCAACCGGTTTCTAGCCTATTAAGAAAAATCCAATCCACTCACTAAGCTTATGAGTATTAATGATTCTAGAAGAGTAGATGTTACATTAATTCAAAAACTTAAAGCAGACTATGTTCATTTCAACATTCAGAGCTAAACAGGTTGTTTTTGAGTTATTTTCTCGCATTCATGTTTTAAGCGATGAAGATCACTGTCAAAAGAAGGACGTGACATCCAAAAACAAACATGGTTGTTTCTGACCAGAAGTTACATTAAACTAACATAGAAATGACCGAAACTCCAAAAAAGGAGAATTTCGCGTTTTACCATATTTGAAGGAGAGTAAAATAAATAATCTGGTGTGAAGATGATTCGTGAAATCTTCAGCCATTACATATATTCTCAGTCTTAGTGATTGGAGAACGTCTAAAAATTTATTGTTTTAATCTATGATCACTTGGGTTTATCAGTCAAAAATTTAAAATCTTAAAGTCAGAGGTACAATCTAAGTAAATCGAGAAAATATACCTTTTGAGTATAATCAGGATTATTAACAAAAATACACGTTTCGAGACATGGGAAATATATTTTTCGGTTTAATCGAGACAGAAAATTTAATAAATCGTAATATTTTGTTTTGTATAATCCATTTGACAGAATGAAGTTTAGACGTTCATATTTCCGTTATTTAGTCACAGAATGCTGTTCAAGAACTCAATTCGACAGGTATAGCACTTTTTATGTGTATTAAACTGTTTTTATTCCTAGAGTTATGTCTTCACGTTTCAATTATTAAAAGATTTTTACAAATACTTAGAACATTAAAAATTATATTCCTCTCTCTAATGTTCGGAAAGAATGCATATACGTAAAGGTCTTACATATACGCTTTATAAATTATTCGAATATAAGTTAATAAATCATAATTCAGGCACGCGTACCTCGATATATGTATCTCTGCTATCAGTGGTTATTAATTTTAATACATTTCATCATTAATGGATTTAATGTTCAAGAATAAATTTGCAACAACCAAAGACCATTTATTCTTTGAATAAAACCAGAACTTTTACATCTTCAGTCATAATATATAAAAAAAATTAAAAAACATTTAATGATCATTTTGCTTTATCCTGGTCAGCTAATTTAATTAAAATGAAGACTATGGGACAAGAAATATCAGAAATAAAAAAAAATATTCGTTCAGAATAAGTCACGATAAAAGCAAATTGTGCTATGGGGTAAAGTTGTCTTGAATAATCCATGGCGCCAGGCGTTCTGTACCTGAGATTAGAGGAGTCTAAGATCCATTCCAATATAACAAGATTCTTCGTGGGTCGAGAATCCTATCTTGCAAAAAATCTAGCTTATTCAAAAGCTGAAGTCTTCTCGTATTCTCCAAACACATCGAAAAGAGTAATAAATTTATTCGAACGCCGTCAGGGTTATGTTTTTCTTTCTATGGGGAAAATAAGATAGGTTTTAAGTATTCGTCGATAATGGGTCGAACTCATTTAATTTTTTAACTCGAGCTTTTACCATGACATAGTAGCACTTCAAAAACTTGCTAAGTAGGTGTTCATTCCAGTGAGTTTGATAAAAAAAAAGTTTCACATGAGTTACTTCATGACATTAATTTCAATTCAATTCAAATTTAACAATTAAAAACAATTATAATTTAGAAATAAAATAATTTAGGAAGTAGCCATATATTTTTGATGAAAAATACCAGTTACAAACATTCCGATCTACTATTTTGAGTATTTATGTTTAACTTTTCCTTTATGATGCTATTTTTGATCTTAGATCACATTTATTCTTACAACTTAAAATAATCTTGTAGGTTTATTATCACAAGTTTATTTTTAGAAATTTTATTAAGATTAGCCATTCCGGGTAGTCTTTTTCTTATGCACAATTTAAAATTATAGTGTTTTAAAACAAAATATAAAGTCAAAAATAAACTTATTATCATTATTATTATCAAAGAATTTGTTCAAGAACAGGTTTTTTATATTTTGGAATGAAACTTGAACTATTCGGCATGCTCGGAAAGTATGGTTATTTTATGTGTTACCAGAAATAATATTCTTATAATTCATGTTCATTAATTACACCTTAAAAACTTAGCAAAAAATTTTAGAAAGATCATTTTTGTTGTCAATTGTTAATTTTGATAATATAATGTGAGTTATGGTTGAGCATAACGATGGTGCTCTCACCTTGTTCTTTCTTTTGATTGAAAATCTCGCTTCATTTGAAGATAATAGAAGGAAAAAATTCTAACAAAATGGTATTCGGATTTTTAAATGTAGATAAAGGAGAAATTTTACCGGATCAGTTAAATTTTTTTAAGTGTAAACTTCCCTTGAAGGAATTATACACCAGAATTTTAACGAATCAGACAATATTCTTACTTAAGATTAAGGTTTTTCATCGAATCAAATATTTTTTTAATTCTGATCTCTTCATTTTGCGGTCCTCAAAAATGAACGCCTGCGCGCTTGGTTAACTCGCTTATTTACTCCATTTTGATTCTTCATGAAAGTTTTCGTTTAAATTAATTCATTTTAAAATTTTCACATTTTGGCTCAGCCTAGTATGATTAGTTTTTAGATTCTCAATTGGATGATCATAATCTAATGCTAACAAGGAGAATTCCTGAATATCGATAAAAAAAATTTATTTTGAATCACGATTTGACTTAAAGATATTAAGAGTATTCAGTAATCAGTCGGATTTTAGAACTCGAAGAAAACTGAGGATCTATCGAAGTAGGTTTGAGTTCTGAAATCGTCGTTTTAGAAAAAGTGGAAAATTTATCACATATTAATTTTTATTATCATAGTTATGTACCGATTTCATTTTATTTGTTTGAGCTCATACTCGTGAATAACGCAGTTAAATTTTGATATTTGAAAACGTCCAATCTTTTTAGAATTTAAAAAAGAGATTTAAAATTGGTTTCTTGTGAAGAATACGTTTAAATTCATCAACAATTCCACGAATGTTGCGAATAAAATGTTAATTTATATTTTAAAATTGATAAATAAAAAATTTATTTTGCTTTTATTCATACTTCTGTTTTGTTTTATTTATTATTTTATTTTTTAAATTATGAAATGGGTTGAAGCTAATAATAGAATTTTTTGCGCGGGCGTATTGAGGCATACAACAAATCATGTTCGAGTACCGCTACATTGAAAATTTAAAGGAAGTGATAGAATCAAAGAAGCAATTGTCAGACATTTTAAAAAGAGAATTTAGTGAATTTTCATTGATTGAGTATGATAAAAATGTCACTGACTCAAATCTAGATAAATTGTGCCTCTGTGGAATTATTAATAAAATTAATCCAACTCATTATTCTGACGGAAAGATTCAATGTTTATTAGATTTGAAACCACCTCCTTATTTGAATAAATCTGTAGAATCCTTCATACTTATTCTGAGAGAAAAACATTGTGAATTCCTCTCAAAATTAAAACCGAATGATGTGTTAGTCGTGACAGATTTTACTATTTTGAACTTTGCGGAATCAGATTCGAACTCAAAATGTAAGGATTATTTTTTCAAACTGAAATATCTC